>OY744553.1:6534603-6674603 GCA_963556195.1 Sepiola atlantica
GGTAATGGTAACGTTTCGGTTGTAGCTTTTCTATTTTTTATTTTTCACTTCCTAAGTGGTAAAGAGTAATGCAGAAGATTGCATTTTTAATCGTCCTCAACTTTATAGGACGTATTTTTCGTTGATATATATATTTTTATTGATTTTATACGTACATAAAAATAGAAACGAAGTGAAAAATAGAAAAGCAACAAGCTAAACGCTACCATCACCTATAAAAAAACAACAAAAATTACATAAAATACATAAAAAATATGTGATAAAAATCGTACATATTTCCGAGCAAGGCGTCATGGTCCAGAGGTAAAACTCGAGACCATAGAGATTGATATCGAAGGCTTGATCCAAGTCCAAGTTAGCCATGCTGATGACGACTGATAGCCACAAACACGTGTCCATGGATTATTTTTATGTATGTATAAAATTGATTTTATATATATACAGGGTGATTCATAAGTCACTTCACTTAGCTATTTAAAATGATTACCATATGAGGCACAAACATACTCTGAACTTTTGATAATTGTTATCTTACTCTCTAATTACTGCTATTTGTTATTTTAAATTTGTTCGGTTATATATTTGTTTCTATATATATTTATTTCATAATCAATCAAATATGCTACAAAGAGTCGTAAATTCCTTGCAAAAAAGAATGGAGTTATGCATGCAGAACGAAGGTGGAAATTTTGAAAATTTGCTGTAATTTTAAACTCCCATAAATGAATTTGTTGAATAAACTTTCTGTTTTGTATTACCGTATTTTTTAACTTTAGAATTTCAAAAATAAATAGCTAAGTGACTTATGAATCACCATATATATATATATATATATATATATATATATATATTATAATATAAAATGAAGTAATAAAATAAGGTGTCAATCAAATTTTATTAGAATTCAAAGTTCAAGCAACGTATCTTAAAGTCCTTAGCTCATGAGTTTTCAAAGATAATTCTTCTCTTCAGAGGGCCATTACCGCAGTTATAACACTACCGGTAATAAAATTAAACTTTGAAAATATATAAAAAAATTAGTTGACGCTTATATCTTTTGTTGGATTGCTTCATATATATATATATATATATATATATATATGTCAGTCTATAGTGCTTGCATTATCAGCATCCTGCAGTATGGCAGTGAGACATGGACACCCTATGCTAAATAAGAAAAGTTGCAGATATTCTATCTGAGAATTCTGCGTTTCATCCTTGATATCAGATGGGAACACAAAAAGACAAATGTTGAGGTGCTTGAAATGTCTGGTCTGAAATCCATGTACACATTCCTGAGGCAACGCCGACTGAGATGGCTTGGTCACGTTCACAGGGTAGCTCATGACAGAATTCCCAAAGATCTTCTTTATGGAGAGTTAAAAGAAGGAGAGACAGACCGTGGTCGCCCCCTTCTAAGATACAGGGATGTGTCCAAGAGAGACATGAAGGTCCTTGACATCGATCCGTCATCTTGGGAAAACCTTGCCTCTGACAGGGATAAATGGAAAAAAAACCCTCAAACAACAGCTTGGCATCGGGGAAGCAAAATGGAAGACAAACTCCGCTGAAAAGCGTGCAAGGAGGAAAGAAAGGGCAAAAGCAAGTGAGCTTCCTCATCCTTCATCTGTGACGGAGACTGCAAGGTCTGCATAGGCCTTCTCAGCCACAGCAAGAAATGCATAGTTTAAGTCAATATGACCCTTCGGGTATTGGCATTACTAACAAGACTGTGTGAATACTGAAATGAGCCATCATCACCACCATCGGTTTAACGTCTGCTTTACATGTTGGCATGTGTTTGATTGCTTTAAGAAATTGATTTCCAAACTAACCTATCTCTGACCAGGTTTTTATTTATCCCTCTTTCTCTCAAGTCCATTTTTTATCACTGATATTTAGTTTCATGAAAAAAATAGATAAAGCCATTCCTGAAAATTGAGCTACCTCCGATATTTTGGGGGGAAATTTTTACAATAGGTATTAGACATCAATTAATAAATGATGGATTATTTGAAAGGGCTTTAGGAGGCACGATATGGACAGAACATCTCGTTTAAGAATTTAAATATTTCAGATTTGCATTGAATTCGATCCATTGTCATACGTAAAATTTCTCCGAATTTCAATTTCTTCTTAAGACCCTTTAAGCTTAAGCCTTGAATTTTAGACATGTACTGGTGATACCAGATCAGGCTGCCCTGTGGCTCCCTGAGACGAAATTCACCTACATTGACGTTTTTTGTTTTTCTTCTTTTTTTTTTTTTGTAAAACTTAATTATGTTCTACAAAACCAAAAACAAAAACAACAGCCCCTCTCCCTTTCTCCCTCCCCTTTTTTATTTTATTTCTAGAACTTGAAGCATAAATCTTTTACTATAATGACCAGATTCGGCATTAAATAACCCAAAAAGGGTTGATATGCCGCAAAACAAAACTACCAAACCAAAAACGATGATTAAACATTTGAAGATATAAAGAACTTGAAGCATAAAAACTTTTACTATAATGACCAGATTCGGCATTAAATAACCCAAAAAGGGTTGATATGCCGTAAAACAAAACTACCTTAGACATGTAATGGATTTTGATCAAAATTAGAATAAGGATTCTAGATATAAGGTTTAGTATCATTATATCTTGATTTTAATCTTTGTAAGGGGACATAAAAGTAACCGTGTTACTGTAACGGTATTCAGTCAGGCGTGGAATAAGCCGGCTCTAAACGAGTTCACTGCGCAAGGCAGTCCCCCCACGCCGATCGGCAGCCGAGTCGTTGGCATACTTCAGCCATTCCTGTTTTTCGGCACGGTTCCAATCCATGTCTTCAGTTGGCTGCATCTGTGTTTCCTCCAACCAGCGAGTGCGACTAGGGTTAGGGTTAGCAACTTGCGGATTAAATTGCAATGCGATGTTGCATCTTGCACAGATGGTGCAGTTTGGGATTTGGTCGGAGAGACGGATGCATAGGACATAAAAGTGGTGCAAAACTGTTCCGTTTGGGGGAATTAATTCTTCTAGTTAATTATATTTAATTAATTAATTAATTTGTTAAAACTTAATGGCACAGTTGCAAAACAAATCGAAATTATATCTCTGCTGTTTTTTCTATGGAAATCGCTCCAGACAAGGCATGAAGCCACTTGATGTAAAGGGTTGACAATAACCAAAGATGATTATTGCAAAGACAGGAGATTCCTATTGCCCTTAGTCTTCAAAAGACCACGACTATAGGTAGGAGGAAAACAGTCAGCAGGAAGAGGGTTCCACAAGCCCGCAGATCTTGGAAATAAGCTACTGGAATAGAAAGCTGTATTATGTACAATGAGATATCAAAACAGCGAATTGATGAAGACCACTAGACCAACGAGTCAAACGAGCTGGGACAAAGGAAGCAGAGAATAGATCAGATAATTCTGAAAAAACACATGCCATAATAGTATTCATAGAAAAGACTGAGACTAGCAACATCATGTCTGTGAGAGAGAGGGTGCAGAGAAGAAGAAAGGAAGGGGCCAATCAAATTGCAGATACGTTTCTGCACCTGATCAACAACCCTCAAATGGGACAGAGATTCACCAGCCCAAATATAACAACAGTACTCCACATATGTATGCGATTTCTTAGAAAACCGATTTTTTTACCAAATTTCTGAGAGAAATGTTTACCAACCATTGCTAAAGTGGGAACGAGAGAAAAAACAAATAGTGTTAGCAGAGATCTGAACGAGTCAATAAAACGTTTGGCCAAAAATAATGCGACTCTGGAATATTTCTTTCGTCACTTCTGCTTTTTACGAACAATAAAAAGTCTATCCAAAAAAATAATGCGGCACTTTGCCTTTCTCTTTCGTTACCAACGCATCTGACAAAATCACGTTTCTCCTGTTCTTTATATCGGCGAAATCTCACTTTTGCTAATGAAGCGTGTGCGACGTAAGCCGACCCCTGCTGCCGTTTACTTTCGAAAATTAAATAATATTTTTCGTAAGTGGACGTTTTCGGGTTCGCGCCGGCAGCTCTCCTCTGCACAAGCAGCAAACCAGACGCCGTCTCTTTGATCCACGCAGACAAGTGTCTTCGTTCACAGCAGTCGGCAGCTCATCCTGCTCTCCGCTACAAGATCAAAGACATTGTTTTTTTTGTTTTTGTTTTTTAGAAAATTGTATATTTTTTTAGAGGTTTTATTTACTCCTCCCCAGGAGTTAGGCACAAGGCCAGTTTTATCTTACTCCCACAAGTAAGATGTGACCCAAGGTCGGGTCGAGAAAGTGGGGCTTGAAAAGCCAGCGCTCGAGAGGTGAGCACTCTGGCCATTTAAAAATTGCCTGGGCAGCCCCGTCGGCATTCCCCGGTAGGGGCGTCTCAGACAGTAAGCAATAAACTTACTCCTCCCCAAAGAGGGGAGGCAAAGCCTGGGAGGGTGGACCTCCTAGAACTGCACAGGACAGGCGTGCAGTATCCATCGGCACAGATACTACACTTTGATCTTAGCCAAAAGGCCAAGAAGGCCGCAAAAAGGCCAACTCTACGGTAAAACTGGATAACACTGGGACCCCCTGGCTGTGCGCATGCGCCAACAAACGGAAGCGCTAATAGAATTCCTCATCAATGGGAGTGAATATTTGTGAATATTTGCTTAGAAAAGAACACAAAGATGTTTTTACTGCATTAGTAAATAAAATCAACAATTTGTATCCAGTTTAAATTCAGGTGTGTTTTTTTTTTTTATTCTTATCGATAGATATTTAATTTGTAGGAATAAATCCAAATGTAAGAAAAAGTCCAATTTAAAGTCAATACCCTGAAAGGGGCCGAGGCAGCCGTTGAGGGTGGGTTGCAAAAGGAATTGCTCCCCTTAGCGACCCAACCAATAGGTCTGGTAACAATATGTAATGGGGCAGAGAACGGATTTCTCTGCAGGAGTAACGATCCAGTGTCTGGTCTATAGTGAGTAAAAAAATGTACTAATTCTGGTCACCACCAAGCTCTGGGACACAATAACACTTGAACTCACTCCGGTGAGAGGTAGAACCTCTATTTATAGGCTTGTAACAACCTGCCACCCCCATCTTAACATATATAAATATCACCTCTTTATCTCTGCTCATGTTGGTCTTATCGCCACTCCCCTTGAAGGCCAGCACCAGCAATCGGTATGTATCACCAAATACAAAGTTTTGCGCTTCCGTTTGTTGGCGCATGCGCACAGCCAGGGGGGGGGGGCAGTGTCATGCAGTCTTACCAACTCTAAATTTTGTTTTTAATAATTATAATCTCTGCCTTTTGCTCTGTTGCAACAACGTC
The DNA here is from genome assembly GCA_963556195.1 of Sepiola atlantica. Lineage (NCBI taxonomy): Eukaryota > Metazoa > Mollusca > Cephalopoda > Sepiida > Sepiolidae > Sepiola > Sepiola atlantica. The sequence continues at coordinate 6,539,910 of OY744553.1, forward strand.
TTTAATGGTTTCGTCCTGCAGCGAGTCGCCTAGAATTAATTTGCGACATAATCCTCCCTACCTTTCTGTCGGGGGGTGGCACAAGCATATCGGTGGGGAGCCGAGGACCTAAAGAACAACTATCAAGGATAGCTTGGCTGAGATCTCAGGTCCACGGGTGGTCGGTCTTCGCGATTGAAATCACGATTCATTAGCCATCTCGTTTGACCTTGCTAACGATCGCCGTGTATGGGCTGCCATCGGGGTTCAAATGTAGTTCCGGCCAGAGAAGAAGCCGGGGCAATCCGATCAGGATGAACGCCGTTGCAACAAGATATTTTATTGTAAATTACTTGTGAATAGTAAACTTTTAAAAAATATCAGGAATTTAATTAAAAAAAAAAAATTATATACAAAATCCGGAATATTCAAAATGTAAAATTAAAAAAAAAAAAAAAATTATTAATCGAAATTTCAAAAATAATAATTAATAAATAAATCAAAAATTAAAATAAATAAAAACAAAAAATAACAATTTAAATAAATAATTTAAATTAAATAAATGGAAAAAAAATAATAAAAATAGATCAATAAAATAAAAATTTAAAAAAATAAATAACCGGAATTAAAATAAATAAATAAATATATAAAAAAAATTAAAATCAATAATCGAAATTTCAAAAATAAAAATTAATAAAAAAATAAAATAAATAAAAACAAATAAATAACAATTTAAATAAATAATTGTAATTAAATAAATAAGAAAACAAAAATAAATAAAAATAGATCAATAAAAAAAGAAATAACCGGAATTTAAAAACTAAATAAATTTTAAAAAATATAAATTAAAAAATTAAAAATTAATAAATAACCGAAATTTAAAAATAAAAATAAATAACCGGAATTTTAAAAAGCGGCACTTCTTTAGTTTAGCTAAGAATCAGAATTTATTTATTTTCAATTTTGAAAACAGGGGCAGACAATCAACCGGAAGTAATATAGAATTAGAATTTTTTTTAAATCTAAAACAATAATAACAGCGAACAATGTTTTTTTTATTTAATAATGTAACATTTTATAAAACGAATAGTCAACAGTGATTTTTTTTGTATAATTTAAAAATCAGACAAACTTCGTTTTTATAAAAAAAACGAAGTTTGTCTGATTTTTTTTATCAAACAGTAAAAAATATAATTCAAAACTTTATAAAAACGAAGAGTTTGTCTGATTTTTTTTTATCAAACAGTCAAAAGTATAATTTAAAACTTTATAAAAACGAAGAGTTTGTCTGATTTTTTTTATCAAACAGTAAAAAGTATAATTTAAAACTTTATAAAAACGAAGAGTTTGTCTGAGTTTTTTTATCAAACAGTAAAAAGTATAATTTAAAACTTTATAAAACGAAAAGTTATCATTTAAAAATAATGGTAAAAATAAAGATGCATTTTTGAATAAAAAGAAATTGGAAGTCTGAATCACTTCCGGTTTATTGGGTTAGGAGTGAATGGAACTCTTCAAAATTGATTTCTGATTCCCAGCTAAACCAAAGAAGTTCCCCAAAACAATAATAATAATAAAAAAAAAACTCCATAACACCATTTATAATACTTTGTCATAGGAACGTAGAGATAAAATGAAACATATTGATCATAAAAAGAAGATCTATAAAGTTTTCGATAAAAAAACAAACAACAAATAAAAAAAATAATGCCATTGCCGTAAAAGTCACAAGCATTTTTCCGATGATGTCGTCGTAGCCATTAGCCACTTTTAACATGGCGACCGTCGTTTTGGCAAAAAGACTGAACAGCAAAGTAGCTGAAATCCTCAAAGGAAAACAGAAAAAAAAACGACGATGTTTTTAAGTGGATTTTATTTATTCTGCGCGTTTTACGATGTAAGCAGACAATACCTTCTTCTAGATGTGAGTATTTATTTACTCCTCTCCAGGAGTTAGGCACAAGGCCAGTTTTTATCTTACTCCCACAAGTAAGATGTGACCCAAGGTCGGGTCGGGAAAGTGGGGTTTGAAAAGCCAGCGCCCGAGAGGTGAGCACTCTAGCCATTAAAAATTGCCTGGGCAGCCCCGTCGGCATTCCCCGGTAGTAAGCAATAAACTTACTCCTGCCCAAAGAGGGGAGGCGAAGCCTGAGAGAGTGGACCTCCTAGAACTGCACAGGACCGACCCATAGACCGGCGTAAATCAAGCCCCGAAGGCCAAGACAATACCAGTCTATGGGGTGCAGTATCTATCGGAACAGATCTCAAAATGTTGTTTCAAACTAATGATACACCACTTATCTATACAGGGTCCGCTATAAGTAATTATATATTTTCTTTTGTTTGTAACTTTGTTCTATTGCACGTATCATTCGAAAGCGGAAATCCTTCATTTTATATATATGTATATAGATGATGATGACGACGACGACGACAAAGACGATGAAGGTGGGTGTGGAGGTGATGATGATGACGCCGACAACGGTGATGATGATGATGATGATGATGATGATGATGATGACGATGACGACGATAGTGGGTGTGGAGGAGGAGGAGATGATGATGATTATTAACCATAAGAGCAACAAAAAAATGCGATGTTGGAGTGGGTCTAGTAAAGCCGAGAGCGTGACATTCGTCCAACGAGAATCTCATAAGCAATTTCAGTCCAAGCCTACGATTATTAGTCTGACCGTTTATGTTGAAAAAAAATTATATAGTTATTTATGACAGATGTGTTTGTGTTGAAATAAAATTATGTAGTTACTTATGTCTGATGGGTTTATTGTCGAAAAAAATATATAGTTACTTATGGCAGATAGGTTTATATTTAAATAAAATTATATAGCTACTTACGTCTATTACTTCTGTCTAATGGGTTTATGTTGGAATAAAATTATATAGTTACTTATGTCTAATGGGTTTATGTTAAAATAAAATTATATAGTTACTTATGTCTGGTAGGGGGTTTGTTGGAATAAAATTATATAGTTACTTCTGTCTAATGGGTTTATGTTGAAATAAAATCATATAGTTACTTATGTCTGGTGGGGTTTTCTTGAAATAAAATTATATAGTTACTTCTGTCTAATGGGTTTATGTTGAAATAAAATCATATAGTTACTTATGTCTGGTGGGGTTTTCTTGAAATAAAATTATATAGTTACTTATGTCTAATGGGGTTATGTTGAAATAAAATCATATAGTTACTTATGTCTGGTGGGGTTTTCTTGAAATAAAATTATATAGTTACTTATGTCTAATGGGGTTATGTTGAAATAACATCATATAGTTACTTATGTCTGGTGGGGTTTTCTTGAAATAAAATTATATAGTTACTTATGTCTAATGGGGTTATGTTGAAATAAAATCATATAGTTATTTATGACAAATGTGTTTGTGTTAAAATAAAAGTATATAGTTGCTTATGTCTTATAGGTTTATGTTAAAATAAAATTATATAGTTACTTATGGTGGATAGGTTTATGTTAAAATAAAATTATATAGTAACTTATGTCAGATGTTTTTATTTTCAAATAAAATTATATAATTACTTATATCTGATGGTTTTTTTTTTAATAACATTTTATAGTTACTTATGGTGGACCCTGTATAGTAATGGATGGTAGTGCGACATATCTAGAAACAATATCGGGTTTGGGAGTCGCAACGTTCATGCTGGAGTTGTCCATGTAGACCCATGGCGCAGCGGATAAGGCTTTGCTTAACGTCAGTACTACATGACGATCTTTATGGGGTTGAATTCGTACGACAAGCAATAATTACTATGAATAACATTGTAATTAATTAACACTTCTGCCCGATCATAGCGGACGCATGACAGACCAACAGACTGAAGTGTGGCAGACCAGCAGATGGATCAATCAAAAAAAAAATTCCAGAAAGAAGGAAAATTAATATTTGATCTTTTTTTTTTTGATCTTTCTTTTGTTATTTTTATTTTTTGCTATATTTTTTTGTAATCTTTTTTTGTAATTTTTTTTTTATATATTTTTTCAAATATTTTTTTTTTGCTATTTTTTTTGTTATTTTTATTTTTTGCTATTTTGTTTTGTAATTTTTTTTAATATTTTTTTTTTATATATTTTTTCAAATATTTTTTTTTGCTATTTTTTTTTGTTTTTATTTTTTGCTATTTTTTTTGTAATTTTTTTTGATATTTTTTTGCTATTTTTTTTGTTATTTTTTTTTTATATATGTTTTTTGTTATTTTTATTTTTTCTATTTTTTTTGTTATTTTTTTTTAATATATTTTTTCAAATATTTTTTTTTGTTATTTAAAATTTTTTTTTTTTTGCTATTTTTTTTGTTGTTGTAATCTTTGTTGTTTTTTTGCTAGCTGTTATCTCTGAAGATTTCTCAGACTTTTTGACAAATATGAAAATTTCCTCGCAAAGGTCGGAACAATTTTTTTGTTTTTTTTTTGATAAATAGCGAAGTCGCAGAAGCAGATGCCCGCAGCTTAAAAAAAACGTTATCAGCAATTCTTTTATTGGAGATATTTGAATTTTCGGCAAAATAAAAAAGGAAAGAATTCTTATCGATTTTTGGCATAGAGTGGGGAAGTGTTTGTTTAATAAGATTTTGATGGAAAAGAAAAGTCTTGGGAATGTCAGGCTGAAAATGATGAGCATAGAAGAGAGAGATGGCCCTGTCTATATAGATTGCGTAAGAGGGAAAGAAAGGAAGAGAGAAGAAAGAGCTGAACGATGGGGGGATCGAGAGATGATAGGGTGGAGATCGGGAGATAGGGTGAAGAGAGAGCGGGAGATGGGGGAGGGGAAGAAGAGCGAGTGGGAGATGGGGGAGGGGAAGAAGAGAGAGTGGGAGAGGAGGAGCGGGAAAGGGGATGGTTTGGTTTGTTTTACGGCATATCAACCCTTTATGGGTCATTTAATGCCGAAACATTAGTTGTAATCTAGTGAAAAGTTTTTATGCTTCAAGTTCTTTAAAATGTTCAAGTATTTATTCATGGTGTTTGGTTGAGTGAAAGGGGGGAGGGAGAGGGAGGGAACGGGGAAAGGGGGAAGGGAGGGAAAGGGGAAAGGGGGAAGGGAGGGAGAGGGAAGGAAAGGGGGAAGGAGGGAGGGAAGGGGGAAGGGAGGGAGAGGGAGGGAAAGGGAGGAAATTGTTTTTTTTTTGTTTTGGATTCTGCCGAACATGATTGAGTTTTGCAAAGAGAAAAAAACCAATAAAACATCAATGTTTGGTGCATTTTGGGCCAGGAAGCCGATATCTTCAGACAGCCTGATCTGGTAGCACCAACAGGAAAGGGAAGAGCAGGAGAGTGGGAAAAGAGGGCAGGAGAGAGGAGAATAAAAAGCAAGAGAGAGGGGAAGAGAGAGAGGGGGGAAAGAGAAGAGAGTGCGAGGGGAGAAGAAAGAAGAGCGAACGGGGGGGGGGAGGAAAGAGAGCAGGAGGGGAGGAAAAGGGGACACAAAAGAAAGCAGGAGAAGGAGGGGTGGGGGAAGAAAGGGAGAACAGGAAAGGTCCAGCTCTGACTCTTCAAGCAATGAATTGGCTCCGACTGACTCGAGATTCCACAGCCGTGATTTGTGCAGAAGTGAACTTATTGGAACAGTCTAGATCGATAATCAACACCCTACCCCCCCCCCCCCCCGCAACATTTTATCAAAGAAATCAAAGTTAAAATCAGAGTTTGTGAGTGGGGGTGGAGGTGGGGGGTAAACAGAACCCCCCCCCTCCCTCCCTTGCGGGTGAGGGGGGGGGGGGGCTATTCTGTCTGGTCACAGTAAACAAAAAAAATAAATAAATAAACAAAAACAAGAACTGATATGTTTCGGGATTTTTGAGATGAGGATTGATAATTCATTTGGGTACTGTTATCTATCCTGAACCAGCTGTCGTGACGTTCGACTCGGAATCGTTCGGCTGTCCTACGCAAACGGCCGAGTGTTGACGAGCCGATTGCGATTAGCCAATCAGCGAGCAGCCGATAACTTTGTTACAAAACAATATGTCGTATTAACAGTCAATTTTGGTAATTTTTTTTTTTTTTTGGTTTCTTCAAAAAAATTCCTTGTAAATAAAAATACAGTATTCATTTTATAACAGTAACCTCGCTATGTTTTTTTTTCCTGTTGTTTCTTCCAAAAAATTCATGTGAATATGTTTAATTTTCTTTGTTTGTTTCTTTAAAAAATTCCTTACTCTAAACCTAAACCCTAACCGTAACCCTAAAAAAAAACAACAAAAAAACAAGCAAAACATTATGATCATAGGACGCAGCACCGTATCAAAAATGTCGGCTGCTCGCTGCTTCAGCTCGGCAACTCTCAGTCGTTCGCGTAGAACAGCCGAACGCTTCCGAGTCGAACGTCACGACAGCTGGTTCAAGATAGATAAGAGTACCTTAATTTGTATTATTCGGACTACTGTTCTCTTCCTGGTTGTTAGATTAATCACAACATTTCACCCAATGTAACCGGAGACGTTATTCAAACAAAATTCATACCGTGGACCCGTGGCGCAAGGGTTAAATGTGTTAACTAGCAATCAGCTTTAGGTAATAGTCTCCATAATTTTTTTTTTAATTGAGAGCTTAAAAAATAAAATTGCATTTCCAATCGATTTTAATATTTAATCCGGATGGATATTTTAGTTTTAATTAGTTATAGATAAAGGAGTTTTTATCCTCACACTCAGAAGTCCTAACACTACCACTCATAACACCGGGACAAATTTAATAACGGATAATTTTTCAATATGATATCAATGAGATAGATAGATAGATAGATAGATAGAGAGAGAGAGAGAGAGAGAGAGAGAGAGAGAGAGAGAGAGAGATTACTTATCTCTCTATATATAGATATTTAGCTGACATCTGCAAGGGAGTAAACGTTTGAAATTTTATAAATTGAAGTAAAGAAGAAATAAATAAAGTCGCCTGTTCTTGGTTTATGTAGTTAATATCGTCACCTAATTGCTGAGGTGACTCAGTCGGTTAGCGTGCCGTATTTACAGATAGAGGTTGTGAGTTCAAACCTCAAACGGGGCAAAATGATTGATTGATTGCTATGTTTTACGGCATATCAACCTCTGATAGGCCATTTTATGCCGAATCTATGTATACAAAATAGTTTATAGAAGCATCTGGTTTTATTGATTGTGTAAAATATCTCTGTGAGTTAGGCCACGCAGAAATTGATTTTTGTTTGAACTAAAATATATGCCTCATTAAACGGGAAATCATGCTTTTTGCAAAAAGTAATGTTCCGAGCTAAGCGCTTTTGAGTGGACACTGTCGAGCTGTTATTTATTTACTCCTCGCGGAGTTAGGCACAAGGCCAGTTTTATCTTACTCCCACAAGTAAGATGTGACCCAAGATCGGGTCGAGCAAGTGGGGTTAAAAGCCAGCGCTCGAGAGGTGAGCACTCTGGCCATTTAAAAATTGCCTGGGCAGCCCCGTCGGCATTCCCCGGTAGGGGCGCCTCAGACAGTAAGCAATAAACTTACTCCTCCCCAAAGAGGGGAGGCGAAGCCTGGGAGGGTGGACCTCCTAGAACTGCACAGGACAGGCGTGCAGTATCCATCGGAACAGATACTACACTTTGATCTTCTGGATGGTCGAATGGAGATGACTGAAATCAAGACTGGGATTTCCAGTCGAAGGTGCATATATTCCAGGAAATGGGAAAAGGGAAGTCGGTCAAAATCTGCACTCCAGGCGTGGGGCAAACAGTTGGATTTGTGTGCCTCTCAGAGACAAGTTGGCTCTTAGGCTCTAAACTAAGGAGTTTATGTGTTGATTTGGTCGGGCAAAAATCGCATTTTGCAAGTCTGCCATTCAACCTAAAAAAATGAATACCATCGTAATCGCCAAAAAGAAGAAAAATAAACCTTGTTAATTGTTTTTAAACTGGAATTTTTATGGTTTTATTAGGAGGGAGAATACTTCTGTCGAACGGGCGCAGCGAGCTAACGATGTGTAGGGAACTGTTGTGGGGTACAAATCACCCCTATTGAAGAACTAATGGAAGCAACCATCTATAATAAATACCATGGTTGCAAAGACTCAAACAGAGGACATTCCTATTCATGTTTTACCGCATGGTAGGAATCCGGTCATCTCCTACCACATTTAGTGGCGTTACTGTATTGCTATGAATAAATACATTGTATATTTTAACCTGTCACAATTTGTGGTTGTTATCTTTGTGACCCCTAGCACGGGTCTACAACAGGAACGCACACATGCATGTTCATAGTTGGATATTTAGTTGTTGTTCATATCTGAAATATTATTCCCACAACGTTTCGGCCGATGTAAACTTTAATCTTCTTCAGGTGCGTCTTGTCCGAGAATCTGTATGTGAATTCGAACGGAACCCTTTATTTAATCCATATGCATATTTATTTACCTCCTCTCCAGGAGGTTAGGCACAAGGCCAGTTTTTATCTTACTCCCACAAGGTAAGATGTGACCCAAGGTCGGGTCGGGAAAGTGGGACTTCAAAAGCCAGCGCCCGAGAAGGTGAGCACTCTGGCCATTAAAAATTACCTGGGCAGCCCCGTCGGCATTCCCCGGTAGGGGCGCCTCAGGCAGTAAGCAATAAACTTACTCCTCCCCAAAGAGGAGAGGCAAAGCCTGGGAGGGTGGACCTCCTAGAACTGCACAGGACAAACCCATAGACCGGTGGAATCAAGCCCCGAAGGCCAAGACGATACCAGTTTATGGGGTGCAATATCTATCGGAACAGATACTACACTTTGATCTTGGCCAAAAGGTCAAGAAGCAAGAGTAGCTTGCTGTCATTCTTTACTTGGCATGGCATTTACCCTGGACGTGTTGAACTGGCTTTCTTTCAAAGAAGGAAGTTTCTAGGGAATATCAAATTCACAAGCAGTCCCCAGTCGCATGTATATCCCAGTTAAGGGAGATGACGACGTTAGGTTTTTGAAGTTCTTCCAGGGAGATGTTGACGTATTAGTACAGACAGCGCCTGGAATTCCGAAATGGTCACCCATTTGGTACTGACCAGGATCAACGTTGCTTAACTTCGGTGATCTAACGAGAACCGGTCTGTCAACGTGATTATGCTGTATATGCTCTCGTTCTGTGACCGAGTAGAATTCTTAAGTAATTCTTCGTAATTGTATTCTTAGTATCGCCCGTACTGAGGATTGAACCTTTAAACCCAAGAACTGATTATTACTTAGCATTTTTATCCGTTGCGTCACGGATCATTGCGGAACCGCTTATATTTAAATTTTTTGTCTTCTTTCAAATGAGGTTTTGCGTTCTGATAGGATGCGTTTTATTGCAGAGCTGACTCAATCGGTTAGCATGCCGTACTTTCTTTCTTCTCCTTTCTTTCATTCCCTTTGGCTGACCGACAGTCGACTAGAAAGAGAGAGGGGGAGGAGAGAAAGAGAAAGTAAAAAGAAGAGGGAAGGGGTAGAAAGAGAAAAGAGAAGAGGACGAAAGAGAAAGTAAAAAGGGGAGAAAGAGAAAGTAAAAAGTGGAGGGGGAGAAAGAGAAAAGAGAAGGTAAAGAAATAAAAAGTAAAAAGAGAAGAGGGAGAAAGAGAAAGTAAAAAGAGAAAGGGGGAGAAAGAGAAAGTAAAAAGAGAAAGGGGGAGAAAGAGAAAGTAAAAAGAGAAAGGGGGAGAAAGAGAAAGTAAAAAGAGAAAGGGGAGAAAGAGAAAGTAAAAAGAGAAAGGGGGAGAAAGAGAAAGTAAAAAGAGAAAGGGGGAGAAAGAGAAAGTAAAAAGGGGAAGGGGAGAAAGAGAAAGTAAAAAGAGAAAGAGGGAGAAATAGAAAGTAAAAGGAGAAAGGGGAGAATGAATAGGGGAGAAAGAGAATGGGGAGAAAGAGAAGGGGGAGAAAGAGAAGGGGGAGAAAGAGAAGGGGGAGAAAGAGAAGGGGGAGAAAGAGAAGGAGAGGAATAGAAAGTTCAAAGAGAAGCAGGGTGGGGTGGGGGAAAAGAAAGTAAAAAAAGAAAAGGGGGAGAAAGAGTAGGGGGTGAAAGAGAAGGGGAGAAAGAGAAAGTTTAAAGAGAACCGGGGTGGGGGTGGGGGAAGAGAAAGTAAAAAGTGAAGAGAGGGAGAAAGAGAAAATAAAAAGAATGAAGAAAGAAAGAATTCTAAGCAGATGTTCCTATCTATGTAGTTACTAGCGTTGCCAATTATTCTCCCTCGGTGGCTCAATCGGTTAGACCGTCATACTTAAAGACAGACGTTGTCAGTTCGAACCTCACCCGATGCACAATTATTTTCACTCAGATTTTGTCCCCAAATGAACTTTGACATTTCAAATTACAATATTTAGCAAATTGTTTAGTTTTACTTTACTTTTATCGAACTTTGGACCCCGGGCGACACCGGGTAGACCTGCTAGTTACGCATAAAACACTGTGCCCCCCCCCCCCACCCACCCATCCACCCAGCCTCGACAGAGCTTCGTCAATAATCGTGTGTCAGCACTAAAAATGATGTCAGCCATTGCTGCTGTTTACTGTAAGGCGGTTCGTTAGAAAGTTAAAAAGAAAGAAGAAAGAAAGAAAGAAGAAAGAAAGAAAGAAGAAAGAAAGAAAGAAGAAAAAAAGAAAGAAGAAAAAAAAAGAAAAAAAAAGAAGAAAAAAAGAAAGAAGAAAAAAGAAAGAAGAAAAAAAGAAAGAAGAAAAAAAAAGAAAAAAAAAGAAGAAAAAAAGAAAGAAGAAAAAAGAAAGAAGAAAGAAAGAAATGTTTGAAAGGTGACAAGGTCAAGGTGAATTGCTAATGAGAACGATCAGGTGAGAAAGGGAAACAAAGGTAACTAAATAAAGGGAGGCAAGAATATATTGCGATACATTTTAAACTAGCAGGGATATTCGGCATTGCTCGGGAGCGTGGGTAACAAAATAGATAAGTTTAAAAATGGTGTGGAACACTAGCAAAATCAGATGTTGGGCAAAATCAGATGTTGAGCAAAACCAGATGTTGGGCAAAATCAGATGTTGGACAAAATCAGATGTTGGGCAAAATCAGATGTTGGACAAAATCAGATGTTGGACAAAACCAGATGTTGGGCAAAACCAGATGTTGGGCAAAATCAGATGTTGGACAAAACCAAATGGTGGGCAAAAACCACATGGTGGGCAAAACCAGATGTTGGACAAAATCAGATGTTGGGCAAAATCAGATGTTGGACAAAACCAGATGTTGGACAAAACCAGATGTTGGACAAAACCAGATGTTGGACAAAATCAGATGTTGGACAAAACCAGATGTTGGACAAAACCAGATGTTGGGCAAAAACCAAATGTTGGGCAAAAACCAAATGTTGGGCAAAAACCAAATGTTGGGCAAAAACCACATGGTGGGCAAAAACCACATGGTGGGCAAAACCAGATGTTGGGCAAAAAAATAAAAAGGTTAAAAATAGAAAATTCGACGTCAGGTTAGTTTAAGCAAATAGATGGAATTTTCCATTAAAAGTAAAGTTAGAGTTTATGGTAACATACCAACGCATGCATAAACTTTCCCAGCTGTAAATAGCAGCAGGTACTGTCAATTTCTAAAAGCCGTCAAACACATGCCAGCATATAAAACGAACGTTAAACCTATGATAATGATGATGATGATGAGTTAATGTCCAGTGAAGGTTGGCTTCTGATTCATACTAGAATTGTACACATGGACCCGTGACACAACAGATAATGTGTTGTATTTCTGGTGTGCTTAAAAGAATAAAGACTAACACTGGTGTATGGGTAGGTTCGTGAACAGACTTACTACGTCTAGACTCACCATCTGGTTGGAATGAATGGGAGCGTTATTGATTTTCTTTCCACAAAGTGGGCGGAATTATTGACATATGATGGAGACTTGCCTGCGAATGGGGTGATTATCTCCACCAGGAAGTGGGCTTATGGATGACATGTTGAACCTCGACCGCTGACAATGGGCCTTAATTGTGAATCAGATAGAGGTGAATTGCTGTAGAATGTAAACGAAATCCCAGAGCAAATAATGGAGTTACTAGCTGTTCTTTTTAATTGCTTCAATTATTCCAGCCAGAAGGGGCCTTAATGGAATAGTATTTTTGTGAATTAGATAGAGGTGAATTGTTGTAAAAAGTAAACGAAATCCTAGAGAAAATAATGGAGTTATTTGGTTTTTTTTTTAATTGTTTCCATTATTACAGCCACAAATAAAGAAAAGAAGAAGGTTAGGAGACGTCACTATCTAACGAGCAACTACTTATGTCAACGAGTAACTCAGCTATTTTCTGTCGATGTTACGAGCCATATAGTTGGGCTCAAAGAACACTCCCAGCTATAAATAGTAGCAGGTACTGCTCTTAGATGAAGTCAATAATCCAGCAGACAGCCCTGACAGTCGGACCAAACAGTCTCGCCGGTGACCCTCTCATTTGTATATGTTTTGTACTTTGTAAATATGTTTGCTTACTCAATTCCTCTTGTGTCTTTATTTCTGGCCCTTAACAAAGCCACAACAGAATTAGACCGACGTGTACAGGAAGTTACGTCATGGGAGGAAGTACGTAGGAGATAAACTACAGAGTGTCTAGCTTTTTAGAATCAGACGTCAAAGTGATCGGACGCGGAACATTAGACTTTTAAGTACTAATGAGTCACTGCTTATCAAGGCCCAAAGGCCACTCGAGGATAATGGCTAATCCGTTTGTTAGGTGGACGGTGAGACAACACCGTGAGGATTTGTAACGATGGTTTAAACTGGAAAGAATTTGATTATTTAAGAGGATGGCTTAAGAAGAGTTAGTTTAGTTGTTTTGATTTACGGCATATCAACCCTTTTTTGATTATTTAATGCCGAATCCGGTCATTATGTTTCGTTGAGTGAAATGAGCTCGTCCGATTAGAAAAGATCATGATTGGTGATTCATCTGATGTCGCTAAGGTAAACAATTTCGACTTTATCCATTTTGATAGTTTTTATGCTTTTAAAGACATTATAGCACTTTAGTCTGATAAATGACAGGTAAGTCTGTAAGATAGATCGATCGTATACTCTCAACCTCCTGCTTAGATATGTTCAAATATTTATTCATGATGTTTGGTTGTTTTGTTTCACGGCATATCAACCCTTTTTGGGTTATTTAATGCCGAATCCGGTCATTTTGGTGAAAGTGTTATGCTTCAAGTTCTTCATATGTTCAAGTATCTATTCAAGATGTTTCGTTGAGTGAAATGGGTGGAGGGAGAAACAGGAGAGGGGGAAGAAAAGGGGAGGGTGGGAAATTGTTTTTTTTTTTTTGTTTTGGATTTTGCAGAACATGATTGAGTTTTGCAAAAAAAAAAAAAACAATAAAACATCAATGTTTGGTGCCTTTTGAGTCAGGAAGTCAATAACTTCAGACAGCCTGATCTGGTAGCGCCAGTAGGTTCTAGTTGACCCATAGATGGGGCGCTTACAGGTACTACCACTCCGGGCCAGAGTGGACCTGGGAGCAATGACAACTAAGGGGCAACTCCACATTCCTCACAGCTTCCAAATGGAGACCTTACCACTGGATGTCTTAAGGTCATACCCATATATAACCATGCAATACTTCCCCAGATCCTACCACCACCTTTTAAAGACATTATAGCACTTTAGTCTGATAAATGACAGGTAAGTCTGTAAGATAGATCGATCGTATACTCTCAACCTCCTGCTTAGATATGTTCAAATATTTATTCATGATGTTTGGTTGTTTTGTTTCACGGCATATCAACCCTTTTTGGGTTATTTAATGCCGAATCCGGTCATTGTGGTGAAAGTTTTATGCTTCAAGTTCTTTATATGTTCAAGTATCTATTCATGATGTTTCGTTGAGTGAAATGGGTGGAGGGAGAAAGAGGGGAGAGGGAGGGAAATTGTTTTTTTTTTTTTTTGTTTTGGATTTTTCAGAACATGATTGAGTTTTGCAAAAAAAACAAAAAACAATAAAACATCAATGTTTGGTGCCTTTTGAGTCAGGAAGTCAATAACTTCAGACAGCCTGATCTGGTAGCGCCAGTAGGTTCTAGTTGACCCATAGATGGGGCGCTTACAGGTACTACCACTCCGGGCCAGAGTGGACCTGGGAGCAATGACAACTAAGGGGCAACTCCACATTCCTCACAGCTCCCAGTGGGGCCTCACCATTGGATGTCTTAAGGTCATACCCAGGACCGAGGCTTAAGAAGAATTTGTTAGCATTGGACGTGAAGACGACTATGTTGTAGTCAGCTGGGAATCAGCCCCATGGTATTGTGTTCCATAGATGGGTAGTGTTTTGAAAGAAACTTTGCTCATGGAAATTACGTTTAGTTTTAGGTACATAGAGGAAGAAAGGAAAATTATTTATCGTGGTTGTAGCTCGACGAGAATTAGGGGGCAACACGTTACGCAACTCCGAACTCGATGAGGCGAATGAGCAAACTGAACTACACACTGCATTTGGATTATTCGGACTACTGTTCTCATCTCATCGTGTTTATGCTTGAAGTTCATTATATAAAAATGTCTTAAATTTAAGGCTTAAGCTTAAGGGGTCTTAAAAAGAAACTGAAATTCAGGGAATCTTGCTTATTTGATGTCTAATGACTATGGATCAGATTTAATGCAAATCTGAAATATTTGAATTTCCAAATGGCAGGTTGCACTCATATTATGCCCCCTAAAACCCCTTTAAAATACTCCAAAGAAACTGAAATTTGAGTAATATTTATTAATTAATGTCTAATACCTATTATTAAAATTTCTTAAAAATCGGAGGTATCTGAATTTTCACATTTTACCCCCTTTGTATAAAACTAAATTAAACTAAATATAGCCCATATTACTCATCCTTACACCTAGCAGCTGTGTTCCAAAATTCTTAATGATAGGTTAATTAGTTTAGGAGTGGATCCTGTACATACAAATATATAAAACATACCTCACTATATATAAAGAAGATGTTATTTATTTATTCATTATTATAAAGCATTGTTTCTCTATTAGTAATAAAAAAAAATATTCAATAAATAACAACAAATAATAGTTAATTAATAAAATGTGCTTTTTCAAAACCAATATGCAAATATCAGAAATTTTCATCAGATGTCCTGCTGAAATTACATAGAAAAAGTAGCACTGGTTTTTCTTTCTTGAAAACATTATAGCACTTTAGTCTGATAAATGACAGGTAAGTCTGTAAGATAGAACGTTCGTATACTCTCAACCTCCTCCTTAGATATACAACCATGCAATACTTCCCTAGATCCTACCACCACCTCTTGAAGACATTATAGCACTTTAGTCTGATAAATGACAGGTAAGTCTGTAAGATAGATCGATCGTATACTCTCAACCTCCTCCTTAGATATACAACCATGCAATACTTCCCCAGATCCTACCACCACCCCTTGAAGACATTATAGCACTTTAGTCTGATAAATGACAGGTAAGTCTGTAAGATAGATCGATCGTATACTCTCAACCTCCTCCTTAGATATACAACCATGCAATACTTCCCCAGATCCTACCACCACCCCTTGAAGACATTATAGCACTTTAGTCTGATAAATGACAGGTAAGTCTGTAAGATAGATCGATCGTATACTCTCAACCTCCTCCTTAGAGATACAACCATGCAATACTTCCCCAGATCCTACCACCACCCCTTGAAGACATTATAGCACTTTAGTCTGATAAATGACAGGTAAGTCTGTAAGATAGATCGATCGTATACTCTCAACCTCCTCCTTAGAGATACAACCATGCAATACTTCCCTAGATCCTACCACCACCTCTTGAAGACATTATAGCACTTTAGTCTGATAAATGACAGGTAAGTCTGTAAGATAGATCGATCGTATACTCTCAACCTCCTCCTTAGATATACAACCATGCAATACTTCCCTAGATCCTACCACCACCTCCTGAAGACATTATAGCACTTTAGTCTGATAAATGACAGGTAAGTCTGTAAGATAGAACGTTCGTATAATCTCAACCTCCTCCTTAGATATACAACCATGCAATACTTCCCCAGATCCTACCACCACCTTTTAAAGACATTATAGCACTTTAGTCTGATAAATGACAGGTAAGTCTGTAAGATAGATCGATCGTATACTCTCAACCTCCTGCTTAGATATGAAACCGTGCAATACTTCCTACCACCACCCCTTCCTCACTATAACAATCCACCCGCTCGTGTTTACACATGCATCCATCAAATGTCCGTTCATTGTTTTAAAATAAAAGTCCGATGCCATACTGACTGTCATTTGTGTGCAACAAGAAACGCGTAACGTCTGTTCATCTTGTTAAACAGACGTCGAAGATGGATGGATGGGTGGATAGACAGATAAATGGACCAGTGGGAGCCGCGCGATTGATTTTTTTTTTTTTAAATTTTATTTCTAAGCCAAAGGCAAAAGCCGGGTTCTCGAAAGACGTGACGTAAGGGAAGGTGTTGTGTTTGGTTGAAAGCAACGAAACTGTCAGCAGAAGTAGGATTTGATTGGACAAGCTGAGGCGCTTGCTCATGTGCAATGGCGATAGAGAGAGAGAGAGAGAGAGAGAGAGAGAGAGAGAGAGAGAGAGAGAGAGAGAGACAGAGAGAGAGAGACAGAGAGAGAGAGATAGACAGAGAGAGATAGACAGAGAGAGAGAGAGACAGAGAGAGAGAGAGACAGAGAGAGAGAGAGACAGAGAGAGAGAGAGACAGAGAGAGAGAGAGAGACGAGAGAGAGAGAGAGACAGAGAGAGAGAGAGACAGAGAGAGAGACAGAGAGAGAGACAGAGAGAGAGAGAGACAGAGAGAGAGACAGAGAGAGAGAGAGAGACAGAGAGAGAGACAGAGAGAGAGAGACAGAGAGAGAGAGAGAGACAGAGAGAGAGAGACAGAGAGAGAGAGAGAGAGACAGAGAGAGAGACAGAGAGAGAGATAGAGAGAGAGAGAGAGAGGGGTCGTACATGTTTGGTCACAAGCCGAATCAATGGAAGAAGGTTTGCAGAGCGAAAGGGGCGGGGGGGGGGGCTATGGCGATGGGGGTGGGGGGGTGCTGGTGGGCGGTTAATGGTCGTGGAACGACGAAAGTGAATCCAGACAAGGTAAAACTGACATTTTTGTCACAGTACCACTAAAACTTCCGGGCATTGCTAAATCTGTACTGACATTTTGGAGACAGAAGTGTTAGGGTTTGATGTGTTGAGATGCGAGGCCGTGGTTAAGAAAGAAGGTGTAACAGATTTGGGAGAGGGGGGAATGGGTGGGTGAGGGTGAGAGTGGTTGGGGAGGGAGGGGGTCAACGGAGACGTTGAGAAAGTGAATCCATGAGGACAGAGTGTAAAAGTACAATTTGGTGAAGGGTCAAAGATTATGTTATATGTGAATTACGAGAGTGGGCAGCCGAGTGTAATGGACGGAGAGGATAGATAAAAGGTGGGGAGGGAAAACCAGTTAAAATATGAGAGGGGGGGGGGGGCAGAGAGAGATGAGAGGGGGAGAGAAAGAGAGGGAGAGAAAAACAGAGAGAGAGATGAGATAAACATAGAGAGGGTGAGATAAACAGAGAGAGGGTGAGATAAACAGAGAGAGGGTGAGATAAACAGAGAGAGAGAGAGAGATAAACAGAGAGAGAGATAAACAGAGAGAGAGATAAACAGAGAGAGAGATAAACAGAGAGAGAGATAAACAGAGAGAGAGAGAGAGAGGGAGATAGAGAGAGGGGGAAGATAAACAGAGAAAGAGAGGGGAAGAGGGAGAAACAGAGAGGGGAAGAGGGAGAAACAGAGAGAGGGTAGAAAACGAGAGAGGGGGAAGAAAGAGGAGGAGAAACAGAGAAAGTGAAAGAGAGGAGGGAAGAAACAGAGAGATGGGGGGGAGGAGAGAGAAAGGGGAGAAAGAAACAAAGAAGGAGAGAGAAAGAAACAGAAAGAGGGGAAAGAGGAAGAAACAGAGAGAGAGAGAGAGATGGGGAAGCAGAAACAGTGGACAGAGAGGGAGAGGGAGAAACAGAGGGCAGCGGGGGAGAGGGAGAAACAGAGAGAAGAAGAAACAGAGAGAGAAAAAGAGAGAGAGAGGGGAGAGAGAGAGAGAGAGAGAGAGAGAGAGGTGGGAGAAGGAAAAACAGAAAATACGATTAGTAATAGGAAACATTAAATAAAACCATTATATAACTATTTAATGACTATTCTTTTAAAGAGCATAGGACCTCCGTAACAAAATGACGCGATAAAATTATGCTTTGCTAGTGTTCGGACTAAAATTCATATAAAATAGCATCTCAGTCGATGAAGTAAAAAAAAAAAATAAGAAAAAAAGAAAATGTCTCAGACTGAGAGGTTTTGAAAAAAAAAAAAAAATATAAGAAAGAAAGAAAATGTCTCAGACTGAGAGGTTTTTAAAAAAAAAAAATTAAGAAAAGGAAAAACCAACAGACGTATCAATCGGTAGAGAAAAAAGAAAGGAAAAAATATAGAAAACATCTCATTATGGATATAGAGTAAAGGATCTCTTTCGAATTCATTTTAGACAGCGGTGATGGTGGGGGGGTCATACTTAATATTTGCTTTTTTCCTTTCCCTAAACACTTGAAATGGTTTCGTACGGCATTTTTTTTTTTTTACTCGCTAACTATTGTGTGACGGGACGGATATATATATATATATATATATATATATATATATATATATAAATATATATAAATAAATTAAAAAAAACAAAATCTTGTATTAAGCAAATTGGTTTTTAATTAAAAAAATACCGGCCGTTTCTTCATAGCTATACAAGCAAAGCATTGGTAATTAAAAGCCTGAATAATAGACAATGAATCTTCAGATATTCAGATATTTAAAAAAAACTATGACTTACTTATGTACATTTTTACCAAAACGTCTGTATCCTTCGATACACGTGGCTCGTCTAACA
This sequence comes from Sepiola atlantica, assembly GCA_963556195.1. Lineage (NCBI taxonomy): Eukaryota > Metazoa > Mollusca > Cephalopoda > Sepiida > Sepiolidae > Sepiola > Sepiola atlantica. The sequence continues at coordinate 6,558,784 of OY744553.1, forward strand.
CCACAACCCGCTATCTCTGATCGATTCTCTCTCTCTCTCTCTCTCTCTCTCTCTCTCTCTCTCTCTCTCTCTCTCTCTCTCTCTCTCTCTCTCTCTCTCTTCATATATATATATATATATATATATATGGGAAAATGAAAAAGGAAAACCAAAAAATGGATGTTTTTTATGTGTACATCAACGTTTCGTCTTTATTTATAAGACTTCATCAGGATGATAAAATAGAGAAAAAATGTCATGCAAGCACAGATACATGTAGGGTAGACATATTGGGAAAAATAGAATGAAATAGGGGCCAACTGCTCATATATATATGAGCAGTATTTTCCCTTTAAGACATATTTTATTAAATATTATGAACACAGTGTGTTTGCATATCTTTCTTCTGATCTGTTATAAGTTTCTTATTAGTTTTCGGGTTTTGAGCTTGAACTGGCCGATGTATTTGCCGTACTCGTTTTTGGGCCCTAGTACTTTCAGATCCATCTGGATCCATCTTCAGGGCTGGTTATTAAGTAAAGAACGTGTATTTCTAAAAATATTTATTAATAGTTTTGGCGGGAACTGTGCGATGGTTGTAATATTAATAGGTTATTAATATTATTACACTAATAGCAGCATTCATTACACTGTAATTTCTGGAAACTCATCCCGTTTTCTAGACCCAAAGATATCTAGATATTTATCCAAAGATACATCATAAAAAATTTCTGGAAACTCATCACGTTTTCTAGACCCAAAGATATCTAGATATTTATCCAAAGATACATCATAAAAAATTTCTGGAAACTCATCACGTTTTCTAGACCCAAAGATATCTAGATATTTATCCAAAGATACATCATAAAAAATTTCTGGAAACTCATCACGTTTTCTAGACCCAAAGATTTCTAGATATTTATCCAAAGATACGTCATAAAAAATTTCTGGAAACTCATAACGTTTTCTAGACCCAAAGATATCTAGATATTTATCCAAAGATACATCATCAAAAAATTTCTGGAAACTCATCACGTTTTCTAGACCCAAAGATATCTAGATATTTATCCAAAGATACATCATAAAAAATTTCTGGAAACTCATCACGTTTTCTAGACCCAAAGATATCTAGATATTTATCCAAAGATACATCATAAAAAATTTCTGGAAACTCATCACGTTTTCTAGACCCAAAGATATCTAGATATTTATCCAAAGATACATCATAAAAAATTTCTGGAAACTCATCACGTTTTCTAGACCCAAAGATATCTAGATATTTATCCAAAGATACATCATAAAAAATTTCTGGAAACACATCACGTTTTCTAGACCCAAAGATATCTAGATATTTATCCAAAGATACATCATAAAAAATTTCTGGAAACTCATCACGTTTTCTAGACCCAAAGATATCTAGATATTTATCCAAAGATACATCATAAAAAATTTCTGGAAACTCATCACGTTTTCTAGACCCAAAGATATCTAGATATTTATCCAAAGATACATCATAAAAAATTTCTGGAAACACATCACGTTTTCTAGACCCAAAGATATCTAGATATTTATCCAAAGATACATCATAAAAAATTTCTGGAAACTCATCACGTTTTCTAGACCCAAAGATATCTAGATATTTATCCAAAGATACATCATAAAAAATTTCTGGAAACACATCACGTTTTCTAGACCCAAAGATATCTAGATATTTATCCAAAGATACATCATAAAAAATTTCTGGAAACTCATCACGTTTTCTAGACCCAAAGATATCTAGATATTTATCCAAAGATACATCATAAAAAATTTCTGGAAACACATCACGTTTTCTAGACCCAAAGATATCTAGATATTTATCCAAAGATACATCATAAAAAATTTCTGGAAACTCATCACGTTTTCTAGACCCAAAGATATCTAGATATTTATCCAAAGATACATCATAAAAAATTTCTGGAAACTCATCACGTTTTCTAGACCCAAAGATATCTAGATATTTATCCAAAGATACATCATAAAAAATTTCTGGAAACACATCACGTTTTCTAGACCCAAAGATATCTAGATATTTATCCAAAGATACATCATAAAAAATTTCTGGAAACTCATCACGTTTTCTAGACCCAAAGATATCTAGATATTTATCCAAAGATACATCATAAAAAATTTCTGGAAACTCATCACGTTTTCTAGACCCAAAGATATCTAGATATTTATCCAAAGATACATCATAAAAAATTTCTGGAAACTCATCACGTTTTCTAGACCCAAAGATATCTAGATATTTATCCAAAGATACATCATAAAAAATTTCTGGAAACACATCACGTTTTCTAGACCCAAAGATATCTAGATATTTATCCAAAGATACATCATAAAAAATTTCTGGAAACTCATCACGTTTTCTAGACCCAAAGATATCTAGATATTTATCCAAAGATACATCATAAAAAATTTCTGGAAACTCATCACGTTTTCTAGACCCAAAGATATCTAGATATTTATCCAAAGATACATCATAAAAAATTTCTGGAAACACATCACGTTTTCTAGACCCAAAGATATCTAGATATTTATCCAAAGATACATCATAAAAAATTTCTGGAAACTCATCACGTTTTCTAGACCCAAAGATATCTAGATATTTATCCAAAGATACATCATAAAAAATTTCTGGAAACTCATCACGTTTTCTAGACCCAAAGATATCTAGATATTTATCCAAAGATACATCATAAAAAATTTCTGGAAACTCATCACGTTTTCTAGACCCAAAGATATCTAGATATTTATCCAAAGATACATCATAAAAAATTTCTGGAAACACATCACGTTTTCTAGACCCAAAGATATCTAGATATTTATCCAAAGATACATCATAAAAAATTTCTGGAAACTCATCACGTTTTCTAGACCCAAAGATATCTAGATATTTATCCAAAGATACATCATAAAAAATTTCTGGAAACTCATCACGTTTTCTAGACCCAAAGATATCTAGATATTTATCCAAAGATACATCATAAAAAATTTCTGGAAACACATCACGTTTTCTAGACCCAAAGATATCTAGATATTTATCCAAAGATACATCATAAAAAATTTCTGGAAACTCATCACGTTTTCTAGACCCAAAGATATCTAGATATTTATCCAAAGATACATCATAAAAAATTTCTGGAAACTCATCACGTTTTCTAGACCCAAAGATATCTAGATATTTATCCAAAGATACATCATAAAAAATTTCTGGAAACTCATCACGTTTTCTAGACCCAAAGATATCTAGATATTTATCCAAAGATACATCATAAAAAATTTCTGGAAACACATCACGTTTTCTAGACCCAAAGATATCTAGATATTTATCCAAAGATACATCATAAAAAATTTCTTTCTTTCATATTTTTCAAAATTTTTAATTAATGGTATTTGTTTACAGTTGACACTTTATTCGAAAGTTTTTCATGATTAAACTTTATTTAAAACCATGAAATATGTTAATATTTCATGGTTTGGATTAAATTAAATTTCGAAAAAAAAAAAAACATTAAAAAAATTTTTTTTTTTAAATTACACATAAAAAAACTAGTAGATTGTAAAATTAAAAAAAAAAACTACTAAATTTCGAAAACAACAAAAAAAAAACTATTAAATTCTTTAAAGAAATTACCCATAAAAAACTAGGAAATTGAAGAAAAAACCAACAACAAAAAACTATTAAATATTCGGTATAATGTTTCGGTTTTACATGCTGGCATGTGTTGGACGGCTTTAAGAAAGTGACTTCCAAACTCACCTATCTCTGTCCATGTCTTTATTTATCCCTCTTTCTCTCAAGTCCATCCTTATCGCTTCCTCCAATATTTTCCTTGGCCTTCCACTGCCAACTGATCCTGCTATCTTAACTGTTCTACATCTACTAACCCAAGAATGCTCATCCATTCTTTCAACGTGGCCATACCATCAAAGTCTCCTGTTCTGCACACATTTCTTTATACTGTCCAGTTTTAATCTTCCTCTGAGGTCATCAGATCTAAGCCGGCCTTTAAGACTCACATTTACATATCCATCGTATCATTCTTACATCATTTCTCTCCATGCAACGCATGTCCTCAACCCTCATTGGCCACGTTCCACCTCAATAGATCATCACACTTCGAACACTTGGTCGACAGTGGTACCGTTCTGCTGGTTAGTAAGAGCAGAGGTTCTCTGAACTTACTCCATCCACATTTAATTCTTGCAATCATACTAGCACCTGCTCCACCCTGTGCTCCAAATTATAAATTGTAAATTAAACACAATCTTGAATTTTAAACAGAATCCCAAAGTTTCTCATCAATAGATTTATTCCGACAGACTAGAAATTAATCTGTTTTGATAAAAAGATCTGATTGTTACGCAGCACTTTTATCCGTTGTGTCACGGGTCCTTGTGCAATTACAATTTCATCTGATGCACAGGTTCGAGAGTGGGCAGCACCCTGAGGTGCCGTTGTGGTCAGCCGTTCGATGTATATGGGTTCCACACCATTTCATGTCGAAGGAGCACCGGCAGATTCCCTAGACTCTGCGATATCATCCGATGGGCTCTAGGTATCGCTGGCTTCCCGTTGATCCTCAAACCAGATGGTCTCGGCGTCAAGGTGTTTCCCTTTGCAAACAGCGAGTCGCTTATATGGGATGTGACTTGTGTTCACACTTCTGCACCATCGTTAGTAACGGAATCGGCGACAAACCTTGGACAAGGTCAACAGAGAACTACAAGCGATCAAAATACACTGGTTTTCTCAACAGATTTGTGTTCCAACCGATCGCCGTGGAGATGAATGGAGCAATAAGCTCTGCCACGCACAACTTCCTCAACAGCCCTTCGTCTATTAATGATGCGCCACACTGGGAACCATCGTGAATTGACTTGGCTTTATGAGCGTCTCTCCATCGCCACTAGTCGTGGAAACGCCTCGAGCCTGCTCTCGGCCTGCCAAACCAGCTTGACATCCAATAAACTTCCTGATATTTGCATATTGGTTTTGAAAAAGGACATTTTATCAATTAACTATTATTTGTTGTTATTTATTGAATAAAGTTTATTTATCGAATAAAAACATTTAAAAGAATTACAAATTACTTAAGACTTCTACCCGGTAATGACTGACGGAAGTGGAGCAACCTATATTAATGGATTAAATAAAGGGTTCCGTTCGAAATTCCGTACAGATTCTTGAGTACGACAAGAGATTCACTTGAAGAAGGTTACATCGGCTAAAACGTTGTGAGAACAACATCCAAGATGAGAACAGTAGTCCAAATAATCAAAATAATACATAAAATGGGATTGTTAGATCCTGTACGGATTCCAGACTCCGACAAGACGCTTCTGAAGAAGGTCGGAGGTTAAATCGGCCGAAACGTTGTGAGAACAACATCCAAGATGAGAACAGTAGTCCGAATAATCCAAATACTATTTTGTTGTCGTTGATACACACATGTGCACTATTCCCGTTACGTTACGAAGGAAATGGAAAGCTTGCTTTTACTTACGTAGTTGGAATTTGCGAGTAAGATACTCCACCCTCCCCACCCTGCACTCTTCCCTACCCTCAACACGTCCCTGATGACCACCCCTCTCTCCCACCCCTGCTCCCCTCCTCCGAAAGTGCAGGTTCTCTCGTTTTCAGGTTATCGATTTTTTTTCCGACACTGTGGAAAGCGAGTGGAACCTTTGTACAGGTAAGGTGCTTATGGATTGATTATTGGATTCAAGAGTAGTTCGGGATTTGGGGGGGAGGGAGGGGCGGGACTGGGGGGATGCTTCTTTGTGTCACAAGGTCATTTCGCGGAGGGACAGACGAAAGGCGAGTGGGAGTGGGATCGATCGATTTAAGTCAGAAGTTTTCTTGAGAACAGATGTACGAAAAAGTTTTTATAATGACAGAATTCAGTAAAACAACGTTAGACATTCACCTACTGAAAACAACGTTATACATTCACCTACTAAAAACAAACGTTATACATTCACCTACTGAAAACAAACGTTATACATTCACCTACTGAAAACAAACGTTATACATTCACCTACTGAAAACAAACGTTATACATTCACCTACTGAAAACAAACGTTATACATTCACCTACTGAAAACAAACGTTATACATTCACCTACTGAAAACAAACGTTATACATTCACCTACTAAAAACAAACGTTATACATTCACCTACTAAAAACAAACGTTATACATTCACCTACTGAAAACAACTTTTTACATTTACCTACTGAAAACAACGTTATACATTCACCTACTAAAAACAAACGTTATACATTCACCTACTGAAAACAACGTTATACATTCACCTACTGAAAACAACGTTATGCATTCACTTACTGAAAACAACGTTATACATTCACCTACTGAAAACAAACGTTATACATTCACCTACTGAAAACAAACGTTATACATTCACCTACTAAAAACAAACGTTATACATTCACCTACTGAAAACAACGTTATACATTCACCTACTGAAAACAACGTTATACATTCACCTACTGAAAACAACGTTATACATTAACTTACTGAAAACAACGTTATACATTCACTTACTGAAAACAACGTTATACATTCACTTACTGAAAACAACGTTATACATTCACCTACTGAAAACAAACGTTATACATTCACCTACTGAAAACAACGTTATACATTCACTTACTGAAAACAACGTTATACATTCATCTACTGAAAACAACGTTATACATTCACCTACTGAAAACAACGTTATACATTCACCTACTGAAAACATTATACATTCACCTACTGAAAACAACGTTATACATTCACCTACTGAAAACAACGTTATACATTCACCTACTGAAAACAACGTTATACATTCACCTACTAAAAACAAACGTTATACATTCACCTACTGAAAACAACGTTATACATTCACCTACTGAAAACAACGTTATACATTCACCTACTGAAAACAACGTTATACATTCACTTACTGAAAACAACGTTATACATTCACTTACTGAAAACAACGTTATACATTCACTTACTGAAAACAACGTTATACATTCACCTACTGAAAACAAACGTTATACATTCACCTACTGAAAACAACGTTATACATTCACTTACTGAAAACAACGTTATACATTCATCTACTGAAAACAACGTTATACATTCACCTACTGAAAACAACGTTATACATTCACCTACTGAAAACATTATACATTCACCTACTGAAAACAACGTTATACATTCACCTACTGAAAACAACGTTATACATTCACCTACTGAAAACAACGTTATACATTCACCTACTAAAAACAAACGTTATACATTCACCTACTGAAAACAACGTTATACATTCACCTACTGAAAACAACGTTATACATCCACCTACTGAAAACAACATTATACATTCACCTACTGAAAACAACATTATACATTCACCTACTGAAAACAACGTTATACATTCACCTACTGAAAACAACGTTATACATTCACCTACTAAAAACAAACGTTATACATTCACCTACTGAAAACAACGTTATACATTCACCTACTGAAAACAACATTATACATTCACCTACTGAAAACAAACGTTATACATTCACCTACTGAAAACAACGTTATACATTCACCTACTGAAAACAACGTTATACATTCACCTACTGAAAACAAACGTTATACATTCACCTACTGAAAGGTCGATCTGTTCATACAAGTCGGTTTCTAGCCCAAATACGACGTAACCAGATCAATGAAACCTGGGTACAACCAACAGACACTTTAATGTATAGTTTTTGAATAACATAGTTTATATTAGCTCTTGTAGAACCTGAGAAAGGTATGTGTATATATTAATATATATTTCAATGTACAGGATAATATCCCAAACTAATGAACAGATCATTATGAATTTTGGAATATATTTTCTAGGCTACACGGTGAGTAACATTGGTACATTATTTTTTTTTTTAATTTTAACATTTAGGGAGTGCATATATATATATTTCGTTGTACAGGATAATCTAAACTAATGAACCGATCATTATGAATTTTGGAATATATATTCTCGGAAACCCAGAGGGTAACATGGCCATATTATTTTTTTTGTAAACTGTAAATTTAGGGGGGGTGCCCATCCGAAATGAAGTAAACAATGGTATTTTAAATTCCAATGACCAAGTATTTATTCATTTTTTCATCCTGAATTTCAAAATAATTCAATGTAACATGACAATTGTTTCGCGCACAAACGAACAACCACGCATGCAACCGGGGATTGTGCAGTATTGCGCCGCTATGGAATACGTTTATTTCTTCTTCTTCTTCATGAATAGGGGCACAAAGGCACCATATGGGTTCATTGATACGACAGGGACGCATTAATATGAGTTATTTTCTTATGATAGTGTCACAACATGAACGAACATAATTTTGGTTCTTTGATACGACAGGGACACATTAATATGAGTTCTTATGCATGCGCACCAGGGTGGAGATAGGTACGTATATATAGTACGCGCACCAGGACAGAGATAGGTACGTATATATAGTACGCGCACCAGGACAGAGATAGGTACGTATATATAGTACGCGCACCGGGACAGAGATAGGTACGTATATATAGTACGCGCACCGGGACAGAGATAGGTACGTATATATAGTACGCGCACCGGGACAGAGATAGATACGTATATATAGTACGCGCACCGGGACAGAGATAGGTACGTATATATAGTACGCGCACCGGGACAGAGATAGGTACGTATATATAGTACGCGCATCGGGACAGAGATAGGTACGTATATATAGTATGCGCACCGGGACAGAGATAGGTACGTATATATAGTACGCGCACCGGGACAGAGATAGGTACGTATATATAGTACGCGCACCGGGACAGAGATAGGTACGTATATAGTACGCGCACCGGGACAGAGATAGGTACGTATATAGTATGCGCACCGGGACAGAGATAGATACGTATATATAGTATGCGCACCGGGACAGAGATAGGTACGTATATATAGTACGCGCACCGGGACAGAGATAGGTACGTATATATAGTACGCGCACCGGGACAGAGATAGGTACGTATATATAGTACGCGCACCGGGACAGAGATAGGTACGTATATATAGTACGCGCACCGGGACAGAGATAGGTACGTATATATAGTACGCGCACCAGGACAGAGATAGGTATGTATATATAGTACGCGCACCGGGACAGAGATAGGTACGTATATATAGTATGCGCATCGGGACAGAGATAGGTACGTATATAGTATGCGCACCGGGACAGAGATAGGTACGTATATATAGTACGTGCACCGGGACAGAGATAGGTACGTATATATAGTACGTGTACCGGGACAGAGATAGGTACGTATATATAGTATGCGCATCGGGACAGAGATAGGTACGTATATAGTATGCGCACCGGGACAGAGATAGGCACGTATATATAGTACGTGCACCGGGACAGAGATAGGTACGTATATATAGTACGTGCACCGGGACAGAGATAGGTACGTATATATAGTATGCGCATCGGGACAGAGATAGGTACGTATATAGTATGCGCACCGGGACAGAGATAGGTACGTATATATAGTACGTGCACCGGGACAGAGATAGGTACGTATATATAGTACGTGCACCGGGACAGAGATAGGTACGTATATATAGTATGCGCATCGGGACAGAGATAGGTACGTATATAGTATGCGCACCGGGACAGAGATAGGTACGTATATATAGTACGTGCACCGGGACAGAGATAGGTACGTATATATAGTACGTGCACCGGGACAGAGATAGGTACGTATATATAGTATGCGCATCGGGACAGAGATAGGTACGTATATAGTATGCGCACCGGGACAGAGATAGGTACGTATATATAGTACGTGCACCGGGACAGAGATAGGTACGTATATATAGTACGTGCACCGGGACAGAGATAGGTACGTATATATAGTATGCGCATCGGGACAGAGATAGGTACGTATATAGTATGCGCACCGGGACAGAGATAGGTACGTATATATAGTACGTGCACCGGGACAGAGATAGGTACGTATATATAGTATGCGCATCGGGACAGAGATAGGTACGTATATAGTATGCGCACCGGGACAGAGATAGGTACGTATATATAGTACGTGCACCGGGACAGAGATAGGTATGTATATATAGTACGTGCACCGGGACAGAGATAGGTACGTATATATAGTATGCGCATCGGGACAGAGATAGGTACGTATATAGTATGCGCACCGGGACAGAGATAGGTACGTATATATAGTACGCGCACCGGGACAGAGATAGGTACGTATATATAGTACGCGCACCGGGACAGAGATAGGTACGTATATATAGTACGTGCACCGGGACAGAGATAGGTACGTATATATAGTATGCGCATCGGGACAGAGATAGGTACGTATATAGTATGCGCACCGGGACAGAGATAGGTACGTATATATAGTACGCGCACCGGGACAGAGATAGGTACGTATATATAGTACGTGCACCGGGACAGAGATAGGTACGTATATATAGTACGCGCACCGGGACAGAGATAGGTACGTATATATAGTACGCGCACCGGGACAGAGATAGGTACGTATATATAGTACGCGCACCGGGACAGAGATAGGTACGTATATATAGTACGCGCACCGGGACAGAGATAGGTACGTATATATAGTACGCGCACCGGGACAGAGATAGGTACGTATATATAGTACGCGCATCGGGACAGAGATAGGTACGTATATATAGTATGCGCACCGGGACAGAGATAGGTACGTATATATAGTACGCGCACCGGGACAGAGATAGGTACGTATATATAGTATGCGCACCGGGACAGAGATAGGTATGTATATAATATGCGCATCGGGACAGAGATAGGTACGTATATAGTATGCGCACCGGGACAGAGATAGGTACGTATATATAGTACGCGCACCGGGACAGAGATAGGTACGTATATATAGTACGTGCACCGGGACAGAGATAGATACGTATATATAGTACGCGCACCGGGACAGAGATAGGTACGTATATATAGTACGCGCACCGGGACAGAGATAGGTACGTATATATAGTACGCGCATCGGGACAGAGATAGGTACGTATATATAGTATGCGCACCGGGACAGAGATAGGTACGTATATATAGTACGTGCACCGGGACAGAGATAGGTACGTATATATAGTACGCGCACCGGGACAGAGATAGGTACGTATATATAGTACGCGCACCGGGACAGAGATAGGTATGTATATAATATGCGCACCGGGACAGAGATAAGTACGTATATAGTACGTGCACCGGGACAGAGATAGGTACGTATATAGTATGCGCATCGGGACAGAGATAGGTATGTATATAGTAGGCACACCGGGGTAGAGATAGGTACGTATATAGAAGGTGCAGACAGAGGTGGTACTTTTAATAAAAATACGTCATACTTTTGCCTTGGGCAACAGAAGAGGAAGGGTGGAGAAGAGACAGCTTTTACCAGAGGGAGAAGGTGGAAACGGGGAAAGGGGCAGTGAAATGGGGCGACCAGGAAAGAGAAAGCCCTGGGCAACGCCGGTTAGTCCTGCTTGTATATATATATATATATATATATATATATATATATATATATATATATATATATATATATATATATATATATATATATATATATATATATAAATGACAGATCAGAGTTCTATCATACTGTTATTTAATGTCAATATCGCCATTGACGTTTTCTGGTACTTCCCTGATATTGTATGACATCTGGCAATTGATTTTTTTCATGTATGTTCTTAATTTTTTCAATAAAAATCTGTAAGATTTGCTCCGGAATTGACATTAAATGATATAACTCTGATTCGTCATTTATTTAAAGCTCTATTGCTATTTTTTTAAATAACTCTTTAAAGGTTTAGATTTTGACTATTGAGCTTCGTTTTGCTTTGGAAATTGATTCTCATAAGAATCGATCTGAATTATTTTTTTATTATATTATCACACATATATATATGTGTGTGTGTGTGTGATAATATAATAAAAAATAATTCTATATATATATATATATATATATATATATACATATAGAATTATTTTTTATTATATTATCACACAAACATATATAGATATATATATATATATGTGTGTGTGTGTGTGTGTGTGTGTGTGTGTGTGTGATAATATAATAAAAAAAATAATTCTATATATATATATATATATATATATATTATAGAAGATCAGAATAACATTGGTACCGTCGGTTTCAAATCCAAACAAAGGGGAGTTGGTCTCCTATTTCGGACCCTCTTCAGCCTCTGTTTATGTCTGTCTCCCCGGCATAGGAGACCAACTATAGGTCCCCTTTGTATTTAAAACCGACGGTACCAATGTTGTTCTGATTTTCTGGAATACATATATTAATAAATATTACACTCTTATTTTTGAATTTCTCTTAATAATCAAGCACCCTGCTGGAGTTCTCTTCCACTAACCTTATATATATATATATATATATAATAAAATGTTTTTTCACATTAGAAGGCATTTTTAAAAATAAAATACAATTTTGTTTAAGAAATCGATACGATGGCAAGATTTATTCATTTTTCATATATAATAAATCAAATATTTCGAGCGGGACCGCTCTTTTTCAATGAAAATAAGAATCCGACATTGTTATATATATATATATATATTTTTATTATTCATCACACTGGCAGTATGGGAGAGACTCCCAAACGGCAACGCTCTCCCCGATGTAAAGTGAAGACAGTGTCTTATTGAGAAGTGTGATGTTAGTACACATAGTAGCAGTGAAAACAAGCATCGATGCGCTGAAAGGTTATAATAAAAAAATTTTCACATCAGAATGCATTTTTTAAAATGAAATACAATTTTGTTAAAGAAATCGATAAGATGGCAGGATTTAATTTATTTTTATATAATAAATCAAATATTTCGAGCGGGGACGCTCTTTTTCAATGAAAATAAGAATCCGACATTGTTATATATTTTTTAATTTTTTATTATTCATGTGAAAAAACATTTTATTATAACCTTTCAAAAAAATTCATTACATGACATTAAGCACCTCCAGTATACGATGTCATGAACTACTGAAATCTTCTGCCAGTCTCACAAATCGACAAGGCTCGATCTTAAGTTCAAAGGCTGGTATGAAGCTGTAAATTTTACAATTTGGGGGATGGGAGGGGGGGTTACATTGAAAAGGCACAAGTGCAGCAAGTTCCTTGGAACACATTCCGTTGAAGTATTTGTAAAACAAGCAGAGGGATGCAACGTTGCAGGGATGGGACAGGGGCTGGAGCTTGGTAGACAGTGTGGGACCTATTAGGTTAGCGACTCTTTTTTTTGCACCTTATCCAAGAAAGAGAGACTGGTGGTTGGTGCACCAGGCCAGGTGTGCCAACAATACTCCATACACAGGCGAATGATAATGGCAGGTGTGAGAAGTTTTCTCGCATGGTAGAGGGAGCCTACCTTCTTGGCAGTATCTTCTATGTATTTATCCCCCCCCCCCACTTCTCATTCACTCGTTGGGATGATTCTCATATTGAAGAACTGTGCTCGCCGTTTCATCTCTGCGAAAAATGGTTAATTCAGAACACGATATATTTTTGTCTTCTTGGATGATAAATCAGTGGCCCGAAAAGCGAAGGAAACTCCCAACTTTTCCGAATGCATTTGCAGAGCATTGGTCGTTAATTAGCAGTCAGAGAGCAACTGGGGTAGTTATAAATCATGTTGAGAGGTAGAGATGGAAAGAGAGAAGAGAAAGTAAGAGGAAGAGAGAGAAAGTAAGAGGAAGAGAGAGAGAGAGAGAGACGAACACAGAGAAACAGAGAGAGAGGAACAGAGAGAGAGGGGAAGAGAGAAAGAAAGGGGAAGAGAAAGAGAGGAAGAGAGAGAGAGAGGGGGAAGAGAGAGAGAGAGGGGAAGAGAGAGAGAGGAAGAGAGAGAGAGGGGAAGAGAGAGAGAGGAAGAGAGAGAGAGGGGAAGAGAGAGAGAGAGGGGAAGAGAGAAAGAGAGGGGAAGAAAGAAAGAGAGGGGAAGAGAGAAAGAGGAATGGAGAGAGAAAGAGGAATGGAGAGAGAAAGAGGAATGGAGAGAGAAAGAGGAATGGAGAGAGAAAGAGGAATGGAGAGAGAAAGAGGAATGGAGAGAGAAAAAGGAAGAGGGGAAGAGAGGGGAAGAGAGAAAGAGATGAAGAGAGAGAGAGAGAGAGGGGAAGAGAGAGAGAGAGGAATGGAGAGAGATAGAGCGGGATATAGAGAAAGGGAGGAGGGGGGATAAAGAGGTTAAAGGAAGGGGTAGAGAGAGGCAGGAAAGAACAAGACAGAGGAGTGTTAGAGGGGGCGGGGGGGAGGAGAGAGAGGAAAGGAAGGAAAAAGGGCAGAGAAGAAGGAGAGCGAGGGGGAAAGAAAAAGGAGAGAGACGATAGAGAGAGAGAGACCCAGTTTCAATCTCTGCTTCTTCTTTCTAACACATTAACAGCAAGAACTCATCTTTCTACAACAACTGCAAAGAACTTTCCTCTTCTTCCTCCATGTGCCTAACATCAAACGGAATTTCAATAAACAATTTCCAAGAACTTTCCACCTGTGGAACACGTTACCATGGGTCTGCTTCCCTGCAAACTACAACATGGTCATCTTCAAATCCAATGTCAACAAATACTCGTCATGAACCGTTCTCATAATTAATCAAACTGCGTTCATTCTATTCATCATTTTCAATCCGTCTTATTAACCCTTATCCTAGAGTTGCTTTACATCTTGATAAAATGATGTCTTTTTCCTCCGTTATGGAAGTCGCTTCAGACAAGGCATGAAGCCACTTGATGTAAGGAGCTAAAAAAAAAATACTACTTTAAGGTCAAAAACTAGCCAACGATAAGTGTTAGATGGATAGATTCCAACCTAGAAAACATCAATTCTTCCCCCTTTGTCAGAAACATCGCTCATGGAATGTGAGGACTAAAGGACAAAATAAGGGAAGCGAGAGTTACGAGGCTGCACAAAGTAAACCCATAGTCCACTTTCTACTCTCCTTTGTTATATGGAAAGATTCTGACTCAGAAAACAGCAATTCTTTCTCCTTTGTCAGAAACAGCGTTCATGGAATGTGAGGACTAAAGGACAAAATAAGGGAAGCGAGAGTTACGAGGCTGTCGAAAGTAAACACACGGTCCACTTTCTACTCTCCTTTGTTACATGGAAAGATTCTGACTCAGAAAACACCAATTCTTTCTCCTTTGTCAGAAACAGCGTTCATGGAATGTGAGGACTAAAGGACAAAATAAGGGAAGCGAGAGTTACGAGGCTACCGAGAGTAAACCCAAGTTAGTCACTTTCTACTCTTCTTTGCTTTTAGTTCTTTCAAATTTGATCTCAAACTTTTTATAACAGTGTGTCAGTCCGCAGTTCGAAATTGTAACCATTTTTTAAAAAAATTATTTGTCGTATCATCATTTCATATCACGGATGCTGCGCGCGCGTATGCTGAGGATGCTGCACGCACGTATGCCTTTTTTTTTCTGTTTGTGGCTTTGCCAATTTTTCTTGCTTCCAGAAAAAAAAGATATATCCTACTGAGGTTGTTCAAAAGTTTTGTTAGCTTGGTGATACCATTGGAGCACAGGATGGAGCAGGTGCTAGTGTGATTACAAGAATTAGGGGGGGGAAGGAATATAAGTTCAGGGAACTTCTGTCATTACTAACTAGCAGAGCGATACCACTGTTGACCAAGGGAAAAGTCTAGCAGGTATGTGTACACCGTGTGATGATGTGTGGAAGTGAAACCTGGCCAGTGAAGGTTGAGGACATGTGTTGCATGGAGAGAAATGATACGATGGATGTGTAATGTGAGCCTTAAAGCTAGGCTTAGATCTGATGACCTTAGAGGAAGATTAAATCTGGACACCCTCCCAGGCTTTGCCTTCTCCCCCTTTGAGAAGGGGTTAGTTTATTGCTAATCGCCTGAGGCGCCCCTACTGGGGAATGCCGATGGGGCTACCCAGGCATTTTTTTCCCCTCTAGGGCGCTGACTTTTCAATCCTACTTTCCGACCTTGTGTCACATCTTACCACTGTGGGAGGGAGATAAATGCAAAAAAAAAAAAAAAAAAAGATTTTTTTTTAAACTTTTTTTTCGTAAATCCCTTTAAATCCCCCCCCAAAAAATGAAATTTGTGGAATATTTATTAATTGATGCCTGATACCTATTTGTCAAAATTCCCAAAAAATCGGAAATATCTTAATTTTCACAGGGGGCTTCCACACCCTCTTTGCTCCTTTTGCATAAAACTAAATTAAACAAAATATATTCCACATAACCACGACTATCGTAATATAAGCTTACGTTATTACGATGGTCGTGACAGAACCAACCCTCACGCAGTGCTTGGTTACTTAGTTTAGGAGTGAATCCTAATCATATAAACATAGAAACACATACTTAGCTTTATAGAAATAGACATGCGAGTTAATCAACGTTTGTTTCCCTAAAGCTTTTTTTATATATACTTTAATAACACAAAATACATGCTAAACTATACCTTAGTTCTGGGATTGAGTTATGTCTGAAAAATAAAAAAATGTGCTTACTTGTTCTAATTAGGCGTAATTTGTAATTAACTGAACAAGTCACCCATCTCTCTCTTAGCTATCGATGCATTTTTCTCAGCCTCTATCACTATGTTGATTCAAATATTTATTATTGTCTCTGTGAGCAGTTAGAGAAAAAGTGACTCCTTTTTTGTCAGCGTTGGCATCTAATTTTCGTATGCATGTCTGTACACACCGCAAACACATATGTAAATTAGATGACAAAATAATAAGTCTCTTTACATTTGTAGAAGAAGAAGAATTTGGATTATTCGGACTACTATTCTCATCACGTTTCGGACGACGTTCTTCAGGCGCATCTTGTTGAACTCGGAAATCTGTACGGAATTTCAAACTGAACCCTTTATTTAATCCACGGGGGTAGATTGTTCTCATTCCGTCAACCATGACCGGGTAGAAATATTAAGTAATTTTTATTTTATTCTTATTATGGCCTGTAATGAGGATTGAACCTTCGACCTCTAGCAGACTGTCACTTAGAACGGACTTTTGTCTGACTTTGGCATAAAATAACTACCTCAAGGATAATGGATCAGAGGGATGGTATCAGGCAACCCACTAAAGAGATAGAAAGAGTGAGGAGAAGAAAAAGAGGGAGAACGAGGTCGAGAGGGACAGGACGGGAGAGAGCAGGGGAGGAGGAGATAGGGACGGGAGAGGGGAGGTTAAGAAAGCGAGCGAAAGCAAATGAGAGGGAAAGCGAGGGAGAGAGAAGGAGAGGGAGAGAGACAGAGAGAGAGACAGAGAGAGAGAGAGAGAGAGACATCGAGGGTGAGTAAGTTAGACAGAGAGAAAGAAAGTGAAAGAAAGAGAGTGAAAGAGAGAGAGAGAGTGAAAAAGAGAGAGAGGGTGAACAAGAGAGAGAGAGTGAACAAGAGAGAGAGAGAGTGAAAAAGAGAGAGAGAGTGAAAAAGAGAGAGAGAGAGAGAAAGAGAGAGAGAGAGAGAAAGAGAGAGAGAAAGAGAGAGAGAAAGAGAGAGAGAGAGAGGCAGGGAGAGAGAGAAGGAGAGGGAGAGAGAGAGACAGCGAGAGAGAGAGAGAGGGTGACTAAGTTAGATAGAGAGAAAGAAAGTGAAAGAAAGAGTGAAAGAGAGTGAAAGAGAGAGAGAGTGAAAAAGAGAGAGTGAAAAAGAGAGAGAGAGAGTGAAAGAGAGAGAGAGAGAGAGTGAAAGAGAGAGAAAGAGAGAGAGAGAGAGAGAAAGAGAGAGCGAGGCAGGGAGAGAGAGACGGAGAGAGGGAGAGAGAGAGAAAGTGAGGTAGAGAGAGAGAGCGATGAAGAGAGAGAGAGAAAGAGAGAGAGAGAGAGAGAGAGAGAGAGAGGGGGGGATGAAAATGGATTACTTTTCTATAAGCAAGGCATCACGTGTACATATCAGCTGAAATAAAATAAAACCAACTTCACTAATCTGAAAAAAGATAAAAAATAAAAAAAAAAGTAAAAAGTTTGTGGCGATCAATTCCGAAATTCTCAGGCGAATAAAATTTAACAAAATTTCAAACCCCTCACCCCCACGCCGCCATTTTTCACCGCCGCCGCCGCCGAAAGTAAAAGCGGCCATTTTTCAAAACGAAAACTCGACATGTAATTACGTTTGTGATTTATTAACACGTTTTAAAATTATTTATCCGAAAACCACGTTCAATCGTTTTGAACGAACATTATTCTTAGCAGGGTTACCCGACGTCGTCCGGTGTTCGAATTTCAAAACAAAACAAAAATAAATAAAAATAACCACTGCTTACTTTTGATGATTTTGTTCATTCTGACTTCTGTTGTCATCTTGGATGTTATTCTCACAACGTTTCGGCCGACGTAACCTCCGACCTTCTTTAGGTGCATCTTGTCGAACTCGAGGAAACTGTACAGAATTTCGAACGGACCCCCAGGAACCTCCAAAGCTCACCGTAGAATGTACCCCTCCCCCATATGTAACACGATGTAACTTTAATACAGGTTTATATTATCACCATAACTTTTTTTACAATTCAAAAGAAGAAGCCTAAAATAAATTGCTAATGATTAAAAAAAAATTTTTTTTTTTAATTCAGCGTACAAAAATAATGAAAATGAGAAACTAAAATCATGTTTACATCATCGACACCTTCAAACAACGTTCCTATGTAGTGGCCATTTTTAACGCGCAGATATACATGTTTTTTTCTTTATTTATTTACCTCCCCAGGGGGTTAGGCACAAGGCCAGTTTTATCTTACTCCCACAAGGTAAAATGTGACCCAAGGTCGGGTCGGGAAAGTGGGACTTGAAAAGCCAGCGCCCGAGAAGGTGAGCACTCTGGCCATTAAAAAATGCCTGGGCAGCCCCGTCGGGATTCCCCGGTAGCGGCGCCTCAGGCAGTAAGCAATAAACTTACTCCTCCCCAAAGAGGGGAGGCAAAGCCTGGGAGGGTGGACCTCCTAGAACTGCACAGGACTCACCCATAGACCGGCGGAAGCCCTGAAGGCCAAGACAATACCAGTCTATGGGGTGTAGTATCCATCGGAACAGATACTACACTTTGATCTTGGCCAAAAGGCCGAGAAAGACGATTTTTTTAGTTGTGACAAGAGACGGAAACTGGACAGGGATAGCTTGTTGGTTTGTGTAACTTTTCTTTGGGACATAATAAAATTGAACAACACATTGCACAGCCGGGTAATAAGTTTATGTTGTGAAAAAAAAGTGAATGGTTGTGCTTACTGATTGGAGTTGATGCATTCGGAGATGGAATGTTACCACCAGGAGCAAAGTGGACGAGTCGGAAATAGGGTGACACAGGTTGTCACTACCCTATAAATTTAGGTTCTGCATTCTCTTGCAAAGGTCCTTTTTAGCTTGGTGGATGGTGGACAGTGCACTTTTGCTCCAGCTGTGAACTCCGTTCTCGGCATAGAACATATTATTACCGGACCTTGTTGGGTGGGTCGCTAGAGAGCATTTCTTTTTAGCAACCTTTCCCCTTTCGGTTACTGTCTCGGCCCCCTTTAGGGTACATCCAGGAAAAAATACTTTATGTTTTAAATATTTCACATATATTTTATATTTTTCCCCAACAATGTAGGAGAAACACGTGGAACAGAATGAAGGGCAATACTTTGAAGAGGAGGTTTATCTTGAAATATTAGATATTAAATCCTTCACTTTATAATAATAAAAAACAATTTATATATACTATTGAAGAGTTATACTATTTTGGGAGTTTCTCTGTTCGTACGCTAATAGAAACATTGAGTTGAGTATATGCTGACAAGACGAAATAATCTTTTCCTGGAGTGCGTGGATTTTCCGCCATTGGCCTGGCAGAGAACACAGGATCACATCTGGTCTATTTGGGAAAGAGTTCCAAACTAAAGTGTTCTGCTGAGCTGATCACGTGATCCGGCCCTAGCGATCACGCGTGAATCTTGTTAAATGCAAACACGCACCCGTTGAAGAGGTGATAATGACAATTCACAACTTACATAGATCGACAGAAAATAGTTCATTCATGTAACCTGCTACTGACTTAGATCGACAGAAAATAGTTCATTCATGTAACCTGCTACAGACTTAGATCGACAGAAAATAATTCATTCATGTAACCTGCTACTGACTTAGATCGACAGAAAATAGTTCATTCATGTAACCTGCTACTGACTTAGATCGACAGAAAATAGTTCATTCATGTAAGCTGCTACAGACTTTGATCGACAGAAAATAGTTCATTCATGTAAGCTGCTACAGACTTTGACCGACAGAAAATAATTCATTCATGTAACCTGCTACAGACTTAGATCGACAGAAAATAGTTCATTCATGTAAGCTGCTACAGACTTAGATCGACAGAAGATAGTTTTAATAGTCAGATATTCACAAAATTATCGATACTGATTCACTTGCGGAATAATAATAAAACACACATCCAGTAAAAAAAAGTCCTTTAGACTTATGTGAGATTTGAACTCGGCAAGTGTAAAAAAACACACATTTAATTTTCATTGTTTTGACAATTTGTCTTCACAAAAACTACTGTCTTAATAACGTGTACTCTGCCTATTCCTTTTTATCAACCAATCATGTTTCTATTAGCGTACAAACAGAGAAACTCCCAAAATATGCAAACCTAAAAGTTTTTTTGGTATATAAAAAGAATTATTTTCGAATATGTATTTTTTATTTTTTACTGTGAAAGTCCCCAGATGTCGGAGAGTCTTCTACTTAAATAGCTTCTTTCCTCGTGCTGCTGGCCTCTGGAACTCCCTCCCTGCCCCCTGTTTCCCCGACAGTACAGACATGAAGAAATTTAAAACTAATGTAAACAGACATATTCCTGCGCAGATCCCAATTTAGGTTGCCCCCCCCCCCCTACCTTCTCCCCTTTTATTTTTTCTCAGTAGCCCCTTACGTCTACAGTGGCAGCCTGCCTTGTTTGGGGTGAACTATGTTAAAAAAAATAAATAACTCTTCAATAGTATATAAATTATTTTTTTATTATAAAGTGAAGGATTTAATATCTAATATTTCAAGATAAACCTCCTCATCAAAGGATTACCAGAGTGTTTCCTTTTTGTAAAACGGTTATTTTGGATCATTTTAAATTAGAATTTTCAAAATACTCTGTATAAGCACTAACCCTAACCTGTATAAGCACGTATATAACTTTAATATATCAAACAAAATGTGTCTCTGTCCTATATTTGGACATTTTTGTTTACTTATATTTGAAGTAGAAAAGCGACATAAATCATTTCTCAAACTTTTATTTTTATAGCAATTTTTATTGTTTTATTGTTTTATTGCTAATTGACTTCATTCATAAGGCACAATAGTAAAAATATGTCCCGTTGGGGAGTGGGACCGGGCGGTAGGTAGGGATTTTTTTAAATCAAAGGATGACAAGTTTGAAAAGGAATCGCTTCTTTTTTTTTTGGGGGGGGGGGGGGGGGGTCATGTAATTTCTAATAATTATTTTTCAGTAATTATTTTTTTCTTCTTTCAAAATCAAGTTTTTTGTTGTTAAAAGCTTAACAGTTTAATAAGTAAAACGTAAGATAATGTAGTTTTCGTCAACTTTTTTTTGTATTTACCATCATTTTTTGTAAATATTTTTTTTTTTTTTAATTTGCAAAATAAAATAAAAAATTAAAAAATTTTTTTGTAAATTAAAAAAAAAATTTTTTTATTTACCAAAAAAAAAAAAAAAATTATTTTAAATTTACAAAAGAAAAACAATTTTTTTTCCAGGTAAATAGACATGACCAGCACAAAGCAAAGACCATACAGAGGAAGGAATGGACCGCAATCGGAAATTAGACTAGTAATACATATTCGAAAATAATTTTTTTTTTTAATTTACAAAAAAAAAAATTTTTTTTAATTTGCAAAATAAACATTTTTTTTTTTGTAAATAAAAAAAAAATGTTTTAATTTACTAAAAAAAGAAAAAAAATTTTTTTTTTAATTTGCAAAAAATAATTTTTTTTTTATATACCAAAAGACTTTTTACGTATGCATAGTGTTGCCAGATATGAAAAAAAATAACAAATTTATCTTGGTATCTAAATTAGTACCTGAGGTATGGCCATTCAAAGTTAGTCGGACATTGCGTCTTGTGTGATACTGAATACAAGGCCAACTTAAGCAGCGTATAACTGAAGATAAAAGCTTCAAATAAGTAAAAACTCTTTATAAATATAATGCCATAGTTCATTAAAAGAAAGATAATATAGATGGAATTAATAATTCTTAGATGTACCAAATCTCAAACATTGGTGAAAATCATATGCCGTCACAAAAATTGTGCGGAAACGATACAGGAGATCAACTTTGACTGTTCATATAATTTTTATTTTAACAGCTAACACATTGAAACTTTTTATTATGATTCATGACATCATACGGATTAAGCTACATTTTTTTTTCACTGGAGTGCCGTTAATAAAGGCCAGAACAAATACTACACATTGATCTCAGTCTGAAGCCCAAATCTGACTTGTGTGGGTTTGAATAATTAACAGCTCAAATAGATGTGAAGCAAGGGTTGCACAATCTACAACCACAGCGGTTAAAGAAAGGTCTCCGTTTAGTCTCAAGAGACAATAGATACCGCCTATAAGGGTGTCTGCATAGGGAGTTTATTGTGAAGCAAGGGTTGCACAATCTCTAACCACACCTCACCTGTGTGAAGAATATGCTACTTAACAAGAAAGGGATATATTGTTAAAATGGTAGATGTACCTGCTGGAATCTGGTTCTATCATTATGAAGAAACAAACATTTGTTTAAATGTCATTTCATTTTGAAAAAAAACAGATTGGTGTGCTCTCTGGTCATCTACATATTTCTGTATGTGTGTGAGTCGTGGACCCTAACTGCGGACATGGGGGGAGAAGGATACAGGCCACAGAGATGCGATGCTTCTGAAAGATCCTTAACATCTTATACAGAGACAACATTACGAATGAAGAAGTGAAGAACAGACTCGGACATGCAGTCGGGCCGTATGAAGATCTGCTGACCACTGCGAAGAAGAGGAAAATGAAGTGGTGCGACCATGTCACATGATTATCAGGTCGTGCAAAGACAATTCAGCAAGGAAGTGTAATGGGAGGAAGAAGGAGGGCATGCAAAGAAAGTGGTGGGAGGACAACATCTTTTTTTTTTCTTTTTTTTTTTTTTAACATAGTTCACCCCAAACAAGGCAGGCCACCACTGTAGACGTAAGGGGCTACTGAGAAGAAAGAAAAGGGGAGAAGGTTGGGGGTCAACCTAAACTGGGATCTGCGCAGCGAGATGCATGTTTACATTAATTTTAAACATCTGCATGTCAGTACTGTCGGGGAAACAGGGGGCAGGGAGGGAGTTCCAGAGGCCAGCAGCACAAGGAAAGAAGCTATTTGAGTATTGATTTACTCCTCTCCAGGAGTTAGGCACAAGGCCAGTTTTTATCTTACTCCCACAAGTAAGATGTGACCTAAGGTTAGGTCGGGAAAGTGGGGGTTTGAAAAGCCAGCACCCGAGAAGGTGAGCACTCTGGCCATTAAAAATTGCTTGGGCAGCCCCGCCGGCATTCCCCGGTAGGGGCGCCTCAGGCAGTAAGCAATAAACTTACTCCTCCCCAAAGAGGGAAGGCAAATCCTGGGAGGGTGGACCTCCTAGAACTGCACAGAACAGACCCATAGACCGGCGTAAATCAAGCCCCGAAGGCCAAGACAATACCAGTCTATGGGGTGCGGTATCCATCGGAACAGATACTACACTTTGATCTTAGCCAAAAGAGAAAGCTCTCCGGCATCTGGGGAACCTCCACAGTGAATGGATGGGATTTAGTTGAATGTCGAGTTGGTCTAGTGAATTTACGTCGAGGGGTCACCAGAGTAGCCAATTCAGTGGACAGGGCTGGTGCTGAGTAACACGTTTAGGAAGGCAGGAAATAGGGAGATCTGGAGAAAGCTGGTTGCCAGGTCATCTTTGGTGTCCCAACGGTTATCCAGACCATGGGAACAGATAATGAATTTTGAAAGAAAAAATAAAGAGTTACACAGTGAAAGCATGCTGAGCTCTTAACCCAGAGCTCCGTAGATCGAAACTACTTCCTGTATTTACCTCCCTTTTACCGGGGAAAGATGTGGCACAAGGCCAGAAGGTGGGGGAAAATAAGCAAATGCACAACAAGTGATGCACTCTGGCCCCTTAAAAATTGCCATTAATTATAAATAATAGATAAGGCTATTATATATATATATATATGGTGTGTTTATCTCGAAAGGGAGCAAGTCAGACCTGGAAAAAAAGGCTCGCACGACCACATGCATTCCAAACGGACATTTATGTTGCCTTTCCTTCTGATGGAATAGATATGGAATGCCCATACTACCAGTGGCTTGGAATGATAACTTGTAAACTGTGTTTTGACGGTTTGGTTTTTGTTTTTGGGGGGGGGGGGGATACTTTTCATCGTTGTGCCGCCCGACGAGAAGGTGTATTCTCGCACATTGTTCCTGTTTCTTTTGAATGCATTTGGGACTAATTCTTCGCTGCTTTGCTTAGTAGCAACAATACTGCGAAAATCTTGTGAGATATTTTTCTAAGAGATTTTCTATTTTTTTTTTTTATCTTTTTATTTTTTTCTTCTCTCCTTAAGTGACCCGAATTAAGGCAACACCACATTGTGCATTGTCAGTTGTTGAAACTCTTATTCCAGGTACTTAATTTCCCTGATGATCTGCCAAGCAAGGATCTGCTTGATAGTGAAACACGTGTAGGAAAAAACTCTTTAATTTGGATATATATGATAAATAAATAAACTTTGAAAGAAAAAGTCTTTTGTGGTGATGAATGATCTCCTGAACGGAATGCTTTGGTAAGCCTTCAAAAAATCACATATAAATGCTCTGTACCCTGTAATCGAGTATCATCGAGCTTATTTTTATTGGCCTAATCCCGGTCTTCACTGAATAAACTGTCTTCTAAGTGAAATATATATATATATATATACACACACACACACACAGTGTTAAGTAGTGATATATAGTGATAAGCAGTCAGACTGCACATTAAAACAAGAAAAGGTTTAAGACTCCCAAAATTCATGCTAGTATTGTCCGCAAGGATCCGTGGCGCAGTGGACATGGTACTAAGTAAGATTCAGTTCTAAGTGATAGTCATCTGAAGGTTCAATCCTCGGTGCGGGCGATATGAAGAATTACGAATTACTGAAGACTTCTCTCAGTCATGGCTGACGGAACAAGAGCATGCTACCCCCGCGGATTAAATAAAGGGTTCCGTTCGCAATTCTGTCCAGATTCCAGAGTTCGACAGAAATATTCCAGAGTTCGCAAAGATACACCTGAAGAAGGCCGGACGTTACATCGGCCGAAACGTTGTGATGATAACACTCAAGATGAGAACAGTAGTCTGAATAACCTAAATTATACAAATTATCAATCCTCATCTAAAAAATTAAGAAACAAGAAGCTTATTTTTAAAAAAAATAGAACATAGTTGCATCATGGCGGTTATGTGCATTGATATATAGATTTAGGCTAGCACGTGATGACATAGTTGCATAGTGGCTGGGCTTGATATAGGTATTGCCTTGAATACAAAACGTTTGCATTATAAGAGAGATTTGGCCGTATTTACTGATGCTGACCAAACATCACAGGCTTCACCTCTGTCCAGTTTGATTACGGAAATTCATAATTGCACGTGGAACTGACATTGCTGGTTTCTCAGAGACTCGGGGAAATTCTTATCGGAAATGTCGAAACACGTTTACACATGAACAAATCGAAGACATCAAAAGAAAATGGAATTAAAGACAATGGAAATCATTCCAGACACGTTTTACAAAAAGGGGGAAAAAAGGGGAAAAAAGAAAAGGTAAAAAATTAAAAGTTAAAAGAGAAAAAGAAAAAAAGAAAAAGAAAAGAAAGCGAAAAAGAGAAAAAAAGGAAAAAAAGGAAAAAACAAAAAGACAGAAAAAGGACAAAAAGAAAAAATGAAAGAGAAAGGAAAAAGAAAAAAAAAGAAAAAAAAAAGTAAAAAGAAAGAAAAAAAAAGAGAAAAAAAAGAAAAAAAGGGAAACTCAGTAAAACATAAAACTAGGGGTGGGACGTAATGGGTGAAAATTTCAGATTCATGCGAGTAGTATTTTTTTGTGTTCATTTATACATAAATAACACTAAACAATCAAACATTTTGAAAATTTTGCAAAATTCAGAAGGTGCAGGCCAAAAATAGCCGTCAGGGCTCCACGGGACTCGAAATCCATCATTTTTCGGTGAAAAAGTGGTTTCATGCGACATTGCAGATCCTAAAACATCCTCAAATACTATGAATGGATATAGATGGTTAAATCTGATATAGTACTTTAATTTAGGACCATTTTCAGGGTGTGAAAGGGTTTTCATGAATGTAAAATAGCCAAAAACTATTGGCCTGCACCTTCTGAATTTTGCAAAATTTTAAAAATGTTTGATTGTTTAGTGTTATTTATGTATAAATGAACACAAAAAAATACTACTCGCATGAATCTGAAATTTTCACCCATTACGTCCCACCCCTAATACAACGAACCATTCCTCCTTAAGATTTGGTTATTTAAATTTTTTTAATGTCCGGATTATTATCTCTAGTCAACATCAAATCCTCAATTACAAAATTGTTTTTTCTTTTAACTGTTCAATTTTTAGAACGGGTTCATTCAGCCATGCAATTATGAGGTAAATTGAAGAATGCAAAGTATACGTCTACATAAACTCATTACGTGTGAAAAATTTCATGCACGTTGATTCCCATACACCAAGAGTGTTAGAACAGTATTAACACTTTGAACATTGTTACCTTGAGCCAAACTTGAGGGAGATTTAGTAAATGAGTCTTATTTCAAACTCACCAAGTGGAAGTCTTCACAATTTGATTCATAAATAGCGACTTACCTGAAAGAAAGAAAACAATAATTACTTTATTTTTGAAAGCGATGTTGTGAATTAAAAAAAGTCAGTTTTATAAAACAAAGGAAAAGATTAAGAGACGGATGGGTGGGAAGAGGGTGGAAGATAGAGGTTAGACAGATGGGGCGACAAGAAGATAGAGGTTAGACAGATGGGGCGACAAGAGGATAGAGGTTAGGCAGATGGGGCGACAAGAGGATAGAGGTTAGGCAGATGGGGCGACAAGAGGATAGAGGTTAGGCAGATGGGGCGACAAGAGGATAGAGGTTAGGCAGATGGGGCGACAAGAGGATAGAGGTTAGGCAAATGGGGCGACAAGAGGATAGAGGTTAGACAGATGGGGCGACAAGAGGATAAAGGTTAGATGGATGGGGCGACAACACGATAGAGGTTAGTCAGATGGGGCGACAAGAGGATAAAGGTTAGACAGATGGGGCGACAAGAGGATAGAGGTTTGACAGATGAGGCGACAAGAAGATAGAGGTTAGATGGATGGGGCGACAACACGATAGAGGTTAGTCAGATGGGGCGACAAGATGATAGAGGTTAGACAGATGGAGCGACAACACAATAACAACCAAGATAATAATCCAAATGATACAAACTGACTCCCTAACAGATGGGGAGGACCGACAGGATGTTGGCCCCCATACATCCAAATTAAGGGGCATCTTATCATATTCAAACTATCTCCCTTTCTCATAATATTTTTCAGTACTATGACTTATACTTGAGTCTTTGGGGAGCTAAGGAATTGGCCTCGGGCATCATCTGTCTTCACAGATACTACACTCTTCTAAGTATTTTTTTTTTCTGATTACCTACCTCCGAACTGAATACAAAAAAACGGTAAAACGTCAAAAACTACCATTTTTTTTTAATGTTCCATTTGTCCTCACTATTTGAAATATCACACACGCATTCGACAGTCGTTCTATTCAGAAGCTGCGATGATTTAGACAGGATTTATTTTGTTGTTGTTTTGTTTTGTTTCTTCGTCGTTTGACATTTTAATAACTTTTTGGTTTTTTGACATCCAATGAATTTAATTAAAATCTAACAGTTGTTGGGCTTCCATTTTTTTTTTTCGGATAAGATGAGAAGTGATCACCATGGCAACGAAATATTAAATTTATTAATGCTTTTAAAATATTAAATGAAGATATGAAAAGCATTTGATGAAAATATATAACACAAGTGGAAACAGCAGCAGCAGTAACATCATCATCATCATCATAATAATCCTCCACTCAATAATAAAGATCAATGTGTATTTATTACATATATATATATATATATATATATATATATATATATATTTATTTACATATATATTTATATACATTCATTTCTATTTCTCCAACAAATACGGACGTCCACCCAGCAGTGGCCATTATTTCATTCTATTTTTCCTCCCAATATGTCTACCCTACATGTATCTGTACTTGCATGACATTTTTTCTCTATTTTATCATCCTGATGAAGTCTTATAAATAAAGACGAAACGTTGATGTACACATAAAAAACATCTATTTTTTGGTTTTCCTTTTTCATTTTCCCATATATATATATATATAAGTAAATTTCGCGTACAACAAAATTGTAGGATAAATTTCGCAGGAAACATTTTTTTTTAATCAATGAAACGGACGGGTGAAAAAACAAAAGAAAATTGCTAAAATTTTCCTTAAGGCCTTACTGTCTGACCCTCTTAGAATGATAAATTAAAAATAACGAAAATCGAATGAGATATGAGGGGAAAAATTTGTTACAGTTGGAGAAAATATTCACTTTAATACATTCTAATGCGTGCTTCAAAGATGTTGTCAATTTCCTTACTTAAAAAAAGCGCCAATCTGCGCATAACATCGCCAGGACTACACTTATCCTAACGTCTTTAATGACTAGACTTCTCTTTCTGCTCATATCGTTATTCGACCCCTCGGAGTTAATACCATCAAAATGAGGAGGAAGAAAAGGAAAATAAAAACTATAAGACAGTCTCGCCTGACAAAGTTGTTCTACAACGAAAGCTTGCAAAAAAAAAAATTAAATTAATGGATTTTTCATTTAAAATTGCACGATTGTTGATTTTCGAAATATTTCACTTTAATACATTCTAATGCGTGCTTCAAAGATATTGTCAATTTCCTTACTTATATATATATATATATATATATATATATTCCCGAAACAGTTTTTCATGGTAAACAACTGATGATCCCTTAAAATAGTGTTAGAAACTAACTAATATAATAACTGTAAAAAATAAATTGACTTACATGAGTGATTTTCCACTGAAAGACTTGGGACTATAAGTTTGTTTTTTTTTTTTTTTTTTTTTTTTAATATAGTTTTAATGGTTGAGAAACTTCCGAGACTATATATATATATATATATATATATATATATATATATATAGAGAGAGAGAGAGAGAGAGAGAGAGAGAGAGAGAGAGAGTGTTACTACAAAATATGCCATGTTACTACTAAGATTTCAAAGTTATCATTTCAACAACGTTTCAAACTGTAGTTACACTTATCTCATTATTGTACACACGTGCTCCAGAGCGCTTCACTACAGATCAGACATTTAAAATAAACAAAAACAGTCTCTTCAATAACACCAGAAGATCGTCGATCTACGACTACGCCGTAAGACTTCGAGGATGAAGAAAAAGAAGAAAAAGAAAAAAAAGAAATGGAAAATATTCTCTGTATTACCATGAATAGGGTTTTTATAAAACCGAAAATTTGGATTTAAAAATAAAAATGATTTAATAAATATTTCATTTATTTGAAAAAAATCTCGCGTCAAGTTGTCTGGTTTCTAAAATTTCAAAGTTTATATATCAAGGGAGGCGCGATAGCGCTCTATCCCTTAATAGACTTCAAAAACGACCTATGCTAGAAATCTCATTTCTTTGATCAATTATAACTCAAAAACCAATAAACCAAATTATTTAAAACTTTGCACAACATTTTCATTTGATAGGTTCTATAAGTGTGTAGAATTTCAGCATCATCAGTCAAGGCAACCCAGAGATCCAGAAAGGTCAGGAGTGATTTTGTATTATCCGTGTGTACGTACGTACGTACGTACGTACGTGTGTGCCACCCTGTATCTCATCAACTATTTGATGGATTCAGCTGATTTTTGGCAGAGATAGAGGTTCTAGGGTCTAGTTGATGGCATTTTAATTTCAGTTCACCATATTCCTTAGTTTTCCAGAAAATTCAAAAAAACCTTAAAAATTACCATTGTCTTGAGGCATAGCCTTTACAAAAGTAGTCACATTAGGGTTAAGATGAAAATTCATATACACTAAATGTACAAAAGTAAGGAAATTCCCAAATTTTTACACTTTTATTGTCATTAAGGGTATGCGAGCACAACAGGGCTATGTATTTTACTGGAAGGAACTTTTCTTCAGCGCACCTCACACACTTCATCCACTCATGCATAGAGATTTATACTGTAGTGATGTGATAATGAAATGGTTTGGTTGATATGTAGTCATACCCTTAATGACAATAAAAGTGTAAAAATTTGGGAATTTCCTTGCTTTTGTACATTTAGTGTACATGAATTTTCATCTTAACCCTATTAAGGGCATATGATTTCAGTATACTGGCATTTATCATGGAATGTCACTACTTTTGTAAAGGCTATGCCTCAATACAATGCCTTCTCATAACTGATATAGTTGGTAGTTTTGACTAATCAAGGTATATGGTTAACTGAAATTAAAATGCCATCAACTAGACCCTAGAACCTCTATGTCTGCCAAAAAATCAGCTGAATCCATCAAATAGTTGATGAGATACAGGGTGGCACACACGTACGTACGTACACACGGATAACACAAAATCACTCCTGATCTTTCTGGATCTCTGGGTTGCCTTGACTAATGATGCTGAAATTCTACACACTTATAGAACCTATTAAATGAAAATTTTGTGCAAAGTTTTAACTAATTTGGTTTATTGGTTTTTGAGTTATGACTGATCAAAGAAATGAGATTTCTAGCATAGGTCGTTTTTGAAGTCTATTAAGGGATAGAGCGCTCTCGCGCCTCCCTTGATATATATGATAACATAAAAACCAACTGTTTTATATAGCTCAGATCGATTCTTATGGGAATCAAATTCCAGAGGAAAGTGAAGCTCACTATGCAAACATTTAAATAATTATTTCACAATTTGTAATAGACATAAATACATAAATTAATTGACAGATCAAAGTTGTCATACTGTGAGTTGTTGTCAGTTTTCATTTGACGACAATTCTCTGACGACGGGAGATTTTTGTTTACTGCTGAATTTATTCAAGATTGTTTTTGATTCTCCTAGAAACACGTGATAGCTTTTCTTTGCTTCGAAACTGACGATAAATCACAGTATAACATAACTTTGATCTGTCAATTGCAGTTCGCCGTTTTCACACTTCATTGAAAGTTTGAAGAAGGGATTGGTTCCCGAAAATTACCTACAGAATATCCTAACACAAAAAAAAAAAAGGATTTGGGAAATCTGTGGAGACTTGTCACTCAGACTCCAGGTAACACCACTGATAATGACCTTCTTATTAATATTCATAAGCATAATTTCTAGTATAAATGAAACATCGCGTGAAGCGAGATCAATTTGCTTTTCCCACCTCGGACGGATCGACGCAAAAATATGGCCTGTAATAGTTTTCATTGTTGTCTGAACGCTTCATTATTCATGAAATCTGCGCAACTGTTACATACATGTATGCGAAATATGTGTTTTGGTGTTGAGTGTAGAAATGATATTCTAGGTGCAGCAGGTCATTTGGTATGATTGATAGGGTATTGCTGTGGCGATGTTAGACTTTCAGGTGTGTAAAAATCAGGTTAGAAACGGGATTTTTCCACGTAAGATTAGATCAAGCAGATAAGTTGAAGGTTGCATTAAAAGTGAAAAGATTAGAATTAGAGCTACGTGGTGTCAGGAAATGACGTCACGGACAGGAAGTCCAAAGTGACACGTAGCAATGAAGAGAGAAAAGTCTTTCTCTTTGGCAGACAAGATGATTGGGTTTGGACGTCATTTTCAAAGCCCTGTCTTAATCGCCCCCCCCCCCCCCCTCAAATAACAAAGCAACGAAGATCAGCCTGGACGGCATATACATCAACCACGACAAATAGGTACGTATAAATGGCTTGCAGGATTAAAAATACAAACGACCAACATTCAATAATTATAATTTGCTATTTAATATTAGTGTAAAAAACGGTATTTTACATGTAAGCTTTTTTAAACAGAGAAGTGGAAAATTCCATGAGAAGTTAAAAGTTTAGAATTAGGGCTACGTGTCAGGATGTGATGTCATGGACAGGAAGTCAAAAGTGACACATAGCAATGAAGGTAGAAAAATCTTTTGAGGTACGTCATGGGCAGGAAGAAGAGAACAAAAAGAAATATAAAGAGAGAAAGAAAAAGAGAAAAAAGGCGAAGAGAGAGAGAACAGAGAGTGAGAGAGCAGAAAGAGAGCAGCATGATTTAATTTTTTCTTTTCTATTCCGTTTTTTATTTGCTTGTTACCTTATTTCTATCTATACCTACATTTATTCCTTTAACACACACAGAGTTTGAATTACCTACTAGACACTATCAAGTGTCTTCGGTCTCTCTGTAAAAGGGTTTGTCAGGAAAACCTGACATGAGGATACTTCACCTTACAAGTAAACCCTGACCAAATATTCGATATAACATAGTATTCGAAGCCCAAATACGAGGAATGGTGCACCTTCTCATAGCGATGTTATCTCAAGTAACAACACTTAGCTGGATACTCCACCAGACCAGATGAATTCTTGTCCTGGAATCTGGTAAGACAGAGAGACCAAAAGAAATGTATACTCCAAAATAATCAACTGGTTGATTGAAGAGAGGAGATTTAATGTTTCTTAACTTTTTACAAACTCAACACTTAAGAGGTAAAAGAACTTCTATCTCATATAGAGATCGAGTGTTAGCCCCAGAAAGGGGCACCTTGATTTCTAAGAACTTCAACTGAAGTAAAATGAAACAAAAATATATATATATATATATATATATATATATATATTTGGAGAGAAATATTATCTGAGGTTAAGATCGGATTCTAACTCTGCCTGATGAGATCTCAGTTTATAGTAACTGTTGATCGATAACATCGACATGCCAGTGTCGCAGATTTTGTACATGTCTGTGTAAATAAAATTATCATATATAAAGCTCTATTTTGATATTGAGCACTTTTTATAAACCCGGTTAAAATTCTCTGGATTACCACCCTGTGGATATTTTTCACCTGGATTATTACCATTATTATATATATATATATATATATATATATATATATATATATATAGTTTATATATATATATATAGTTTATAGTAACTGTTGATCGATAACATCGACATGCCAGTGTCGCAGATTTTGTACATGTCTGTGTAAATAAAATTATCATATATAAAGCTCTATTTTGATATTGAGCACTTTTTATAAACCCGGTTAAAATTCTCTGGATTATCACCCTGTGGATATTTTTTACCTGGATTATTACCATTATTATTATTATATATATATATATATATATATATATATATATATATAAATATAGTAAGCTATGAAAATATATTTATGGCAATTAAGCTACACAGAGGCTCCCGCATTTCATCCCCGGGGGAATCTTCAGGCTAAAATGCATTTTTAGCCTGAAGATTCCCCTGGGGATGAAACGCGGGAGCCTGTGTAGCTTAATTGCCATAAATATATTTTCATAGCTTACTACCTAGCTCTACTTACGTATCGAGCACTGTTGAAGTAAATACTGAAAATTGATACATAAAAAAAATTATATCTCCTTATAAAATTTTATGTGGATACATGAAATTCTTTATATATATATATATATATATATATATATATATATATATATATATATAGTACATGTATTATATTAGTTCTTGTAAATGTTATCCGTTGAAATCCGTTGAAACTCCAGTGTTTATAAAAAGTGCTCAATAACAAATAGAGCTGTTCTTTAGTATACATTTTTATTTATACAAACATTATTGGTATCATATGTGCATACATGTTTCGGTTGTCCTCTTCACAGAGAGTCGACCTCTTCAGACCAAAACGAGAAATTGAAATCCTCGTTTTTATCTGAAGAGGTTGACTATGGGAGTACAACTGAAACATGTATGCACATATGTAACCAATAATGTTTGTATAAATAAAAATTATACTAAAAACAGCTCTAGTTGTTATTGAGCACTTTTTATAAACACTGGAGTTTCAACGGATTAACATCTACAGAAACTAATATAATACATGTACTATATATATATATATATATATATATATATATATATATATATATATATATATATGTTGTTCGAAATCAGACGTGAACTATTTTGCACAAAGAGAGGACAGGAAGTGAGAAACCAACATACTTAGTCAGATATGTATTACTTAAAAAAAAAACCTTTCACCCACACACACACACACACATATATATATATATATATATATATATATAGTATGTAAAAATATTTAAAAAACAATTATTTTATATAGTTCAGATGAATTCTGATGAAAATCAATTTCCATAGCAAAATGAAGCTCACTCTTCAAACCTTTAAAGTTATTAAAAAAATAATTTTTTATTGCAAACTTGTTTTCTTTTCACGTATGCTCTGAATTTTTTTTCCAGAAACATGTGTAAGATCTTTTTGCTCCAAAACTGACATTAGATCATATTAGTATATAACTCTAATCTGTCATTTTATATATATATATAAATATATATATATATATATCTACGATTGAACTAAACACCTTTCTATTGGATTTACTTCATTTTTTTACTTTTTCAACGCTGCCTTCATGAAAACCCTTCTTTTCCATCTTTAAATCTCCTTTCACTGGACACCTTATCAACGGACATTTACCAACTGGACAGACCCCATTTTTTTTTTTACACGCACATTTTCACTCTCCATTACTTAATATTTTTTTAAATCTTGAATTTCGGCTTCTCCATTACCAACTTATCTATCTATGTAATTCCTCTGATGATAAGATTTTAATCTTTGAAAAGCCTTGGCTTAAGGAAAGAATAATAAACATGTTTTTATCGAGTACACCTTGCATTGAACAATCGAAGTTAAAATAGATTTGTCATTTGTACATGTTTATCCCTCTTCTTTCATTTATCCTTATAATTGCTCTATCTCGTATACTGAGCTTAAACCATTTCACTATAGGTTCTATCTACTAAAAGTATACTTTTAGTTTCATATTTTATATATATATATATATATTATATATAAATATATATGT
Organism: Sepiola atlantica; assembly: GCA_963556195.1. NCBI lineage: Eukaryota > Metazoa > Mollusca > Cephalopoda > Sepiida > Sepiolidae > Sepiola > Sepiola atlantica. The sequence continues at coordinate 6,594,267 of OY744553.1, forward strand.
ATGGTGTCCCAAAATTGAATGTGAAATATTTTGCATTTTTCTTTTTCGCATATACAAAATTTGTATATAAAAGTTGAAAGCAGAAAATTTCCTCCGGTTTAGGAGACAAGTCGAATCGTCCAAAGTTTTTTTAAATTTTTATTTTCTAATTTTTCATTTCTTTTATCGACTTTTTCTTTCTTTTAATCCCCTCGCGTAAAACTGACAGCGAATGTTCACTTGTCTTTCGGAATGTCGCGGAAGTGCGCAAGACATTTTGGGAAAAGAATTATCCAAAGCGTTTTTGCGGAAAACTCAGAATCAGGCAGAGAAAGCAATTTCATAACCCTCGGGACAAAACGCAAAAGATCTTTTATCTGAAAAAAAAACTGTTAAAAGACAAAAAGGATTCTGAGTAAGTTTAAAAATCGAACTTAAAATATTCGGATTATTCGGACGACTATTCTCACAACGTTTTGGCCGATGTAATCTTTGTGCTGCGGAGAAAGTGCTAAGGAATAATCAGTTTGGCAAACCAGAACAGTACTCGTCTCAAAGTCAGCAGCAAACGACGTTCTGTCAGAATTAGTTCCTGATATTGAACTCCATCTGTAATATAACTTCTGGCGAGAGTTTCATTTCCCAAATTTATTAATTTATTTATTAAATTGTTAGGTGAAAAGTACAGAATAGTTAACAAAGCCCCCTCTCCCATGTTAAGAATGGATTTCTAAATAATAACGTTATTATTTCAGCACGATCCGTAAAGTGCAGAAGATTATTTAGAAAGCCATTCTTAACATGGGGAAGGAGGGGCTTTGTTAACTATTCTGTACTTTCACTTAACTTGATAAATAAATTAATAAATAAAAATTAGTACAACACTTGGCAAACCAGAAGAATAAGCAACCCAAAACAGGAAGTGTTTAATATCAGGAACTACATCTTACAGAACATCGTTTGCCGCTGACTTTGAGTCGGATACTCTTCTGGTTTGCCATCAGTTCTAAGCGACAGTACAATCTAATCCTTAGTACAAGAAATACTAAAAATACGACTTACGATTATGGCTGACGGAATGAGAGCAGTCTACCCCATGGATTAAATAGAGGGTTTGATTTAAAATTCCATACAGATTCCTGAATTCGACAAGAAGGTCGGAGGTTACATCAGCCGAAACGTTGTGAGAATAAGATCCAAGATGAGAACCGTAGTCCGAATAATCAAAATAATACGAATTATCAATCCTCATCTAAAAAGCATAACATTAAGACTAAGTCATTGAGAGTTTCATCGTATACGTGAAACGCTTAAATGAAAACTCGACCGAGAAAACATAGTCGCCGTCTTTATAAACAAGTTGAGAAAGGGGCAAGAACTCAAGCTTATAATTCTCCAGTTTAAAGGACAGGATTAGAAATTCGAGTTATCGTTCTTCCTTAGATAGCCTCTTTCTCCACTGGTTTATTGGGAGTAAATCCCAAACCCCATTTCACTTGACTCAAATAGGAATTAACTATAAAAAGAATGTTCACTATTTTTTTTTATTTTTTTATATCTTGAGATGAGGATTGATATTTGGAATATTCGGACTACTATTCTCATCTTGGTTGTTAGTCTCGCACCGTTTCAGCCCGATCTTCTTCAGGTTCATCTTTTTGAACTCGGGCATCTTTATGTCAGATTCGGGAACCTACACGGAATTTCAGAACTGAAGCCTCGATTGAATCCACGCTGGTAGATGGTTATTTCTGACGGGAACAGAAAAAAAAAGTAGACGTCTTAAGTAATTCTTAACTATATTCGTAGTATCGCCTGTAGTGAGGATTGAACCTTTAACCCCCAGAAGACGATTGTCACTTAGAAGAGACTAGCAGGGGTAGCCGTCGTTGCCCGGGGCTGTTGTTACAAAACCCCACCCTTCTGCAGGCAAAAAAGTAACAATATCTCTCTTCTCCGGGGGGGGGGGGGTAAAAAGCTGTCTCTTCCCTGGTCGCCCCCTCCATCACCCCCTCATCCCCGCCCCCATCGATGTATATTTAGGTTACCGTAAAAAAAGTGGATTGTGGAGTCGGTTGGGGTCGAATCATAAACCTCTAGGTATCGATCCTTCGTCGATACCCACCAGACCAAACGAAACGAGTATGAAAACTGACGAAAAATAGGTCACTTAAACGCAGTTTGAAGCTGGGCTGCGTTTTATGCATGCACGCATGCGCAGAGCGTACAATCTGCCAGAAGGCGACCAAATATAGGGACCCTAGTCACACATTTTGGGTCTGTTCGGCAAAAAGAAATCAATGTTTTTTTTCCTAATTTTTCGATATTTCTTGTTGGGTGATTCAGAAACGGTCAACTTTACGGAATTCTGTCGAATGTTATTTATAAGTTCAAATGCCTTTGGGGAGAATGCTGCTGCTGCTGCTATTAGAACAACAGTAATAATAAAGCTAATAGCTACATTGGTTTTACTACCACTACCCTCTCCTGTAGACTCATCATGCACCTGATAAACTGTAGCTCAATTTATCAGCATTTACAAACACATAACTGCCCTAACACATTATCAAACTCATTTTTAAAAAAGTAAAAATACTTTAATCTATATTTATTAAAAACACAGCAACCTACAAAAAATAACGTATGAAATCAGCCACACCATTTTACACTGTGCTATGGAATAACAATTTATCTGGTGACGCTAATTCTGGCGTCTCGTAATTTAAATTGTAAATGTTCTTCTGGTTTGTTGGTTTTTTGAAATTCTCTTATTTTCTCCCGCTTTTTGTTCGTTTGTTTTTTTTTGTCACCCGAAGATGATTCGACAAAGAATCGAAAGCGCTCGTGATATTTATAGAACATTCATTCATTTTTTTGATTCTGACACATTAGAATAATTGAAAACATAAAAAATAGTATAATCAAGCTTGAGAATTCTGTTATTTTTAACAATGTTTGCTTAAATGAAAGAATGCTGCCTAAATACACACACACTAGCAATATATATAGATATATATCCCAATGATTAGAAATTAGAATATCCCAACAAATACCACGTGATATTCGTTTACACAAGGTTTCAAGATCATCCGGGAACTTCCAGGCACAGGAATCAGCCATCGGTAATCACCTGGTTAGTACAAATAGTTGTTCTGACAAGTATTCCGATGGGTTAGGGTTTTCTGTTTTACACAGTGCCAGGTCGAACTACCATCTCAATATTATTGAGGCGTTAGTTATTAACAATTCTCGACCTAGCCCGTGTAGACAAATGATTTTGAAGCATCAGTTGGAGATCTTTAATGATTCAAATCCACCATAACGTTGATAGATTTACTTTTTTTTCTCTCTCTCAATCGTTTTCTCCAACTTAAACAACATTTTTCCCCTTCATATCTCATTCGATTTTCTTAGGTTTTAATTTATATTTCTGACGTTTCCTCTTAGAGGGTCAGACGATAAGGCCTTAAGGAACATTTTAGCAATTTTCTTCTTTTTTTTTTTCTTTTCACCCGCCTGTTTCATTGATTAAAAAAAATGTTTCCTCTGAAATTTATCCTACGATTTTGTTGTACGTGAAATTTACTATATATATATATATATATATATATATATATAGCATCTTTTTGATCGGAAAATGGAAAACAACCTCAAAAGGAAAGAACGTCAAAAGTTCGAGGAAGGCGGCGTTTGTCAGTTGTGATGGCTGCGAGAGAAAGAAGGTAAGGGTGGGCGCGCTAAATCAATAAGCCTCTACGTAATATTATTAAGCTATCACTTAAAAGCATCGATGTGCAATATATATATATATATATATATATATATATATATATAAGGAATAAAACAAACAATGTTTCAGACAAAATGTGAAAATAAAAATGGAATAAAAGATAAGCTAATCAACAACTAGCAAAAATAAATTCAAAAACATATTTTGAAAACTTTTCTTGTTTTTAATTAAAGTTCTGCTACCAATTGATGATGATTGTATTTTAACAATCGAAATATTTAGGTAGAACTATTCAATATGTGTTTTTGAGTTTATTTTTGCTAGTTGTTGATTTGCTTATCCTTTATTCCATTTACATATATATATATATATATATATATATATTACATATATATATATATATATATATTACATATATATATATATCATAAATCGGTAGATTATAAAATGTATGACATAATTAAATTAAATTTTAAATATTATAATCAATATATATATTATTTAAGCAAACATTGTGTGAGTGTGTGTATGTCTGTGTGTGTGTGTGTGTGTGTGTGAGACAATATTTATTTTGCTCATTCTGTGTAATAATTGTAAGAAGAAGTTCTTAATGGAATTTCAGGTTTGAGAAAAAAGAAGAAAAAAAAGACTCAAAACTGAAATGATTATTTGCGAAAGAAGAATTACAGAACCCCCCCCCCCATCCCCACACACACACACACCCACACTCTCTCTCCGGCTCTCATTTTTCTCTCGTCGCCATAAATGCATTTGCAAAATAATTAGCAAAACATTTATGCCAATTACGGCTCTGAAAAATCACGAGAAATTTGCCAAAAAAATCCGAACACGTCTCGGAATTACTCAAATTATTCATTCCGGTTTCTTCCTGATTATTGGCCTCCTTTTGTCTCGGGAGATTGTTTACTTGGATTATTCCTCCCTCCCCCTTCCCCTTCCTTAATGAATACATTCCAAGCAGCAGCAGTACAATTCTAAAGTCCAACCTCTCCCCAACGCCGCAGGGCTATGGCAACAGGTAGCGTTAGAGTTATGCCATCGGGAACTGCGGTTCCTGGCAAAGCCACCCAAGGCGGATTGGTCTAACATCCGGCAGTATTACGGCAACAACCCAGCTCAAGGGGCTCTGGTAAAATTCTAAGGCATATGCACCAGGATCCGGCGGTCTCTGCTCATTTCTGCTAATGAGTCTGCAGAATGAGGTGAAAACACCATTTAATACCTAGAGATGACCATTCCTGACGACATGAAGAAGCCGATTGTCCTTGTTGACCTCGGTGTCGAGGAGGGGGGGTGGTTGTAACCTGAAATCCTCCAGGAATATGAAGTGTTGCAAATCTACAAGAAACACCTTAATCAAAAGCTGACGATGTCTCTATATTTGATGCTGCATTCGAGTCCAACTTGCTTAACAGCAGCAGCAGCAGCATCCCCTAAATTCCAATCCTTCCACACCGTGGTAGGGGTGCTGGCAATGTGATAGTGTCAGAGCTACGCCGTCTGTAACTCCGGTTTCTAGCAGGGTCACCAATCGCAGACAGGTCTGGCATCCAGCGGTATTAGAGCCGCAATCCGGTAAACAGGGCTTACTGAAAATCCAGGAGTCAACATGAAGATCCGTCATCCTCTGGTCGTGTCTGCGTTTGTGGCGAGTAAGAACGTGTCAGGTGCGGTTTGGTTTAGTTTGTTTTATGGCATATTAATCATCTATGGGTTATTTTATGCTGAATAAAGTAGTCAAATATAATTCTATTGGTAGGATAATTATTTATATTCCTAGAATGCTTTGCTCTTAGAAAACATTGCACAGCTCTTGGAAAACATTGAACTACTCTTGGAAAACATTGAACTACTCTTGGAAAACATTGAACTACTCTTGGAAAACATTGCACTACTCTTGGAAAACATTGCACTACTCTTGGAAAACATTGAACTACTCTTGGAAAACATTGAACTACTCTTGGAAAACATTGAACTACTCTTGGAAAACATTGAACTACTCTTGGAAAACATTGAACTACTCTTGGAAAACATTGAACTACTCTTGGAAAACATTGCACTACTCTTGGAAAACATTGAACTACTCTTGGAAAACATTGAACTACTCTTGGAAAACATTGCACTACTCTTGGAAAACATTGAACTACTCTTGGAAAACATTGAACTACTCTTGGAAAACATTGCACTACTCTTGGAAAACATTGAACTACTCTTGGAAAACATTGAACTACTCTTGGAAAACATTGCACTACTCTTGGAAAACATTGAACTACTCTTGGAAAACATTGAACTACTCTTGGAAAACATTGCACTACTCTTGGAAAACATTGAACTACTCTTGGAAAACATTGAACTACTCTTGGAAAACATTGAACTACTCTTGGAAAACATTGCACAGCTCTTGGAAAACATTGAACTACTCTTGGAAAACATTGAACTACTCTTGGAAAACATTGCACTACTCTTGGAAAACATTGAACTACTCTTGGAAAACATTGAACTACTCTTGGAAAACATTGAACTACTCTTGGAAAACATTGAACTACTCTTGGAAAACATTGCACAGCTCTTGGAAAACATTGAACTACTCTTGGAAAACATTGAACTACTCTTGGAAAACATTGAACTACTCTTGGAAAACATTGCACTACTCTTGGAAAACATTGCACTACTCTTGGAAAACATTGAACTACTCTTGGAAAACATTGAACTACTCTTGGAAAACATTGAACTACTCTTGGAAAACATTGCACAGCTCTTGGAAAACATTGAACTACTCTTGGAAAACATTGAACTACTCTTGGAAAACATTGAACTACTCTTGGAAAACATTGCACTACTCTTGGAAAACATTGCACTACTCTTGGAAAACATTGAACTACTCTTGGAAAACATTGAACTACTCTTGGAAAACATTGAACTACTCTTGGAAAACATTGCACTACTCTTGGAAAACATTGAACTACTCTTGGAAAACATTGAACTACTCTTGGAAAACATTGCACTACTCTTGGAAAACATTGAACTACTCTTGGAAAACATTGAACTACTCTTGGAAAACATTGCACTACTCTTGGAAAACATTGAACTACTCTTGGAAAACATTGAACTACTCTTGGAAAACATTGAACTACTCTTGGAAAACATTGCACAGCTCTTGGAAAACATTGCACTGCTCTGAGAAAAACATTGAACTGCTCTGAGAAAAACATTAAACTGCTCTGAGAAAAACATTGCACTACTCTTGGAAAACATTGAACTGCTCTTGGAAAACATTGAACTGCTCTGAGAAAAACATTGCACTACTCGTGGAAAACATTGAACTGCTCTTGGAAAACATTGAACTGCTCTGAGAAAAACATTGCACTACTCTTGGAAAACATTGAACTGCTCTTGGAAAACATTGAACTGCTCTTGGAAAACATTGAACTGCTCTTGGAAAACATTGCACTGCTCTTGGAAAACATTGCACTGCTCTTGGAAAACATTGCACTGCTCTGAGAAAAACATTGAACTGCTCTGACAAAAACATTGAACTGCTCTGACAAAAACATTGAACTGCTCTTGGAAAACATTGCACTGCTCTGAGAAAAACATTGCACTGCTCTGAGAAAAACATTGCACTGCTCTTGGAAAACATTGCACTGCTCTTGGAAAACATTGCACTGCTCTGAGAAAAACATTGCACTACTTTGGGAAAACATTGCATCACTCTTGGAAAACATTGCACTGCTCTTGGAAAACATTGCACTGCTCTTGGAAAACATTGAACTACTCTTGGAAAACATTGCACTGCTCTTGGAAAACATTGCACTGCTCTTGGAAAACATTGAACTGCTCTTGGAAAACATTGAACTGCTCTTGGAAAACATTGAACTGCTCTTGGAAAACATTGAACTACTCTTGGAAAACATTGAACTACTCTTGGAAAACATTGAACTACTCTTGGAAAACATTGCACTGCTCTTGGAAAACATTGCACTGCTCTTGGAAAACATTGCACTGCTCTTGGAAAACATTGCACTGCTCTTGGAAAACATTGCACTGCTCTGAGAAAAACATTGAACTGCTCTGACAAAAACATTGAACTGCTCTTGGAAAACATTGCACTGCTCTTGGAAAACATTGCACTGCTCTGAGAAAAACATTGCACTGCTCTTGGAAAACATTGCACTGCTCTTGGAAAACATTGCACTGCTCTGAGAAAAACATTGAACTGCTCTGACAAAAACATTGAACTGCTCTTGGAAAACATTGCACTGCTCTGAGAAAAACATTGCACTGCTCTGAGAAAAACATTGCACTGCTCTTGGAAAACATTGCACTGCTCTTGGAAAACATTGCACTGCTCTGAGAAAAACATTGCACTACTTTGGGAAAACATTGCATCACTCTTGGAAAACATTGCACTGCTCTTGGAAAACATTGCACTGCTCTTGGAAAACATTGAACTACTCTTGGAAAACATTGAACTACTCTTGGAAAACATTGAACTACTCTTGGAAAACATTGCACTGCTCTTGGAAAACATTGAACTGCTCTTGGAAAACATTGAACTGCTCTTGGAAAACATTGAACTACTCTTGGAAAACATTGAACTACTCTTGGAAAACATTGAACTACTCTTGGAAAACATTGAACTACTCTTGGAAAACATTGAACTACTCTTGGAAAACATTGAACTACTCTTGGAAAACATTGAACTACTCTTGGAAAACATTGCACTGCTCTTGGAAAACATTGCACTGCTCTTGGAAAACATTGCACTGCTCTGAGAAAAACATTGAACTGCTCTGACAAAAACATTGAACTGCTCTTGGAAAACATTGCACTGCTCTGAGAAAAACATTGCACTGCTCTGAGAAAAACATTGCACTGCTCTTGGAAAACATTGCACTGCTCTTGGAAAACATTGCACTGCTCTGAGAAAAACATTGCACTACTTTGGGAAAACATTGCATCACTCTTGGAAAACATTGCACTGCTCTTGGAAAACATTGAACTGCTCTTGGAAAACATTGAACTACTCTTGGAAAACATTGAACTACTCTTGGAAAACATTGCACTGCTCTTGGAAAACATTGCATCACTCTTGGAAAACATTGCATCACTCTTGGAAAACATTACTCTTAGAAGGAAATTTTACAGAGGGTAGCATTATTACTGAAGAAGCATTTATTGAACAGAGTCGGATCAAATATACAAAAAGTTAATAATTCTTTTCCCCAAATGTCTTACGCACTTCTTTGCCATTTCAAAAGACAAGTGAACATTCGCTGTCAGTTTTACATGGGAATTTAAAGAAAGAAAAAGTTTAAAAAGAAATGAAAGATAAAAAAAGGAAAACTCTCGGAACGAGTCAAGTTGTCTGTGAAACTGAAGGAAATTCTCAACTTTCAATTTTTATCTACAAATTTTACTTATTCATATTAATGAAAATGAAAAATGCAAAATACTCAGTATACATTCTATATATGTGTGCATGGATAGATAGAAGCAGAATGCACACATATATATATATATATATATATATATATATTAATTCAATTCCAAAGTCCATGCAAAAAGCAATCGTTAGTGACGAGTAACGTTTTGGAGCAAAAAAAAAAAGTATGGGCGCTTTTTACGTCCTGTATTAATTACGTTAGCGGTACGAATAAGAAGACTGGACTGATAACTATAAAACACTAACTCCAGGCTTCTTATTTAAATTTTTAAAAAAACATACAAAACCCTAATCATGAAGACGACTACGAAAGTCGAAAGCGCTCGAGAAAATGGCCGAATTAAAAACTATCGGCAAAGTACTATACGGATTGCCACCTGAAACCAGAAAGATGGCTCGACGGTTTGAGAACCTCACGAGGAAAATATACAAACGCGAAAGTTCCGTGATGTTCAACAACGCTTGCTTAGATATATATATATATATATATATATATATATATATATAAAATAAAATGGGTCGTTCATTTAAAAGCATTGCTGGGTATGTATTATAAATTGAAAATAGAAGCCATTATCAATTGATAATGGCTTCTATTTTCAATTTATAATATATATATATATATATATATATATATTATTTGTTGCTCCCAATTTCAGGCTGGCCACTCTAACACAGCCGTCAAAATCATAGCTTTAATGCATGTTCCTTCATTAGTTGAACACTGTTGATATCGATGCCTATCGCGCCAGCTCGGCGTTATAGGTCTAAAACTTTCACCGATTTATGTGGTTGTTCACTGTGGCCGCGTGGGCTAAGGCGTCGGAATTTGAGTTGAAAACTTGACTCGTGTTCCAGGGTTTCGAATCCTGCGACCAGATTGAATAATTATCTCTACACTGATGATTCCGGATAGATGAAACGTATAAGTATGCAGATAAACAAACATTCATAATTATATATATTTGTATATGTGCGTGTGCGTTTGTTTTTTCAGCAAGCATTTCTCATCGTTAGCACACCGATTTTGGATTTTGTAATTTATTGTTTCTGCTGTTTACCGACCCTCTCTATATGAACGCACACGTTCGTTTATAATATCTAGTCTGCATCCATTTAAATAAATATGTTGGATTCTTACTCTGGTAATTCAGTACACTAGTCAATTTTTCATTTTTATAAACTGTATGCATTCTATATTCTCTCTTTTGTTACATTTTATTTCAGTCGAAGTTCTCATAAATCAAGGGGCCCCTTTTCCTGGGGCTAACACGTGATCTCTATATGAGATACATAGATATTCGAATAATCCATTAAAGCTCTCTTCTATTTCTCAAACATTGAGTTTGTAAAGAAGAAAAGAAAATTAATTTTTCTCTCCCTAATTGACCAGTTGATTATGTTATAGTATATCTTTCTTGTTGTCACTTGGTCTTACCGGATTCCACGACAAGTATTCATCTAGTCTGGTGGAGTATCCAGCTAAATGTTGTTACTTGAAGTAACATCACTAGGAGAATGTGTACTATTTCTTCATATGAGCCAGTATATAGTCGTGCTGAGGGGATCTGGTTTGGGCTTCGAATACTATGTTATTTTAAATATTTGGTCAGGGTTTACTTGTAGGGTGAAGTATCCTCATGTCAGGTTGTCCTGACAAACCCGTGTACAGAGAAACCTTAGACACTCGAGGACAGTGTCTAGTAGGCATTCAAGTTCTCTCTCTCTCATATATATATATATATATATATATATATATATCTCGAAGTGGGACTTACTATTTATTTTTTAATTTTTTTTTTTATCCCTCCCCCCCAAAAAAAAATAAATAAATAGTAAGTCCTACTTCGATTTATTATTTTTGTTCCTTCCAGCTTACAACCTACCCAGCACTCTGCATTGCCCTCAGCCTTCTTAAACATACTACTCCTATTCCCAGCAATGCTTCAAGCAAACTACCATTCTCTAATATATATATATATTCTGTTTTTTTTTAATTTTTCTTATCTTTCCGTTTTTGCCGGAGATGGGGCATCCTACCGGATGCCAGACATTCACCAGCTATTTCAGACACTCCAGCCTAGAGATTTTTAAAAGATTATAACCATCCCTTTAAGTGCAATTGTTTGTATTTCTCTTGCACTCGGTTCACCGGGTATATCCACCAGATAGCTTTTGAAATTCTTTTTTCATTAGTCCTGTTGCTCCTATAATTACTGGTATGATGGAGATTTTCCTAAGATTCCAGTTTCATTTCATGTCGTACATAAGACCTTGGTATTTCTGTAATCTTTTCCCTTTCAGCTCTGTTTAATCCTGCATCATTAGGGACACTGACTTCAACTAGGGTTGCTACTTTCTCCCTTTTGTCCCATATCACGATGTCAGGTTTTGCGTGTGTGTGTCTAGAAATGAAATTACAGAAAAAATAAAGATAGAAAGACAAAAGAAAAAAAGAGCGGGGGGGGGGGGCAAGTAAGAAGAAGAAGAAAAAAAAAAACTCTGCTAAGAAAATGTTCCGCAATTTCTGGCTTTCCTGAAGAATGGCGCTCGCCATGAATATTGGCATCAAACTTTTGTAATGAATCCTCATTAGCCCGACCGACGCCTGCATCTGATTCCAAAACTGTCCTGCCACGAGATGCCGTTCCTCCTTCCTGACAGCGCCCGCTCACTCATTCACCCCGAAAGTGATTAACTGCCGAAACACTCGCCACCCGCCCCCAAATACTTCTCCGCTTCTACCCTCGAACCGACTCTGCCGATGTCCGGCCGGCAGTGACAGTTCAATTGCACACCGGCACTCCGTTTGACAGCACTTGTCAATTCTTGCGCCTGAAGGTGCAAATTTTTCAAAACAGGAAAAGGGAGAGGAAGACGAGGGGGTAGACGGATGATTAACAGCCGTAAGTCCGTCTTATCGGAGAACACCGCACAATTTCTTTCAGACTTTCAGGCGGACAGAAGATTTCCTCTTGCAACACCTTAACTCACAGATGTGAGTAGCCGATGGCAAAAAAAAGCTGCAATCAAGATGAGTTACCCAATCTGGAGGGCCACGGCCCTCTTATATGTGTGTGTGTGTGTGTGTGTGTGTGTGTGTGTGTGTGTGTAGAGGGCAGTGCAATAATACATTCTATTTTCCATGTCTAGAAATTCGAGGTATGAACAACCCCATTTTCCAATCTATCCTCTTAATGTTTTTATTCATTTTGACAGTCTTCTTTGTATGCCTACCAATCTCAATAATACATTCCAAGTTCCATGTCTTCTGAAATCATCTAATTCCATCTTAAGATGTCAAAAAAAGTCCTCCGTTCAGTCTGCGCGTGTAATTGTGAAGCAAGGGTTGCGCAATCACTTTAGTTGGCACTGCTTGATTCCAATGGCAAGCAATTCAAGACGACTGGAAACAATGCCGAGATACGATATAGTATTGTAGCATTTAAATTATTCGGACCAGTGTTCTCGTCTTGGATTTTGTTCTCACAACGTTTTGGCCGATGTAACCTCCGACCTTTTTCAGGTGCGGTTTGTCGAACTCGGGAATCTGTATGGAATTTTGAACCAAACCCATTATTGAATCCACGGGGGTAGATTATTCTTGTTCCGTCAGCCATGATCGGGTAGAAGTCTTAAGTAGTTCTTAGTATCGCTACCCGCACTGAGAATTGAACCTTCTACCTCCAGAAGACTGTCACTCAGAACTGATTAAACGGATCCATGAATAACATCCAAGACGAGAACAGTAGTCCGAATAATCCATATTATCGATTTCTATCTAAGATTGTTCCACACTATTACCATTCCTAATCTGATTTGGCAACGTGTTTCAAAATTATATTACTCTATTAGCAAAAAAGAGAAAAAGTCTACTTTGTGATGGCTTCCGGTTTTTAATTCAGAAATTGACAAGCAGTGTTTATCAAAAAACAGTCCATCATAATTTTCAGAAATTGACAAGCAGTGTTTATCAAAAAACAGGCCATCATAATTTTCAGAAATTGACAAGCAGTGTTTATCAAAAAACAGGCCATCATAATTTTCAGAAATTGACAAGTAGTGTTTATCAAAAACAGTCCATCATAATTTTCAGAAATTGACAAGCAGTGTTTATCAAAAAACAGTCCCTAATAATTTTCAGAAATTGACAAGCAGTGTTTATCAAAAAAACAGTCCATCATAATTTTCAGAAATTGACAAGCAGTGTTTACCAAAAAACAGTCCCTCATAATTTTCAGAAATTGACAAGCAGTCTTTATCAAAAACAGTCCATCATAATTTTCAGAAATTGACAAGCAGTGTTTATCAAAAAACAGTCCATCATAATTTTCAGAAATTGACAAGCAGTGTTCATCGAAAAGAGTCCATCATAATTTTCAGAAATTGACAAGCAGTGTTTACCAAAAAACAGTCCATCATAATTTTCAGAAATTGACAAGCAGTCTTTATCAAAAACAGTCCATCATAATTTTCAGAAATTGACAAGCAGTGTTTACCAAAAAACAGTCCATCATAATTTTCAGAAATTGACAAGCAGTGTTTATCAAAAAAACAGTCCATCATAATTTTCAGAAATTGACAAGCAGTGTTTATCAAAAAACAGTCCATCATAATTTTCAGAAATTGACAAGCAGTCTTTATCAAAAACAGTCCATCATAATTTTCAGAAATTGACAAGCTGTGTTTACCAAAAAACAGTCCATCATAATTTTCAGAAATTGACAAGCAGTGTTTATCAAAAAACAGTCCATCATAATTTTCAGAAATTGACAAGCAGTGTTTATCAAAAAAACAGTCCATCATAATTTTCAGAAATTGACAAGCAGTGTTTATCAAAAAACAGTCCATCATAATTTTCAGAAATTGACAAGCAGTGTTTATCAAAAAACAGTCCATCATAATTTTCAGAAATTGACAAGCAGTGTTTATCAAAAAACAGTCCATCATAATTTTCAGAAATTGACAAGCAGTGTTTATCAAAAAACAGTCCCTCATAATTTTCAGAAATTGACAAGCAGTGTTTATCAAAAAACAGTCCATCATAATTTTCAGAAATTGACAAGCAGTGTTTATCAAAAAACAGTCCATCATAATTTTCAGAAATTGACAAGCAGTGTTTATCAAAAAACAGTCCCTCATAATTTTCAGAAATTGACAAGCAGTGTTTATCAAAAAACAGTCCATCATAATTTTCAGAAATTGACAAGCAGTGTTTATCAAAAAACAGTCCATCATAATTTTCAGAAATTGACAAGCAGTGTTTATCAAAAAACAGTCCCTCATAATTTTCAGAAATTGACAAGCAGTGTTTATCAAAAAACAGTCCCTCATAATTTTCAGAAATTGACAAGCAGTGTTTATCAAAAAACAGTCCATCATAATTTTCAGAAATTGACAAGCAGTGTTTATCAAAAAACAGTCCACCATAATTTTCAGAAATTGACAAGCAGTGTTTATCAAAAAACAGTCCATCATAATTTTCTACCGCTTAAATTTTGGTAGAATTTTTCATTGTAAACATTTCGTTAAGAGAGTTAATCAAATTTCTTTTACCACTAACCCTAAGTCCGAGTGGCGTACAGGTTTGGCACCAAGTGGTATTAGAGCTGCCATCCAAACAGGGCTCTGATGAAAATCAAGAAGTAGTCAGTATAAAGATCCGTCGTCCTCTGGTAATCTCTGCGTCTGCGTGTGGCAAGCAAACGCGTGTCAGGTGCGGAAACCACAAATCAATGGAGTGAAAATGGCAACATTGCTGCTATACTATTCCTTTATGTGTTCTGGGTCAAACCTTCCCTGACTTCGCATGCAACTGCTGAGTCTTGCCGCTTCGGTGTTAGGAGTAAAAATCTGCAATCATGCGACAAAATGAGGAGGACTTCACGCAGACCAGACAGCCCTGAGGCACGATCTTCGTGAGCTCTATGCAGAAATCTGATTCACTTAACAACAACAAATCATCACAATGCTGTTAAACAGGCAAAACAAATACGACCCATGACCCATAAAAGTGTTGATATGCTGTAAACCCATCTATATTTCTGTCTTCTTTTTTTGCACAGGTGTGCTAAGCAATGTGTGATGCAATATCCTCTGACACTGTCGCGTTATTCCATGAAACATCAATACAGGTAAAGATTACTTCCTATTGTGACATCGTAACCAAGGCCATCCCTATAACAGGCCTAGAGATCTAAGATTTGGAATCTTTTACTGGACGCAAGATTTCCAGTCAATCAGCAGAACAGTTGAGGTAGCAGGGTCAGTTGGCAGACAAAGGCCTAGAAAACACATGGGAAGAAGTGATAAGGATGGATTTGAGAGAAAATTAAATAAAGACCTGGTCAGAGATACGTTAGCAAGTAAATTTCTAAAAACCGCATTCAGTTATCCTCACTATGTAACTGGGTTGATACACTATAAAATAGGAATACCAAACCGATTTATTAACAATAATACCTTTGTTGGTTACAGAATTATCTGTATTATATCAGAGTTAATCTCTTTTTAATTATACAGGCCAACAAGAGAATGCGCTCTTCTGTCTGGAAGTAAGAATTTGTTAAATTTATACCATTGTTTTAGAAAGAACAGCGTTTGTTTCAATTTAGATTGAAGAATATCATAGGAGTTGTCTACCTTACAACTGAAATGTCATTTATTTTGCAGATTAATGATTAGCTGCGACTAACGAAGAGGACTTCATGCAGACCATACGACCCTGAGGCACGATCTTCGTAAGCTCTATGCAGAAGTCAGACTCACTTAACATCAAACAATCCATCTCGCCCATGCCTTTACACACTCAATCAAATACCTACCTATCCTCTCATTCGGAAACAAATTAGCCATTTTATTTTTTGTTAAATTGTAGGTTAAAAAAAACAACCCCATCCAAACGCACAGTATAGCCAAGCAAATAGGTCAGTAAGTATTGTTAGATAGTGGGAGGCACAGAGAGTGGGAGAACGCCCTGAAAGATGGTAGGAAGAGCAGCAGTAATCGGAAGTGACGTCACATCCACTAGAGGTTGTTTCGGTCTCTCGTTCCTGACCACCAAGAAAGAAAGACTTCCTTCCTACCGGCATGAATTACTAAGCTTTATATTTTGGAGTGATTTTATTAGGGTTAGGGTTGGGTTTAGGGTTAGGGTTAGGGTTTAGGGTTAGGGTTTGGGTTGGGGTTTGGGGTGGGTTTAGGGTTAGGGTTTAGGGTTAGGGTTTGGGTTTGGGGTGGGTTTAGGGTTAGGGTTTGGGTTAGGGTTGGGTTTAGGGTTAGGGTTTTATTAGTTACTAACTTACGAGCAAATAAACTCAAACTTGATAGTTTTAGTTCAATTTCTTTTGAAGGTAACCCCCCTCCCATCGCACCCTCTTCCAGATCTATATATATAAAACAGTAACTCTGTGTGTGTATGTGCCTGCCTGATCTTTGTGTCTTATGTTCACCCAAACCGCTTGACAGCATTGCTTGAAAATTGGCATGTGGACTCTCAGTGAAGGTTATAGGCTATATAAGAAATATATCACTGTTTTCCCATAAATTCAAATGAAATTTAAACCATAAGTAAATGATGTCTATTCCCAAAATTTCAGCAAATTTTTATAATATTAAGAGGGTCCCTGGGGGCACAACCCCTCCACTGAAAACTGTTTTCCCTTTGATTCAAATGAAATGAAATTTTTATATATATATATAATTAATGAGAACACCTCTCTGTCTGTACATGTCTGTCCCTAAAAACGAAGACATACTAGGAAGTGTACTTTCAATATAATTGTGTTCACATGCACAATTTGCATGTGAACATAATGGAAGTACTTTTTTTCGTCTCTGGCTGCCCCTTAAAGAAGCTAATGACAATTTTCAAACATGTTACACCATGAAATTAATCTATTTATTAGCATTAGTTTAAGAGTATTAACATATATCTGAATAGCTCGGTGAGTAAGATATTTAGCTGACAGCATCAAGGTTGCTGTTAAAGTAAACTCTCCCTACCACGATGTTGCATATGATGCTATCTCACACTCTCACCCGGGCAACACCGGGTAGCTCTGCTAGTTTTATTATGGGCCAGAATTCAAGAAGGTACATCGCAAAGAACAGTTGACCCTAAGAAGTTGCTCTCCATGTTCCCATGACAGCCTGTTCCAGTGAAAATGAGGTTCTGAACTGAGAATCCCTATCACAGTGTAGCCCAAACTGGCCTAGCTGTTGATGATATCTCTCTCTCTATATATATATATATATATATATATACCTATCTCTCTCTCTCTCTATATATATATATATATACCTATCTCTCTCTCTCTCTATATATATATATATATATATATATTATATATATATATCTCTATATACATCTCTATATCTGTATCGATATCTCTCTATATCTATATACATCTCTATATCTGTATCTATATCTCTCTATATATCTCTATATACATCTCTATATCTGTATCTATATCTCTCTATATATCTCTATTTCTATCTCTCTCTCTATATATATATATATATATATATATATTATATATATATATCTCTATATCTATATCTCTCTCTCTCTCTCTATATATATATATATATATATATATATAAGTGTTTAAGGTTCATATTTTTTTTAAAAAGCATCTATTGTTAAATTTAAGAAGGAATAGGTAAAATAAATACCTTTTGAAGCATTAAGATGCGATATCAATTTTTTTTTATAAAAAAGAAAAATAATAAATCGAAACCAATTTTTTTTTTCTTTTTTTATTAAAACTAGCATTTTTGTTTTTGTTAGTTTAAAGTGATACAGATATTTCGCCAAAACCTGGCATCCTCGGTGTGTAATATATCCTGATGTCATCGGATTTGTATTTTTTTATCTCTTTACCGGCTTGTTGTTATACAGCCGGGCCAAATGGGCAAGATGTTGTTTCCCATCATCAAATATGAAGAACGTGAATGCAATGCCAGGTTTTGACGAAATATCTGTATCACTTTAAACTAACAAAAAAAAAAAATGCTAGTTTTAATAAAAAAAGAAAAAAAAATCGGTTTCGATTTATTATTTTTCTTTTTTATAAAAAAAAAATTGATATCGCATCTTAATGCTTCAAAAAGGTATTTATTTTACCTATTCCTTCTTATATATGTATATATATATATATATATATATATATATATATATATATATATATATATCTCTATATATATATATATATAGATATATATCTCTCTCTCTCTATATATATATAGATATATATCTCTCTCTCTCTATATATATATATAGATATATATATCTCTCTCTATATATATATATAGATATATCTCTCTCTCTCTCTCTCTATATATATATATATATTTCTCTATATATCTCTCTCTATATATATATATTTCTCTATATATCTCTCTCTATATATATATATATCTCTATATCTCTCTCTATATATATATCTATATCTCTCTCTATATATATATCTATATCTCTCTCTATATATATCTCTATATCTCTCTCTATCTCTCTATATATATCTCTATCTCTCTATATATATCTCTATCTCTCTCGTACAAAAACACTCAATCTTTGTCTCTTGTTTTATGTTTGAATAAAACTTCTTAAACCAGCCAGCGTCCTCTCGTTATTGTTTAGA
Organism: Sepiola atlantica; assembly: GCA_963556195.1. Lineage (NCBI taxonomy): Eukaryota > Metazoa > Mollusca > Cephalopoda > Sepiida > Sepiolidae > Sepiola > Sepiola atlantica. The sequence goes on from OY744553.1 coordinate 6,613,087, forward strand.
AGACCGGAATACACCAAACAACAAGACGAAATCTGGATAGCCACAGCGATAAGATGTAACACAAGGTCGGGAAGTGGGATTTGAAAAGCCAGCGCCCTAGAGAACGAAGCACATATCTTAATATTTTAAAATCTTATACACATTGTCTTGCTTGAAGCAGATCTGAGCGTATTTTAAAAAATCTCTTGGCTAGAAATCTATTATAAGTGACTAATGCGTAAACCTGGTCATATAATGATTGGAGTTTATTTATAAAAAAATAATTTAATTTGTAGACATGACGTAATTTTGATTGGAGTAATAATAATTCGTTACATCAAACTACGAAACGAAGTGTAGATCCTAAATTTGATTCAATGTTTACAAGCTGACAATCATTGAGCTTTCAATTGGAATACATTTCTGTTCACTTGCAAACAAGTCCTTCTGAGTCAATCTACTTCTGGGGCGTTGCAATCTTTGGTTTCCTCCTCCATTTTCCCGAGCAATGGCGGCACACAGATTTAGCTAGTATTTTTTAAATAAATCCCGAGTTCGTTGTGACAAGAGCGACAAACGCAGCGAACCGAAAGATTTTGTTGACAAGCAAAAAAGGTTTCCAAATTAGAAAATGATAGCATCTTTTTGATCGGAAAATGGAAAACAACCTCAAAAGGAAAGAACGTCAATAGTTCGAGGAAGGCGGCGTTTGTCAGTTGCGAGGGCTGCGAGAGGGCGGGAGAGAAAGAAGGTAAGGGTGGGCGCGCTAAATCAATAAGCCTCTACGTAATATTATTAAGCTATCACTTAAAAGCATCGATGTGCAATATATATATATATATATATATATATATATATATATATATATAGTCTCGGAAGTTTCTCAACCATTAAAACTATATTAAAAAAAAAAATTAAAAAAGAAAAAAAAAAAAAAAAAAAAACTGATAGTCCCAAGTCTTCCAGTGGAAAATCACTCATGTAAGTCAATTTATTTTTTACAGTTATTATATTAGTTTATTTCTAACACTATTTTAAGGGATCATCAGTTGTTTATCATGAAAAACTGTTTCGGGAATTTAATTCCCTTATATATATATATATATATATATATATATAAAAGGAAATTGTAGTTTGCTTGAAGCATTGCTGGTAAATAGAAATGTAAGTTTATAATCCAAGGCAGGAGCAATGCGATATAGGTACCGGAAGGTGGAACAGATGAACAAAAATAAATAAGAGAAAATATAAATGGAATCTCAAATCAATTTATTAATATTTCACGGTTTAAATACCAGAACAGTAAATAGAAAAAAAAAGGTTTACTGTCAAGCAATTTAAAAGGTCCGGAATAAACTATAAATAAAATATGACCGGGTGGTCGAAAAGGAGAGATGGACACAACTGTTCATCTGTTCCACCTGCCGGTACCTATATCACATTGCTCCTGCCTCGGATTACAAACTTACATTTATATATATATATATATATATATATATATATATATATATATATATATATATATATATATATATAAATGTATAAAGTCTCGGAAGTTTCTCAACCATTAAAACTATATTAAAAAAAAAAAAAAAAAAAAAAACTTATAGTCCCAAGTCTTCCAGTGGAAAATCACTCATGTAAGTCAATTTATTTTTTACAGTTATTATATTAGTTTATTTCTAACACTATTTTAAGGGATCATCAGTTGTTTACCATGAAAAACTGTTTTGGGAATTTATATATATATATATATATATATATATATATATATATATATATATATAATATTGCACATCGATGTATATATATGAAGAGTTTGAATGCAAAACGCGATAAACGCCATTTTGAAAATTACGAAACTATCACTACAATAAGTGTTGCATTTAAACACTCGACCACACCCCAAGATCATGTTTTACATAATATGATATCGGCATTATTTCTCTTTACTTTCAATTAAAATAAGCTTTTAGTCGAAGTCTAGATTTTATATATTCGTCCTTTTATTATTTAATGTTTCAATTAAAAGAAATTGGATTTATTGTGTTTTGCATTCAAACTCTTCATATATATATATATATATATATATATATATATATATTTATATATATATAAGAAAACCAAAAATATTATTTATGTATTCACCAACGTTTCGTCTTTATTCCAAGACTTCTTCAGGATGATTGGTTTGAAGAAATAACATAAAAGTACAGATATCTGAAACAGTAGCAGTAAGAGTAATAAAGCTAAAAAAGGCCGCTTATGTAAAGATAAATTATGAGCTACAAATAAATGGTAGCAGTAGGAGAAGTTGAGTTGACTGTGGAAAGTGTGTGGGGAGAACATGGTAACGGTCGGAGTTATTAAAACCATTAGGGATGAGGAGCGTGTGATGTAAGCCCAGAGGGTAGCTTATGAAAAGATAAATTATGGGCTCAAAAAGATGGTAGCAGTGGGAGAATAGTTGATATATTATTTCCATTTTTTATCATTTATATATATATATATATATATATATATATATATATATATACCCAGTGTTCCCTGTGTGGCGATATATTGCTGGTCAAAAGGCTTCTTAGAAAAAAATAATTTAAAATATCTTCATGTTTACAATTTACCTTGAAAGGAAAGTTAACATAAAATTTGCAATATGAGATCAAGTAATAAAAAAACTGTTAGTGCAGTGGTGTTCTTTAAAAAAACCGACTTGTTGACATTGCGTTTCTTACAGAAACCTGTAAAACGGCAAATTGCTTTAACGAATGAAAATGAATCCGAATTATTTTTTTTTAAAAAGCGAATTATTATAAATCTTAAAGTTACCAATAAAAATTATTATTTAAATGTTTAAACTTTTTTTTAAAAATAAATTCTTCACTGCGATATTCTTTGTTTTATTTTATTTCATTTTTGTTTGATGAAACGAAGAAAATCTATTAAAAAAAAAAGAAGGAATTTTGTTTCTTTGCGTTATAATATATTTGTCAGTGATTTTATGGACCAAACCGATAATTTCCCCTAGTAACCCCAGATGGAATGGAAGGAAAATTTCAATGGTGTTTTTAGATTCTGTGAAAAATTTAACTCTTATTAAAACTTTATAACATATCGATTGACTTATATATATATATATATATATATATATATATTAGTGTGGTATTCAACATATTGTTCTTTTTTTTTATGGAAATCGCTCCAGACAAAAACAAAAAATACTACTCCAAGATCAAAAACTAGCCAACGATAAATATTAGATAGTTTCCAACCCAGAAAACAGCAATTCTTCCCCTTTCGCAGCAAACATCGCTCATGGAACGTGAAGACTAAAGGACAAAATAAGGGGAGCAAGGGTTACAAGGCTGCCGAAAGTAAACCCAAGTTAGTCACTTTCTACTCTAGAGATATATTTTGATAATGATGAGTGGGTGGTGGTTGACGCATAAAACAATGTCGTGGTTTGATTTTATAATTTTTTTTATTATTATAATTTAATATTTCAAACGCCAAGCATTCTTCGCCGGGAAGAACTAGAATAATGAAAAAATCAACAACAACAAAATGGAAATGAGGTTGCCTATGTGCGTTGTATTTATATGCTAAAAATAGACGATCATATGTTTTGGGGAGAGAGAGAAGGGAGAAATGTCGGCTAAGTGTTGTTTAAATGTGTTTAGAGGCTGCTATTTTTTTTAAGGGGTGTGGTTATTTGATTATTTACGTTTAATAGTTGGGTATAAGGTACATGCGAGACTGTTAGCGACCAATTCCGCTTGTTTTTCTACAGCCGGGGGGGGGGGGCTATTGTTTAGACTTTTTATTTATGAATTCACGGATACTTTACCCAAAAGTGTTTACCAATTAAAAAAAAGAAAGTAAATCTGATGTGTTTTTTAAAGACTCTTTCGCTTTATATAACATAAAAATTTCTATCGATCAGAATGTATTTTGTTCAGATTTCATAAAATGAAATAGAGAGGGGGGGGGATCACGTAGAAAAAATATTTTCCCTAATATATTTTACGAAAAAAATGCATTTTATAGATAAATAAGTCCAATAATGAATAAGTATTAAAAATGTCGTGCAAATCTGACCATTACTTGATTTTTGCTAGATTTATTAAACACACGGGTGTTAGCGCATAAAAATTGGTCACTACATAGGAACGTTGTTTTAAGGCGTCAATAAAAGTACACACGTTTTTAGTTTCTCATTTTCATTATTTTTGTACGCTGAAAAAAAATTTAAAAACTCATCAGCAGTTTATTTTATGTTTCTCCTTTTGAATGGTAAAAAAGTTATGATGATAATATAAACTTATATTAAAGTTACATCGTGTTACATATAGGGGGGAGGTAAATTCTATGGTGAGCTTTGGAGTTCCCTAGTGTACACATATACACACACACACACACACACACATATCCTAACCTTATCGCGAGAGGAAGTGTGGCTATCCTTGAAACGCCTAGCATAGTTTTTTTTATTTTTTTTTTTATATATCTTTGACGCAAAGTCAACACCAATTAAAATATGAATGCATTCATCCCAGTATTGTTTCACTTCTTTTTTTTTTGTGTGCTTAAATTGGTGAGTAGGTCACCGTACAATAGCAGCACCAAGACACGACCTCCGTTAAAAAGGCCTGCGCGATCGAAAATTACGTCATACACTTTGGTGCAACAGTCAGGTTATGATGAATGAAAGGGTTTTTTTCTTTTGTTTTTTTTTGTTTTTTTTAACTTTTCGAAAACTTAAAACTCGCATTTAAAAAAAAAAGAAAAGAAAAAGAAAAAACATGGACTTTACTCAATATTAATTTTTAAAGACAAAACAAGAATTAATTCAAAATGAATAGGTTGTAGCGTGGCCCCCGGCCTTATAGCTTAGACAATTGCGTCTTTGGGAACCACGCCGACAATTATTATAAATAAGGATAAAATGTGGTTATAAATGGCGAAGAAAAAAATGGGGATAAAAAGGCCGGTTTTTTGTGTGGATAAAATCCAGCTTCCAAAAAGGAGCACTCTGGATTGGGATAAAAATAAAAATAGTAATATATATATATATATATATATATATATATATAAAATAGTAATATATATATATAAAATAGTAATATATATATATATATAAAATAGTAATATATATATATATATATAAAATAGTAATATATATATATATATATAAAATAGTAATATATATATATATATATATATAAAATAGTAATATATATATATATATATATATAAAATAGTAATATATATATATATATATAAAATAGTAATATATATATATATAAAATAGTAATATATATATATATATATAAAATAGTAATATATATATATATATATAAAATAGTAATATATTATAATATAAAATGAAGTAATAAAATAAGGTGTCAATCAAATTTTATTAGAATTCAAAGTTCATGCAAAGCATCCTTAAGTCCTTAGCTCATGAGTTTTCAAAGATAATTCTTCTCTTCAGAGGACCATTACCGCAGTTATACTACTACAGGCAATAAAATTACGCTTTGAAAATATATAAAAAATTATATACACAAATATATAAAAATACATAACATCAAACATATCAATCCAAAAACATACTTTTGTTGAATCCATACAGTCCATCCAGGTCATACAAGTTGAGAAGCATAATCAGGAAGGACATTACTCCAAGATACAAACAGCAGTCCAAATATGTGAAATTGAATGCTCTATCCAGTATATTGAGCTTCAGTTTTTTTATCCGGATGTTTCACTAATTATAAGATATTAGTTGACGCTTATATCTTTTGTTGGATTGCTTCATATAAAATAGTAATATATATATATATATATATATATAAAATAGTAATATATATATATATAATAGTAATATATATATATATAAAATAGTAATATATATATATATAAAATAGTAATATATATATATATAAAATAGTAATATATATATATATATATAAAATAGTAATATATATATATATATATAAAATAGTAATATATATATATAAAATAGTAATATATATATATATATAAAATAGTAATATATATATATATATATAAAATAGTAATATATATATATATATAAAATAGTAATATATATATATATATAAAATAGTAATATATATATATATATAAAATAGTAATATATATATATATATATATATATATAAAATAGTAATATATATATATATAAAATAGTAATATATATATATATATAAAATAGTAATATATATATATATAAAATAGTAATATATATATATATAAAATAGTAATATATATATATATATAATAGTAATATATATATATATATATATAAAATAGTAATATATATATATATATATATAAAATAGTAATATATATATAAATAGTAATACATATATATATAAATAGTAATACATATATATATATATATAAAATAGTAATACATATATATATATATATAAAAAATAGTAATACATATATATATATATATAAAATAGTAATACATATATATATATATAAAAAATAGTAATACATATATATATATATATAAAATAGTAATACATATATATATAAAATAGTAATATATATATATATAATAGTAATATATATATATATATATAAAATAGTAATACATATATATATAAAATAGTAATATATATATATATATATATATATATATAAAATAGTAATATATATATATATAAAATAGTAATACACACATATATATATATATAAAATAGTAATACACACACATATATATAAAATAGTAATACACACACATATATATAAAATAGTAATACACACACATATATATAAAATAGTAATACACACACATATATATAAAATAGTAATACACACACATATATATAAAATAGTAATACACACACATATATATAAAATAGTAATACACACACATATATATAAAATAGTAATACACACACATATATATAAAATAGTAATATATATTATTTGTGCAGGAACACAGACTATTTATTTTGGTGGACAAGTACAAAGTTTTTTGCCCGAATTAAATGAAGGTGCTCGACTGGCTCTTTCTTGCAACACATCAACAACAAGAACTCGTCACACTACCGCAACTGAAAATAATTGTTCAAGCGTCTTTCGTGTGTCTTTTATCATCCATGAACAGAGTTTCTTTCCACGTACTTCCCATCTGTGGGGCACGTTTCTACATGTTTTGAGTACAAGCAGGTTACACCAGTGTTACCCGGGCATAATCTAACAATAAGAATAAAAACAAAAAAAAAGACAAAAAGGGTTGATATGCCGTAAAACAAAACGACCAAACCAAACACCATGAATAAATATTTTAAGATATATAGCATAAAACCTTTTATATATATATAATGCACGATATATCATAAAATGAAACGCTATGAAAGACAGGATGTGTGAAAAAGACAAACGAAAAAAAATCACTTTGAAGCATAAAACCTTTTATCGAGTTGACTGGATCCAGCACAAAATAACACATAAAAAGGTTGATATGCCGTAAAACAGAAAACGAAAAGGAATTCGCCAAACACCTGCTAAAATATGAGCTCATTAGATAGATAGGCACACAGGTGAGTTGGAAGGAATAAAATGAATTCGTAATTTATTTTTATAAACGTTTCTAAATGTATTATATATATTTATATTCTATTTTTAGAAAATATGAACAGAAATCTTTTACAGAAAATCTATGTCAATTGTCATGGTTTGACTTACAAAAATGGAGGGTGTGCTTTTTTTGGATTTTTTAAAATCGAAACTGGACACATTTTTTATTCGTCTACTGGACTAAGTTTCAAGATTATATATACATATATATATATATATATATATATATATATATAGTTAAGTATAAATTTTTATTTATACAAACATTATTGGTTACATATAATAATGTTTGTATCAATAAAAAAATTATACTTAAGAACAGCTCTACTTGTTATTGAGCACTTTTTATAAACACTGTAGTTTCAACGGATTTACATCTAAAGAAACTAATACAATACATGTACTATATATATATATATATATATATATATATATATATATATATATAAGCGACGTCGAGCCTGGCCAGTACTAAATGGGTGACCATTTGGGAATACCAGGTGCTGTATGTGCTCTCTGCTTATCTCGGCATTGTTTCCAGTCGTCTTGAACTACTTGCCATTGGAATCAAGCAGTGTCGATTCTGGGGAGGTGTTGTTGGGGATTGTGCAACCCTACATCTACATCTACAGACACTAATACAATACATGTACTAATATATATATATATATATATATATATCGCAAAAAAAAAAATTAAATAAATGAATTTTTCATTTAAAATTGCACGATTGTTTGATTTTTAAAATATTTCACTTTAATACATTATAATCCGTGCTTCTAAGATGTTGACTTCCTTTCCTTACTTAAAAAAAAGCGCCAATCAGCGTATAAACATGGCCAGGACTAAAAACATAACGTCGTAAGAACCTGACGTATTTTCGACCCCTCAGGGTTAATACCACTAATATGAGAAGGAAGAAAAGAAGAAAAAAAACACTATAAGTCTCGCTTGACAAGGTTGTTTTTACAACGAAAATTCGCGAAAAAAAAAAAAATTAAATAAATGAATTTTTCATTTAAAATTGCACGATTGTTTGATTTTCAAAATATTTCACTTTAATATATATATATATATATATATATATCCTCATACTGTCGACATGGAAAACAATCACATTCATAAGATCCGAACGAAACCGGTAAAATCTCTCGTTTTTAGATAGTTTATTCCTTCATTTAAATTTGTTTTTTATTCGTTTGTCCTTTTCACACATCCTGTCTTTCATAGCATTTCATTTTATGATATATCGTGCACTTTATATATATATATGTGTGTATATATACACACACACACACATATATATATATATATGTGTTAAAGAGAGACATTTTTCAAAAATAGATTTTTTTACTGTATTTTGGATGGTTTTAGTTATTATATTTTCCTCTTCCGTTGATCTTCGGCCGAATTATTAAATGCAATTTTAGCCAACATCGATCTTATCATCAAAGAACACGAAACAAGTAATTTCTCCGCCGTGAGATAATTTGGTTTTGTTTGTTTTAATTATGCAAATGTGGATTCCCAAAGCTCATGATATTACAAACAGTGTTGCGGAGTCGGAAGATGTAAGGTCCAATTAAAAGAAGTGTCCGACTCACGCTCCTACGATTCAAAAAGTGTCCGACTCGCGCTCCTACGACTCAAAAAGTGTCCGACTCGCGCTCCTACGATTCAGAAAGTGTCCGACTCACGCTCCTACGATTCAAAAAGTGTCCGACTCACGCTCCTACGATTCAAAAAGTGTCCGACTCACGCTCCTACGATTCAAAAAGTGTCCGACTCACGCTCCTACGATTCAAAAAGTGTCCGACTCGCGCTCCTACGATTCAAAAAGTGTCCGACTCGCGCTCCTACGAGTTCGAAGAGATACACCTGAAGAAGGCGTCCGAAACGTTGTAATGATAACGCTCAAGATGAGAAATGTAGTCTGAATAACCAAAATTATGCTTAAAAACCGGACTGATGTGTTCCCTGGTCATTTCCATATTTCTGTACGCGTGTCAGTTGTGGACGCAAACTGCGAGCCGAGAGAGAAGGATACAGGTCACAGAGATGAGATGCTTCCGAAAGATCCTCAACATCTTCAACATCTCATACAAAGACCACATTACAAAAGAGGCAGTGAAGAACAAACTCAGGCAAGCAGTCGAGCCACACAAAGATTGACTGCTGTGAAGATGAAGTGGTGCGGCCATGTCACACGGTCATCAGATATCGCTAATACAATCCCGCAAGGAACTGTACAGGGATGAAGAAGGGGGGGGGCAGGCAGAGAAAGAGTGGACAGGGCTGGCGCTGAGTAGCACACTCGGGAAGGTAGAAAACTGATTGCCAGGTCATCTTTGGCGCTCAATGGTCATCCAGACAGATGATGATGATGATGATGATGATAAACATTGAATCTGCATAAATGGAATATTTGACAGTCAGACATGCATCACTGAGAGACAGAGAGACAACCAAAACAATTTTAACCCCACAAAGGCAGAGGTTATGTTTTCGGTCGAGTCTGTCACTATGTTTGTGTACAACCTAGCGCCTACATCGCTTGACCAATAATCACTAAACTTGGTCAAAATATTGGTCATGGTTTTAGAACCGATTTAATTTTGGGATGTCTAGATCAAAGGTCACGGAAAAGGTCAAAGTCACTTTTGGTGATAACTTCGGTTCTGTTTGTTATAGAGACTCGCTACTTGGCCCATGTTGTAGCCAATGAAGTCTCACATCATAGAGACTCGCTACTTGGCCCATATTGTAGCCAATGAAGTCCCTCATCATAGAAACTCGTCACTTGGTCCATATTGTAGCCAATGAAGTCTCACATCATAGAGACTCGCTACTTGCCCCATATTGTAGCCAATGAAGTCTCACATCATAGAGACTCGCTATTTGGCCCATATTGTAGCCAATGAAGTCCCACATCATAGAGACTCGTCACTTGGCCCATATTTTAGCCAATGAAGTCTCACATCATAGAGACTCGTTACTTGGCCCATATTGTAGCCAATGAAGTCCCACATCATAGAGACTCGTCACTTGGCCCATATTGTAGCCAATGAAGTCTCACATCATAGAGACTCGTTACTTGGCCCATATTGTAGCCAATGAAGTCTCACATCATAGAGACTCGTTACTTGGCCCATATTGTAGCCAATGAAGTCTCACATCATAGAGACTCGTTACTTGGCCCATATTGTAGCCAATGAAGTCTCACATCATAGAGACTCGTTACTTGGCCCATATTGTAGCCAATGAAGTCTCACATCATAGAGACTCGTTACTTGGCCCATATTGTAGCCAATGAAGTCTCACATCATAGAGACTCGTTACTTGGCCCATATTGTAGCCAATGAAGTCCCACATCATAGAGACTCGTCACTTGGCCCATATTGTAGCCAATGAAGTCTCACATCATAGAGACTCGTTACTTGGCCCATATTGTAGCCAATGAAGTCTCACATCATAGAGACTCGTTACTTGGCCCATATTGTAGCCAATGAAGTCTCACATCATAGAGACTCGTTACTTGGCCCATATTGTAGCCAATGAAGTCTCACATCATAGAGACTCGTTACTTGGTCCATATTGTAGCCAATGAAGTCTCACATCATAGAGACTCGCTATTTGGCCCATATTGTAGCCAATGAAGTCCCACATCATAGAGACTCGTTACTTGGCCCATATTGTAGCCAATGAAGTCTCACATCATAGAGACTCGTTACTTGGCCCATATTGTAGCCAATGAAGTCTCACATCATCGAAACTCGTCACTTGGCCCATATTGTAGCCAATGAAGTCTCACATCATAGAGACTCGTTACTTGGCCCATATTGTAGCCAATGAAGTCTCACATCATAGAGACTCGTCACTTGGCCCATATTTTAGCCAATGAAGTCTCACATCATAGAGACTCGCTACTTGGCCCATATTGTAGCCAATGAAGTCCCACATCATAGAGACTCACTACTTGGCCCATATTGTAGTCAGTGAAGTCCCACATCATAGAGACTCGCTACTTGGCCCATATTGTAGCCAATGAAGTCCCACATCATAGAGACTCACTACTTGGCCCATATTGTAGTCAGTGAAGTCCCACATCATAGGGACTCGCTACTTGGCCCATATTGTAGCCAATGAAGTCCCACATCATAGAGACTCACTACTTGGCCCATATTGTAGCCAATAAAGTCCCACATCATAGAGACTCGCTACTTGGCCCATATTGTAGCCAATGAAGTCCCACATCATAGAGACTCACTACTTGGCCCATATTGTAGTCAGTGAAGTCTCACATCATAGAGACTCGCTACTTGACCCATATTGTAGCCAATGAAGTTTCACACCTAAGATGACTGACCTTTTACCATTACTTAGAAAAGTTAGGTCACGGTCAAAATTTTGAGATTCATGTTATATCGTTTTCCAAATTTAATATATGTATCTACTGCTGTTTGATAACAGTACCACCCTGCAAAATATGAACCTGATCAGACGAATAGTTTTTGAGTTATCAACGTTTCCATGGCATAATTTCAGGAATACTTCATACAATATGGAGAAGTACGGCCAAGATAAGAGTTTTGCCCATCCTTACGTTGTCAGACGGAAGTATGCAGTCTCACGGTTGACTTATGTTCTTGTTCAATAAGTGTAAATATTAAAAATGAACCAAAGGGGAGAATTTTTTTTAAATAGCATCAGCAAAATAAATTGTTAAAAAAAAATAAAAGAATCCGAAAATTCAAAAAAACGTGACAGACCGAGAAAAATGCTATTTCAAACTGAAGTGTGACAGACCAACAACAACAAAAATGATATTTCAAAGTGAAGCATGACAGACCAACGAAAATGCTACTTCAAAGTGAAACATGACAGACCAACGAAAATGCTATTTCAAAGTGAAACATGACAGACCAACGAAAATGCTATTTCAAAGTGAAGCTTGACAGACCAACGAAAATGCTATTTCAAAGTGACTAAAGAAATCGCATTTTTTAAAATAACCTCAAAACTCTTGAGACAGTCCAACTCAAAGGTCACACTTGATAAAAGGTCAAGTTTCATCAAACTTGACCGTTTGTAGTTTTTTTTAAATCGTAAGGTTTGTTAAACCAGAAGTTCTAAGTGAGACAGAGGGACAGACAGACATTTTTTTTTTTAATCTCTAAATAATAGATTAAAAAAAATTTTAATTAAAAGAATTCCGCGCAGTTGTGTATTTGAATGGTAAAATAATAAAACGCCCCCCCCCCCTAAAATAAAAAATGTTAATTGCTTTTCTTAATCTTTTTAATAGAAATCAATAATTAAGAGAGGAAAACTGCGGAAAAATCTTGCAAATCACAAGAAATTCAAAAAAATTAAAAAAAAAATAAAAATAAAAAATTCAAAAAAAATTTTTTTAAATAATAAAGTGACGAGAATTAATTTCGTTGACAAATAATTTTCTGATTAAATGAACAAAAAAAATTACTGACAACTTGTTAACTTATTAATGTTTGTTCGATTAGAATTAACGAGAATTTTGACGCAATCTGTGTTGGGCAGGTTTTAAACAGACGGAATTGCCACGCGGGATCCTTCATCCGTAATCAATATCTATTCTTTTTAAACGAGTGTACACCCTTCGTCAAAAATTACGTTAAAAAATATACTCTGCCAGTGTTCGCATTAATATTCATTTTGTCTCGACTCGAGTCATGCATCAATTGATGGTGAAGTGTTCACAAAGTCCATGCGCCATGATGCACGCTCACTCATTGCAGCCAGGAGCTTCAATCCCGAGAGGCCAGTGGCCTCCGATAAAAGTCTTGATTGTAACATGAGGCCTCCCAGACTGTCGCTTGACCACTGGAGACCACACAATTGTAGTCAAATACGTTATTATATTGCCAATAACACGGTACAACAATAACAAATGAAAATTGTCCAGTCAGAATCAAAGGTTGATTTGTCAGCTTAAATACTATTTGGGTCTGATTTTGAAAACACAATATCTTTACACGCACACATATTAGTATTAAAATATATTTATGGCAAGTAAGTATTGCAGAGATCATGCAGAATAGCAGACTGCGTTCCTTGGGGCATGTTGAGCACAGCAATGGCTGGATTGCTAACGACTGACAGTTGAATGCGTCAGCAGAGAAGTCCACCACTGGCAGATCCAAGTTGTCTTAAAAGAACGGGGTCAAACGTCAGGCCTCACCAAAGACAAGAACGGAGGTGAAGACTTAGATTGAGACTAGACAATTAGGCTCCACCATCATCAGAGGATTAATTGTGGCCTGATTCAACAAATAAACCGGTGATGGTGATGATGATCATGGTGATGGATCATCATCATCATCATGATACACAGAAACGTCCAATCCTGAGAGGCTAACGTCCGTCTCCAAAAGAGTCTTAATTGTGATATGAGGTCTCCCATCCCGTTGCTTGACATCTGCGGACCACAAAAGCATTGTTTGTTGTGTCGAGATACATGATCAGTCAGTGGCAAAAGTCGTCGTTGAACAACTGCAGATATGTGTGGAAGGCAACCATCCAGCATTTTATTTGTTAGTCCCATCTATTATATAAAGGGGAAACGTCTGTGTGTATGTTTGTATGTCTGGAAAAGGCTCCCAAATATACTCGACACACACCCATAAAGTTGACATTTTCTTAATCCTCTAGCTTTCGGAGGCATAATATTGGAAGGCAACCATACAGCATTTTGTTTGTTAGAAAATAACAATCGGTGAAATAAAAAAATAAAAATAAAAACGTCTCAAACTGGAAATTTTGAAAAAGAAAGAAAAACGTATCAATTGGTATGGGGGGGGTGAAAAAGAAAAAAAGGGGGGAGAAAGAAGGGGGGAGAAAGAAAAAGGGGGGGGGGAGAAAGAAAACGTCTCATTATGGAAATAGAGTGAAGGATTAATGAAATATTAAAGACTTAAGATATAAATAAAATAATATAAATGGACTAAGTATTTCAAAAATATTTAAAATTATATATAAGCGAGCGTACGCCCTCCATCAAAAATGATGGAAAAAGAAATTATGCTTTGCTAGTGTTCACACTAATATTCATATTCATATAAAATAACGACTGAAGCAGTGAAGTCAAAAAAAAAAAGAAAGAAGGAAAAAAAGAAAACGTTTCGAAATAGAAAGTTTAAAAAAATAAAAAATGTATTAATCGGCATAGAAAGGAGAAGAGAAAAAACAGAAAAAAAAAAGAAAACATCTCATTATGGAAATAGTGCTGGCTTTCTTTCCGAATTCATTTCAAACGGAAAATTTTCAAAATGTTTGATTGTTTAGGGTTATTTATGTATAAATGAACACAAAAAATACTACTCGCATGAATCTGAAATTTTCACCCATTACGTCCCACCCCTAATCTCATATAGGGATCAAGTGCTAGCTCCAGGAAAGGGTCTTTTGATTTCTGAGAACTTAAACTGAAGTAAAATGAAAAAAAAACAAGAGAACTTTACGTTGCAAAAGAAAGACTATATAACATCTAGCTCAACATTTTTTTGAATAATAAAAAAAACTATACATTTTGGGTAGAAATGATAGTTGCTATATTTGAAATAATGACACTGCTTAGTTGATATCTACTTTCTAAAGTTGAGCGAACCGTTTAAATGGAAAATTACGTTATAATTGTGATCATGACACAAAATTAAATTATTTTCCCTCAATGGTCTTTGAAGTTTGCTCCTTAATTATATCATCACAATCCTTCCGATTAATTCGCAAGAGAACATACGAAATCTGGTTGCAAAAAAAAAAAAAAAAAAAAAAATGACTATATTACAATCTAGCTGAAAATTATTTTGAATAATAAAGAGCTATATATTTTGTATACAAATACGTTTGTGCTAGTTATGGAGAATTAATGATGAAAAACACGCAGACACATTCCTATGAGACAGCATAACTTGTCCCATCACAATCCCTCCAATTCATTCGCAAGAGAACTTTCGGTTGTTGCAAAAAAAAAAAAAAGAAAAGAAGACCATATAGTATCTATTAAGTTTTAGAATATCTTACCTCGGACAATTTTTATTATTTGGATTATTCAGACTACTATTCTCGTCTTGGTTGTTATTTCCACAAAGTTTCAGTCGATGTAAACTTTGACCTTCTTCAGAATGGTTTGATTTGGTTTGTTTTACGGCATAGCAACCATCTATGGGTTATGTAATGCCGAATAAAGTTGTCAAATGACCTTCTTCAGAAGCATCTCATTGAACTCGGACACGTGGTGCAACGGATAAAGGTGCTAAGTTTAGTTTAGTTGTTTTGCTATACGGCATATCAACCCATTTCGGGTTATTTAATGGGGAGGGGAGAGGAGAGATATATATAGAGAGAGGGGGGAGGATATATATATATATATATATATATATATATAGAGAGAGAGAGAGAGAGGGGGGAGGATATATATATATATATAGAGAGAGAGAGAGAGAGAGAGAGAGAGAGAGAGAGAGAGAGAGAGAGAGAGAGAGAGAGAGAGAGAGAGAGAGAGAGAGAGAGAGAGAGAGAGAGAGAGAGAGAGAGAGAGAGAGAGAGAGAGAGAGAGAGAGAGAGAGAGAGAGAGAGAGAGAGAGAGAGAGAGAGAGAGAGAGAGAGAGAGGGGGGGGGGAAGGGAGAGGAGAGATATATATAGAGAGAGGAAGAGGGGAGAGGCGAGATATATATAGAGAGAGGGGAGGATATATATATAGATAGAGAGAGAGAGAGAGGGGAGGGGAGAGATATATATAGAGAGAGGGGGAGGGGAGAGGAGAGATATATATAGAGAGAGGGAGGGAGGAGATATATATATAGAGAGAGGGAGGGAGGAGATATATATATATAGAGAGAGAGGGGAGAGGAGATATATATATATAGAGAGAGAGGGGGGAGGGGAAAAGGAGATATATATATATAGAGAGAAAATATTTTTACAAGCAAGATGTTACACACAAAAAAAACTCTTCTAATTTGCTGCCTTTACACTCCCCGCCACCCGGGGTGAGGGAGGGGGGGGCAACACCACATAGCTACACTAATTAATAATACAAATGTTTCAAAACTATGAAAATTTCTATCATAGGTGTGAAAAACCTGCGAGAGTGTTCGATATATTTGCCCTCCCCCTCCCCCCCCCCCCCCCATCGCTCACCGAACCCGCAAACGTGTTATCACCTTCTCATTATCGATAATTCTTACAAATATAAATTAGAAAAAAATGAAACTGATATTTATCAGGTTGGGCAAACAGCTAAGACGTGTTTATATCTTGCGGGGTCCGACGCTCTCGATAAATTAATTAAATCTCATGAACAACAGGTGAGGCGTAGATGGGTTTCCTTCTTTTATTTTTATTTTTTTTTTTTTTTGTTGTTGTTTTACTAACGAGTCAACGCTTATCAAGGCCCAAAGGCCACTCGAGGACCAGTGTTAATGGTTTGTGACAGGTGGATGGCATAACAAACACACGTCGATGATTGCAGACCATGGTTGGATCTGGGCTGAATTTGATTACTGAATGGGACGACTCAACAAGAATTTGTTATTGTCGAACTTGAAAACGACCATGCTGTAGTCAGCTGGAAAGCAGCCCCGTGGTATTATGTTCCACAGATGGATAGTTCTTGGAAAGAAACTCTGCTCATGGAAGTTTTGTTTGACTCCAGGAACATTTTTTACAGTGGTTGTAGCTAGACGAGTTTTTGCTATGAATGTTTTATAGGAGGGAGGGGGGGGGAGACCAGAGATTGGCCTCAGTGGAGCATCTACCATGAAAATAACGACAGAGTAGAGAAAGACTAGCAATGTCTCTTCTGTGAGAAAGAAGCTGCAGGAAAGAGAAGAGGACATCCCTCACTAAATTTCGAAGTCAATTTTGTACTCTGGCAAAACAGGAAAGAGTGCTTCAAGCAGTGCCTCCCCAGATGTGGGAACAGTACCTCCCCATCTCAGGCCGCATCTGGCTCTTGTATAGGTAGAGGATTGCATCAGAAGTGAAATACTTTCTGGAGCGATAGGATGATCCAACCATTTTTCGAGAGATTTGATGCAAGTCTTCCACTTCTGATCGGGGGGGGTGGAAGTCAGTCCGAGAAGCTTGTGATTCCATCTATTCACAACCTATCCCCCCCCAACACCCCCCCTCCCCGGTTTATACGTTTTTTCTTCTTTTACCAGATGAGACAGTAAACGTTTCCTTAAAATCGCTCCAGACAAGGTATGAAGCCACTTGATTAAAGGAGCTAAAAAAATTTTTTTAAATACTTCAAGATCAAAGACTAGCCAACGATAAGCGTTAGATTGATAGATTCTGACCCAGAAAACAGCAATTATTTCCCCTTTGTCAGAAACATCGCTCATAGAATGTGAAGACTAAAGGACAAAATAACAGTAAACGTTTCCTTAAAATCACTCCACCATGAAAAAAGGAGTCATTATTATTTTTTTTTTTATGGAAATCGCCCCAGACAAGGCATGAAGCCACTTGATGAAAGGAGCTAAAAAATTTTTTTAAAATACTTCAAGATCAAAGACTAGCCAACGATAAGCGTTAGATTGATAGATTCTGACCCAGAAAACAGCAATTATTTCCCCTTTGTCAGAAACATCGCTCATAGAATGTGAAGACTAAAGGACAAAATAACAGTAAACGTTTCCTTAAAATCACTCCACCATGAAAAAAGGAGTCATTATTATTATTTTTTAAATTTTTTTTTATGGAAATCGCCCCAGACAAGGCATGAAGCCACTTGATGAAAGGAGCTAAAAAAAATTTTTTTAAATACTTCAAGATCAAAGACTAGCCAACGATAAGCGTTAGATGGATAGATTCTGACCCAGAAAACAGCAATTATTTCCCCTTTGTCAGAAACATCGCTCATAGAATGTGAAGACTAAAAGAAAAAATAAGGGAAGCGAGAGTTACGAGGCTGTCGAAGATTTCTTATGTTATTACAGTTTGAATCTATTACTAATGGAGATCGGGAGGTGACGGTGGTTAACGACACAGACTGACAACCTGGGTGTTCCAAGTTCGAATCCAGTTCGTTCCACAGAAACACTTTCACTTGGGATGTTGCCAACCTTCACGTGGTCCCTCCTTTAAGTAACCCATGTCTTTCTAGAAAGAATTCTAACTAGAAAAATATCAGGGAAACCAATGCCAACAATAGAATCGTCTGATTCATACGAAAATGAGAAGAAGAACTAATGGAGATTTAGTATCTGTCTGTCTGAAGCATTATCCTCGACTTGCTTTTGGCCTTATGACTGATTAATCAAGAAAGAAAAAAATAACTTCCATTATATCTGGGTTCGATATTGGCCAGTTAAATAATGGAAGCCATGTTTTCAAAGGGTCTTGTCTAGTCCTCAGGCGATTAGCAATAAACTAACCTCTTTTCAGAAATAGAAGGTAAAGCCTGGGAGGGATGGACCCCCTAGGACTGAACAGAAACATACCTCATCCGGACAGCAACATATTATTTTTATATTATTATTATTATTATTTTTATTATTATTATTATTTATATAAATAACTATTATAGCTATAAATATTACAATGTTATAAATAAATATTATTATTTATATAAATAACTATTATTTTTATATTATTATTATTATTTGTATTATTATTATTATTTATATAAATAACTATTATAGCTATAAATATTATAACGTTATAAATAAATATTATTATTTATATAAATAACTATTATAACTATAAATATTATGTTATAAATACATATTATTATTTAAATAAATAATTATAACTATAAATATTATGTTATAAATACATATTATTATTTAAATAAATAAATATTATAACTATATAAATAACTATTATAACTATAAATATTATAACTATATAAATAACTATTATAACTATAAATATTATTCATATAAATAACTATTATTTATATAAATAACTATTATAGCTATAAATATTATAAAGTTATAATTATTATTATTTATATAAATAAATATTATTATTTATATAAATAAATATAACTATATAAATAACTATTATATCTATAAAAATTATAACTATATAAATAACTATTATAACTATAAATATTATAACTATATAAATAACTATTATATTATTATTATTATTATTATTTACATAAATAACTATTATAGCTATAAATATTATAATGTTATAAATAAATATTATAATTAATATAAATAACTATTATAGCTATAAATATTATAATGTTATAAATAAATATTATTATTTATATAAATAACTATTATAGCTATAAATATTATAACGTTATAAATACATATTCTTATTTATATAAATAACTATTATATCTATAAATATTATAACGTTATAAATAAATATTATTATTTATATAAATAACTATTATAACTATAAATATTACAATGTTATAAATAAATATTATTTATATAAATAACTATCATAGCTATAAATATTATAACGTTATAAATAAATATTATTATTTATGTAAATTACTATTATTACTATAAATATTTTAACGTTATAAATAAATATTATTATTTATATAAATAACTATTATATCTATAAATATTATAACGTTATAAATAAATATTATTATTTATATAAATAACTATTATATCTATAAATATTATAACGTTATAAATAAATATTATTATTTATATAAATAACTATTATAGCTATAAATATTATAACGTTATATATAAATATTATTATTTATATAAATAACTATTATAACTATATAAATATTATAATGTTATAAATAAATATTATTTATATAAATAACTATCATAGCTATAAATATTATAACGTTATATATAAATATTATTATTTATATAAATAACTATTATAGCTATAAATATTATAACGTTATAAATAAATATTATTATTTATATAAATAACTATTATAGCTATAAATATTATAACGTTATAAATAAATATTATTATTTATATAAATAACTATTATAGCTATAAATATTATAACGTTATAAATAGATATTATTTATATAAATAACTATTATATCTATAAATATTATAACGTTATAAATAAATATTATTATTTATATAAATAACTATTATAGCTATAAATATTATAACGTTATATATAAATATTATTATTTATATAAATAACTATTATAACTATATAAATATTATAATGTTATAAATAAATATTATTTATATAAATAACTATCATAGCTATAAATATTATAACGTTATAAATAGATATTATTATTTATATAAATAACTATTATAGCTATAAATATTATAACGTTATAAATAGATATTATTATTTATATAAATAACTATTTTTACTATAAATATTATAACGTTATAAATAAATATTATTATTTATATAAATAACTATTATAGCTATAAATATTATAACGTTATAAATAAATATTATTATTTATATAAATAACTATTTTTACTATAAATATTATAACGTTATAAATAAATATTATTATTTATATAAATAACTATTATAGCTATAAATATTATAACGTTATAAATAAATATTATTATTTATATAAATAACTATTTTTACTATAAATATTATAACGTTATAAATAAATATTATTATTTATATAAATAACTATTATAGCTATAAATATTATAACGTTATAAATAAATATTATTATTTATATAAATAACTATTTTTACTATAAATATTATAACGTTATAAATAAATATTATTATTTATATAAATAACTATTATAACTATAAATATTATAACGTTATAAATAAATATTATTATTTATATAAATAACTATTATAGCTATAAATATTATAACGTTATAAATAAATATTATTCATATAAATAACTATTTTTACTATAAATATTATAACGTTATAAATAAATATTATTATTTATATAAATAACTATTATAGCTATAAATATTATAACGTTATAAATAAATATTATAATTCATATAAAAAACTATTATAGCTATAAATATTATAACGTTATAAATAAATATTATTATTTATATAAATAACTATTATAGCTATAAATATTATAACGTAATAAATAAATATTATTATTTATATAAATAACTATTATAGCTATAAATATTATAACGTTATAAATAAATATTATTATTTATATAAATAACTATTATAGCTATAAATATTATAACGTTATAAATAAATATTATTCATATAAATAACTATTATAGCTATAAATATTATAACTTTATAAATAAATATTATTTATATAAATAACTATTATAGCTATAAATATTATAACGTTATAAATAAATATTATTTATATAAATAACTATTATAGCTATAAATATTATAACGTGATAAATAAATATTATTATTTATATAAATAACTATTATAGCTATAAATATTATAACGTTATAAATAAATATTATTATTTATGTAAATAACTATTATAGCTATAAATATTATAACGTTATAAATAAATATTATTATTTATGTAAATAACTATTATAGCTATAAATATTATAACGTTATAAATATATATTATTATTTATATAAATAACTATTATAACTATATAAATATTATAATGTTATAAATAAATATTATTTATATAAATAACTATTATAGCTATAAATATTATAACGTGATAAATAAATATTATTATTTATATAAATAACTATTATAGCTATAAATATTATAACGTTATAAATAAATATTATTATTTATATAAATAACTATTATAGCTATAAATATTATAACGTTATAAATAAATATTATTATTTATGTAAATAACTATTATAGCTATAAATATTATAACGTTATAAATATATATTATTATTTATATAAATAACTATTATAACTATAAATATTATAACGTTATAAATAAATATTATTCATATAAATAACTATTATAACTATATAAATATTATAATGTTATAAATAAATATTATTTATATAAATAACTATTATAGCTATAAATATTATAACGTTATAAATAAATATTATTATTTATATATATAAGTATTATAGCTATAAATATTATAACGTGATAAATAAATATTATTATTTATATAAATAACTATTATAGCTATAAATATTATAACGTTATAAATAAATATTATTTATATAAATAACTATTATAGCTATAAATATTATAACGTTATAAATAAATATTATTATTTATATATATAAGTATTATAGCTATAAATATTATAACGTGATAAATAAATATTATTATTTATATAAATAACTATTATAGCTATAAATATTATAACGTTATAAATAAATATTATTATTTATATTAATAACTATTATAGCAATAAATATTATTACGTTATAAATAAATATTATTATTTATATAAATATCTATTATAGCTATAAATATTATAACGTTATAAATATATATTATTATTTATACATATAAGTATCATAGCTATAAATATTATAACGTTATAAATAAATATTATTTATATAAATAACTATTATAACTATAAATATTATAACGTTATAAATACATATTATTATTTATATAAATAACTATTATAGCTATAAATATTTTAACGTTATAAATAAATATTATTATTTATATAAATAACTATTATAGCTATAAATATTATAACGTTATAAATAAATATTATTATTTATATAAATAACTATTATAGCTATAAATATTATAACGTTATAAATAAATATTATTTATATAACTATTATAGCTATAAATATTATAACGTTATAAATAAATATTATTTATATAAATAACTATTATAGCTATAAATATTATAACGTTATAAATAAATATTATTTATATATAACTATTATAGCTATAAATATTATAACGTTATAAATAAATATTATTTATATAAATAACTATTATAACTATAAATATTGTAACGTTATAAATAAATATTATTATTTATATAAATTACTTTCATAGCTATAAATATTATAACGTTATAAATAAATATTATTTATATAAATAACTATTATAGCTATAAATATTATAACGTTATAAATAAATATTATTATTTATATAAATAACTATTATAGCTATAAATATTATAACGTTGTAAATAAATATTATTATTTATATAAATAACTATTATAACTATAAATATTATAACGTTATAAATATATATTATTATTTATATACATAACTATAGCTATAAATATTATAACGTTATAAATAAATATTATTTTTTATATAAATAACTATTATTACTATAAATATTATAACGTGATAAATAAATATTATTATTTATATAAATAACTATTATAACTATATAAATATTATAATGTTATAAATAAATATCATAATTTATATCTGTAATATACTAACGCAGAAGTTTGACGGCATTTCGAAGTAAAAACGGGTTTTATATGCATCAATGCACATCGACACACTAATGTGAAAAGACGTGTTTATATCGAATACTTATGTGCACCAATGTTTTTTTCGAGCGTGGTGAACTCCAAGTTAATCATATATATATATATATATATATATATATATATATATATATATATATACGTATATGTATACACACACACACACTTCAATAACTTCTGCTTCATAGAAATTGTATTTGCTCAGTTCAATTTTAACATGTAGTTTCATTCGTTTATTTATTTATTTATTTTTTTTTGTGTGTGTGTGTGTCAAGCCAATCCTACATAGAGAAACTCAATTCTCTCTCTCATATATACACAGTGTTGCAGCAAAATCCGACACTTAACAAAAAGTGAATGAAGAAATACCGAGAGGTTCTGAGGAGTGTGGTGGAGCCATGGCTGGCCGAGATCGTCGCCATACGCCCCCCCCCCCCACACACACACACCTTACGTCTTTCAGCTAGACTCTGCTCCTGCACACAGGGCCAATACGACCCAGGCGTGGCTGCTCACCAACGTTCCTCACCACTGGTCGCCGGACTTGTGGCCGACCACCCCATCCGACTGCAACCCGCTTGACTATTTCTTCTGGGGCGTGATCAAGGCCGAGGCCTACAAAGATGCACGGAACACGTTAGACTCTCTGAAGGCTGCCATCGTGGAGGCGTTTGCTGCTATAGACAAGGACATGGTTGCCAAAACGTGTGACTCATTTTGCGCCCACCTTTAGATGGTCGTCTCCGCTGGCAGCAATTACATTGAAAAATAATTTAGTATGTAACTTTAACTGTTGCATAATAAACTGTCGGGTCTCTGCATATACAACTTTTGTTTTTATTGCGTACTTCGTTTTTTTTTTGTCAAGTGTCGGATTTTACTGTAAGACCCTATATATATATATATATATATATATATATATATAAGGCGTCGGATTTCAGTTGCAAAATACTAGTAATCCGGGGTTTCGAATCGCATGACCGGTAGTGAATAGTCATATCTCTATGCTGATGAGTCCCGATTATTAAGGACGAAACGTATACGTACATAGATAATAAACAATAACAAATAGTTATTATTATTTGTCGCTCCTCGAAAAAGTAGAGCACTGTAAGTGTAGTATTAACACAGCATGACGTCACTAGCTTTAAATGCATCGTTCCTTTCATTAAAAAAGAGTAGAACGCTCTCAGACGTTAAGCTGCAGTTTATTCGCTATTTAAAATTGGCCGAGTGGTTAAGGCGTCGGATTTGAGTTGCAAAATACTTGTGATCCAGGGTTTCGAATTGCATGACCGATAGTGAATAGTCATATCTCTATGCTGATGAGTCCCGATTATTAAGAACGAAACGTATACGTACATAGATAATAAACAATAACAAATATTTATTATTATTATTATATATATATATATATATGTACTAGCAAATATATGTGATTGGAGGGAGCATATTTTTGATAGCCTAGTAGGATGGTATCATGATTAACGGACATATACAACGCTGTTTCCCCAAAGGAGGAGGTAATAATGCATGGGAGGGTGGTATCATGACTAACGAACATATATTATTTCACTGCCTCACCAAAAGGAGGAGATAACGTCTAGGAGGAAGGTATCATGACGAATGTACATATACTACGCTGCCTCCCCAAAGGAGGAGGTAATGCCTAGGAAGGTAGTATCATGACCACAGAACAGATACTACACTACCCCCACCCAAAAAGGGGAGGTAATACCTTGAAGGATGGTAGCATGACCACGGACAGTTACTACACTAACCCCCACAAAAAGGGAGATAATGCCTAGGAGTATGATTGCATGATGAAAGATGGTACATTAGTTTGATGAAATAGTCATCATGATGGACTGTCCCGCCTTCGTAAGGCGTCGGCGACTATGGTTCTCCACATTGTCCTATTATCCATTGAACGAAATAGTTCCATTGCATTCCGGTTTGTCCACCTACACATATTGTCCATAAACTTATATCTTGGTCTGCCAATTGGCTTACAACCAGGCACCTTACCAGTAAGAACTAAAGGTGCGAGTATTTGGTGTCACTCTCTCTCTCTCTCTCATATATATATATATATATATATTTTTTTTTTAATAACTAATATAAGTTAGCAAAACATTTATACGGAACAAAACTTAGGTTTAGTATACAGAACGTTTATGTTTTTGTCTTTTAAGGGAAGTGGGGTCTGATCAACTCTGCTGGGAAGCCAGGAAATTAAATACTGTCTTGTTTTTAAATTCCCGAAACAGTTTTTCATGGTAAACAACTGATGATCCCTTAAATAATGTTAGAAGCAAACTAATATAATAACTGAAAAATTTAAATTTACTTACATGAGTGATTTTTCACTTAACGACTTGGGACTTAAGTTTGTTTTTTTTTTTTGTTTTTTTTTAAATATAGTTTTAATGGTTGAGAAACTTCCAAGACTCTCTCTCTCTATATATATATATATATATATATATCTAAGCAAGCGTTGTTGAACATCACGGAACTTTCGCGTTTGTATATTTTCCTCATGAGGTTCTCAAACCGTCGAGCCGTCTTTCTGGTTTTAGGTGGCAATCCGTATAGTACTTCACCGATAGTTTTTAATTCGGCCATTTTCTCGAGCGCTTTCGACTTTCGTAGTCGTCTTCAGGATTAGGGTTTTGTTTGTTTGTTTTTTTTTAATTTAAATAAGAAGACTAGAGTTAGTGTTTTATAGTTATCGTTACGGGCGAATGAAAGAGAGAAGAGGGTGTGTGGTTGAGTTCATTTTATTCTATCGTTTGTGTGTTTGGTTTTATTGTTTACTTATTTATTTTGTTAGTTCTTATTTTTGATATTATTTATTTATGTATTATTATTTATTCCTATTACTATTATTAATTTATTTATTTATTTTGTTTTTACTTAATTTCCATTTAATTATGGAATACTTTTAATATGTTGGTACCTGTGTTGAAAGCTATTTTGTTAATGTTAGGCTGCTTAGTTTTAATGAATATTGCTTCTAGTATTTTAAGTCTGTTTGCGCAGTTATTTTTGTGTATTATTTTGGTGTTAGATGTTAATATTTTAATATATATATATATATATATATATATATATATATATATATATATATATATATATATGGCCGATAAAAGTCATTTGTATTTTCATTAGTGATGACTAATTAGTATATAAAAACGAACGTTCGCATCTGGGAACAAGCCCGTATCTCAAAAGCAGATTACTAGCAGGGTCTCGAAGAAATTCCACGTCGTCTAGTTCTTCCCGTCATAAACACACTTGTCCGTTAAATACCATTATGATGGACTGCCTTCGTAAGGTGTCGGCGATTATAGTTCTCTATTATCCATGGTAACAAAATGATCCCATTCCCTTCCGGTTTGTCCACTTACACATATTGTCCATAAACTAGTATAATGGTCTGCCTACTGGCTTATAACCAGGTACTCTACCAGTAAGAACTCAATGTTCAAGTGCTTTGTGTCTATATATATATATATATATATGACCAATAAAAGTCATTTGTCAATAGCATAAACACCAGCGTATTCATCAACATCGTCTTAATATTTGGTTTAACGTCCAGAAGTCAGAGATTAGAAGAAATGAGTAACATCTATGCAGCTTCTTGAAATGATATAGATTACTCAGCAGAGATCATCATCATCAGTGTAATGTCTGGACCCTGCTACCTCAACTGTTCTATATCTACTAACCTTAGATCTCATCCATTCTTTCATCATCATCATTTGGAAATTCTTCTTCATCATCATCATCATCCCAGTGACAACAGCATCATCATGGATGGCCCTGCCTCCGTAAGGCATCGGCGACTATGGTCCTCCACATTGTCCTATTATCAATTGAACGAAATGATGCCAGTCACTCTACCAGTAAGAACTAAATGTTCGAGTTCTTTATGTCTCTTTCTCTCTCTCTCTCTCTCTATATATATATATATATATAGTAAATCTCATCATGATGGACTTCCCCGCTTTTGTAAGGCGTCGGCGACTATGGTCCTCCACATTGTGCTATTATCCATTGAACGAAATGATCCCATTGCATTCCGGTTTGTCCATCTACACATATTGTCCATAAACTTATATCTTGGTCTGCCCACTGGCTTACAACCAGCCACTCTACCAGTAAGAACTAAATGTTCAGGTCCTTTGTGTGGGTGTGTGTGTGTGTACATATATATATATATATATTAGAGATGGGCGGTTTTACGGTTTCGTCTCCATACCGAATACCGAATCGTTTTTTTTTTTTTAAATCGTAACCGTTCGGTATTGTGTTTTTACTACAGTAAGCCACCATATACAAGGAAACACGGTTGAAAAGATTTTCCGATTTTAATAAAATTGAATATTACCAAAAAATGTTATATTAGTAAGAGAACAGATTGAACAAATATATGATAAAAACATTTAATTGACTTGTAGGAAGAAATCTTTGTTAACAGTTTGTTTATCATTAACATTTTGAATTTTCAAATGAAAAAAAAGAGAAATACGACAGACAACATGACATCGTATTTTTAGCATAAACTATTTTCAAATGAAAAAGAAAAAATCAAACGCGTTCCGTATGATGTCGAAAATCTATTTGATTCAACTCAAAATTGTAAAATAATTATTTATGTTTGTTTCAGAGTTATCTAAAAAAATAAGTTATTAAAATGAAATTTAAAAAAAATACTTGTTGTAAAAGTAAATAAATGAAAAGTAGCGAGCGAGTATAAACATTTAAAAAGAAAAAAGTAGTTGCCAATGCTAGTATCACTTTATTCGGATTTTAAAAATTATTTTAAACATTAGGCATTTCATTGTTTACTTTTGAAAAGCCACTTCATACATAAATTGTCATTTCTAGAGAACTATCTCTCAACTATACCGTTTTCTCTCCCAAAAATGGGTTATTCAAAAAGTAGACTATGCAACGATTTATATTTTACTAAATTGTTAATATGGTATTTATTTAGAGTTGACAATTTATTCGAAAGTTTAATTATTAAGCTTTAATCCAAGTCATGAATTCTATGACTAAAATTACCTTAAAGCTTAAAAAATGACTTTAGGTGAATTAATAATCTCTACTTTTTTTAACCATCCTTCCTTTTCCCTTGGCGCGGTTTTCGGGTGTACTAGTAGTCTTTTACGCATGTCTATAAAGTTTTATTACCCTGTCTTAAAAACAAATATTAACCCCAACACGCACCAGTTGACAGAACTTCGAGCACACAAAATGACAGACATCCCAACAGTCAACACCGACAATTCGAGAAGTATATGGTGTGTTTATTTTACGCGACAAGACACGTCTTGCAAACATTTTCACCTATTAAAAAATTAAAATTTTTATCTGTCAAATAATTTTGACAATATTTAATTTTCATCATCATTTTTGCTTAATTTTATTTGTAAAATTATTTTGTTTGTTTAAATAAATTTTCGTTTTTTTAATTTCTTGCATTTCTGCATTATATTTTAGCTTCTGATGGGTTAAAGAATTAGATAGAATGTATATTCAAACTCAGCTTTATTCTTCAGAAATCTTTCATGAATCTTTGGTCACTGTTTTAACGAGTTAACTGTTGAAAAGGTATCAGAACTTTGATTACAACAGTCAACACCTTAAAACTTATATGATTCATATCATGGAGAATGATTCAGTCACAAAATTATCGAAACAGTGGCATAATTCAACTAAACGTTGAATAATAACTAATCATCACACAAGAGAATGAATAGCTTCCATAGTAAAATTTTTTTTTTCAAAAAAAACGAAAAACTGAACCGTAAACCGAGGTTTTAAGGGGAAAAAAACGAAACCGATACCAAAATTTCAAAACCGCCCAACTCTAATATATATATATATATATATATATATATATATATATATATATATATATATAAATGGCTGATAAACGTCATTTGTCTTTTCATTAAAGTCTGCATTAATTGGCCAGGTTTGTATCGAGATCACCTCCACTCGTCTCTTCATTGGTTACATGCTGCTTCCAGTTGATAATCAGCATCCGGCGAATAAACCCTGTTTCCACGGGAAAAAGGTTTAGTTTCTAATTTAGGACATATAGTGTCCGCAAGGACCTGCAGAGCAATATATATAGTACTAAGTAAAATTCAGTTCTAAGTGACAGTCATCTGAAGGTTGAAAGTTCAATCCTCGGTGTGGGCGATACAAAGAATTGCGAATTACTGAAGACTTCTCCCAGTCATGGTTGATGGAACAAGAGCCTGCTACCCCCGTGAATTAAATAAAGGGTTCTGTTCAAAATTTCGTCCAGATTCCCGAGTTTGACAGAAATATTCCCCGAGTTTGAAAAGATACACCTGAAGAAGGCCGGAGGTTACAGCGGCCGAAACGTTGTGAGAATAACACTCAAGATGAGAACAGTAGCACGAAGAATCCAAATTATACATATAGTCTAAGTCTCGCATCCATGAAGTAGAATGCCAACAAACTGAAGCAAAAATGTCTTACATAAAAAAATAAAGTCCAAAAAAAGAAACTAAGAAAGATTACATCATTAAACTAAACAACAAAACCACAATAAATAAAATCTGAGAAATAATTGGAAAAATAAACGTGAAAAAATCACAAACTATTATAACCCATTTAACCGAAACAAATGGAGGAAACGTTACAGATAATAAAAAAGAAATAGTCAATGAAATATCAGGAGAATTGAGTCAAAACTCCTCAACTAATTACTACTTCCTCAAATTTTAATAATATAAAAAAATATTGCAGAGAAATAAAAACTTAAATTCGTATCAAACAACAAAGGATATTACAACACTCCTTTCACTATCACAGAACTCAAAGACTCAATAAATAAAAGTAAAACCACAAGCCAGATGAAATTCACTCTCAGTTCGTGAAACACTGACCAGAAATATCCCTGACAGTACTACAGATATTTAATGACCGATGATGCACAAACAAATTTCAAAAAATATGTCTCTAATCTATTATCCCAATTCCTAAACCTAAAACGTACGCTCGAAGTATCCTCAATCAATGAAATAGTATAAGAAACTAGATTAAATGGACCCAACTTTCGCATTTATTTATTTAGATATAAGCAGAAAGCAGTTCAGACAATTAACTTTGACTTCCGACCATAAAATAATAATAAAATAAATCAATTTACCTTTTCACTTGCAATTTAGAAAATCAGCAATAAACCCTGAACATGCAGCAGCATCAGCAGACGACCGCAAGCAATCGAAATATGCTGGATTTTCTTGACAGATTTGTGTTCCAACCGATCGCTGACTTCCTCAACAAATTTGGTCCATTAATGACACGCCACACGGGGGGGGGGGGAACCATCGTGAATTGATTTGGTTTTATGAGCATCGCTCTATCGCCACTATTCGTGGAAACGCCTCGAGCCTGCTCTCGGCCTGCCAAACCAGCAGGACGTCTGACCAAACTTCCTGATATTAGCATATAAGTTTTGAAAAAGGACATTTTATTAATTAATTATTATTTGTTTTATTTATTGAATAAATTTATCTTTATTAACCGCCGAAAAAATTTAGAAATACATCACAACTTGTTGAAAATCAAGTCGGTCCCTCTAAAGAAAGGAAAAATATGAACACAAATGTCCAGAAAATAAAACTATTTGTTATATTAAAATCAACACAATTATTGAATCAAAAAGCAATAACAAATTATAGTTAATTCATAAAATGTCCTTTTGCAAAACAAATATGCAAATTAGTTAACACTTTTTTTTAAAAACTTATTCTTTTGTAAAACTTGCAGGTTCTTTCTTAACGGGACTTAGACTTTGTGAAATATTTGTAAAAATTAGAAATTTGTTTTAATAACACCTGACAAGTCTACTTTTTTTTTCCGTATCGCCATCTACCACGTTCCCTTTTTACAGCCCACCCTCACACACAGTGCGACACGTGGTGGGAAAAAAATGTTGCTTTTCACCAAATGGCGCAGATGTAAAAACTAGGAGTTTTATGTGGAACAATGCAAAGAGATTAAACAAATACATGTCGCGAATCCGGCACATAAGTAATCGAACTCAGTGTATTGATCAATTTCGACAATCATTTACAATAACCACTCGCTTGACCATAACTCAACCCGGGGGTCAACGTTGTCAAAGCTTGCCACGTTTGTCTACATCTACAACACAATCTCTTTTCGTTTTAGAGACCAAAGAGTTCCACTTCCTATCAGCTTAACCTATATAGTCAAAACCCGAATCAAGGGAGATCACTCTTATCTCCAAAATGGTCCAAGAGAGATAACTAGAGATAACTCTTAATTCACAAACCTGAGTTGGTGTTGTTCATACCAGTCCTCACAGGACTACTTATCTGCAGACTACAACATAGTCTTCAAAGCCAATGTAATAAGTAATCAAACGTTTAGCTCATTTTATTATCAATTTCGGTTGATGATCATTACATTCCTACTACCTCTTATCCTCTAGTGGCTCTTGGCCTTGATAAGGCATGACCAAAAGTAATTTTTTTTTTATTTGTTAATTTCTTACATCCACACACACATACGCACCTATCTTCATAAGAGCATACGTGAAAAATTCAGAAAAATATACAATATATACTTATATTAGTATTACTTGTATTGTTTTAACTACTGTTCTTATCTTGCTTCACTGCTTGGCCTTTTGGTTAAGATCAAAGTGTAGTATCCGTTCCGATGGATACTGCACCCCATAGACTGGTATTGTCTTGGCCTTCGGGGCTTGATTTACGCCGGTCTATGGGTCGGTCCTGTGCAGTTCTAGGAGGTCCACCCTCCCAGGCTTCACCTCCCC
This sequence comes from Sepiola atlantica, assembly GCA_963556195.1. NCBI lineage: Eukaryota > Metazoa > Mollusca > Cephalopoda > Sepiida > Sepiolidae > Sepiola > Sepiola atlantica. The sequence continues at coordinate 6,645,887 of OY744553.1, forward strand.
TCCTTGGGGAGGAGTAAGTTTATTGCTTACTGCCTGAGGTGCCCCTACCGGGGAATGCCGACAGGGCTGCCCAGGCAATTTTTAAACCCCACTTTCCCGACCCGACCTTGGGTCACATCTTACTTATGGGAGTAAGATAAAAACTGGCCTTGTGCCTAACTCCTGGAGAGGAGTAAATCAATACTGTTCTTATCTTAGATATAATTCGCACGTTTCGGCCGATGTAACGTCCGACCTTCTCCAGGTGTATCCTGTCGAACTCTGGAATCTGTACGGAATTTCGATAAAGTGCTTAGTAATAATCAATTCTAAGTGACAGTCTTCTGGAAGTTGAAGGTTCAATCCTCAGTGCGGGCGATACTAAGAATACAATTACGAATTACTTAAGACTTCTATGCTCGTGGATTAAGTAAAGGGTTTTGTTCGAAATTACGTGCAGATTCCCGAGTTTGACAAGATACACCTGAAGAAGATCGGAGGTTACATTGGCCGAAACGTTGTGAGAATAGCATTCGAAATGAGAAGCGGAGTCCAAATAATCCAAAATCTTAGAATCTGCATTTATATTTCTTAGTTACCACTTATCAAGGCTAAAAGCCACTCGAAGATAAGGGTTAATGAGATGGCTAGATTATCAGTTGAATGATGAAGAATATTATGTGATATAAGTGCTTAGTAATAATCAATTCTAAGTGACAGTCTTCTGGAGGTTGAAGGTTCAATCCTCAGTACGGGCGATACCAAGAATACAATTACGAATTACTTAAGACTTCTACCCGGTCATGGCTGATAGAACAAGATCAAACTACCCCAATGGAGTAAATAAAGGGGTCGGTTCGAAATTCTGTCCAGATTCCAGAGTTCGTCATATAGATTCCCCTGTTCGACGAGACGCGCCTGAAAGAAGGACTGAGGTTACATCGGCCGAAACGTTGTGAGAATAACATGCAAGATGGGAATAGTAGTCCGAATAATCCAAATAATCCAAAGACCAATCGCTTGGTCTTAAATAAACTAGGAGTTCAACGTGAGTTGTTGTTGTTGTTTATACCAGTTGCCGCAGGACTGCTTACTTGCAGACTACAACATAGCCGTCTCCAAATCCATTATAATAAATAATCACTCATTTCAATGCATTGTTTAATTTCGACAACCGTTCCATCTCATTAACTCTTATCTCTGAGTGTTTCTTGGCCTTGGCAAGTAGTACGTAAAAAATTCAATATAATATCTCAAGGGAGGCGCGAGAGCGCTCTATCCCTTAATAGACTTCAAAAACAACCTATGCTAGAAAACTCATTTCTTTGATCAGTCATAACTCAAAAACCAATAAACCAAATTAGTTAAAACTTTGCACAAAATTTTCATTTGATAGGTTCTATAAATGTGTAGAATTTCAGCATCATTAGTCAAGGCAACCCAGAGATCCAGAAAGGTCAGGAGTGATTTTGTGTTATCCGTGTGTACGTACGTACGTGCCACCCTGTATCTCATCAACTAGTTGATGGATTCAGCTGATTTTAAGCAGAGATAGAGGATCTAGGGTCTAGTTGATGGCATTTTCATTTCAGTTTACCATATACCTTAGTTTTCCAGAAAATTCAAAAAAACCTTAAAAATTACCATTGGCTTGAGGCATAGCCTTTACAAAAGTAGTGACATTCCATGAAAAATGCCAGTATACTGAAATCATGTGCCCTTAATAGGGTTAAGATGAAAATTCATATACACTAAATGTACAAAAGCAAGGAAATTCCCAAATTTGTACACTTTTATTGTCATTAAGGGTATGACTACATATCAACCAAACCATTTCATTATCACATCACTACAGTATAAATCTCTATGCATGAGTGGATGAAGTGTGTGAGGTGTGCTGAAGAAAAATTCCTACCAGTAAAATACATAGCCCTGTTGTGCTTGCATACCCTTAATGACAATAAAAGTGTAAAAATTTGGGAATTTCCTTACTTTTGTACATTTAGTGTATATGAAGTTTCATCTTAACCTTATTAAGGGCATATGATTTCAGTATACTGGCATTTTTCATGGAATATATAAATATACATTATATAAACATTTAAAACGGCCTACATAAATGCAATTACGTTTCAGTATTTCTTTTACCTCATCGGGGCCGAATTGAACACTTGAAAAAGTATCGGTTATAAGTTCATTTTATCAATATATTTTAACTTATTTAATTATAATATATATATATATATATATATTTTGATATATATATGTCATCCACAGACAGACTGTTATGCTATATTACAGCTCTTCAGTGTGGCTAGACAAACAAGTGCTTCAAGCAGAGATCGAAACTTGACCGTCTAGATGACAGTCGGCGCTTCTAATCCTTTAGCTATCATCCGACACATGCTGAAAGTAAGCAAAATCTCAATATAAACATTGTCAATTGCTTGAGAGCTCCAATTGTTTACACAATGGGCAATGCATTATGAGCTGGTAGCAGTTGGCGATGTAACTCACATGAGAGCTCAACCCAAGAAAAGAGGCATATATTGTAATTTATATATATATATATATATATAGTGTGTGTGTCAGGCTATGTTCAAAAGAAATCAATAAAGTGCTTAAGTGTAGAAATTCAAGAGGTAAAATATCAATTATTTATTTAAAAACTATACAGTAAAGTTTCTAGAGATGGGCCATGGTTTCAGTGACACGGATAGGCCTGTACTGTTTAGAAAAGGCCTTTAGAGTCAGCCTCAAATCCTCAGCATCCCACAATGAAGAAGGGGGAAGAATTGCTGTTTTCTGGATCAGAATCTATCCATATAACACTTATAGTTGGTTAGTTTTTTACCTTGAAGTAGTATTTTTTTAATTTTTTTAGCTCCTTACATCAAGTGGCTTCATGCCCTGTCTGAAGCGATTTCCATAAATAACATATGTATATATATATATATATATTTATTTATTTATTTTGGTACAGAAAAAATTAGCACAACATTCGTACCGTCGGTTTCAAGCACAGAAGGACTTAGCCATCCGGCTCTCTTCAGGGACAACAAAAGCTGAAGAGAGCCGGATGGCTAAGTCCTTCTGTGCTTGAAACCGACGGTACGAATGTTGTACTAATTTTTCTGTACCAAAATAAATAAATATTACGCTTTTAATTTTTAACTTTAATTCTTAATTAATCGAGCACTCTGCTGGGATTTTTCCTGCTATATTACAAAGAAGTTATATATATATATATATCATCCTCTCGGATGTAGCATATATTTATTAGTATATATGGACACTACTATGACAGCTGGGAACGTAGAGTGCGAAGTAAATGGTTTAATGAAAGCGGAGGCAGGAACGAGTCGAGTGTGTCTGTCTGGCGTTGTTTTTATTCACCGTTTTTCCTAATTGAACACGCCGGCCACGAAAAAGAGATTAGTCTTCAATAAACGCAACATCGCAACAGGCAATCAAAAATCTTCTTTTTTGTTTTTCTCAGAACAAAGTCACATGTCACGAATAAATGAAGAATACCAAGAAAAGGAAAAAGAATTTCGATTTTTCTTTTAGGGAGTTAGGATTAGGATTAGGGTTAGGGTTAGGGTTAGGGGGAAGAATACCTTATATATCAGTCTCCGCTTGCGTTACCATTAATACATTTTTTGGTATTTGGAAAAATATTAAATAAAGACGTTTTATTATTATCTCTCGAGGTATAAAGTTAGGTATGTATATATATATATATATATATATATATATATATTGCAGAGTCGATATTAACATAAAAATGTTGTTTGGCACAAGACAAATGAAACGGACTGTAAAAAAATATGTCTCACAGAAATATTATGTTTTTTGGAAATGTGAAAAAATAAAAATAATAAAATAAAAACATGTTTATTGGAATATAATATGAATCTGACTATATATATATATATACATATATATTCACATATATATATATACTAGAAGAATACCCAATCGCTTAAGTGGAGTGAAAAAGGAAATGTATGTTATGTAGTATTAGGGGAAGGAAGAAAGATATTTTAACGTTTATGCACATGTAATTAGTAATCAGATAGTCGATGTATGAAAACAAAATTTCAAGCTTCAGCGTGAAAAACCTAAGAAAATGTTGTTTCAAACTTCCACGTGACAGACAAAAAATGATATTTCAAACTTCAGCATGACAGACCAAAGAAAATGTCATTTCAAACTTTAGCATGACAGACCAAAGAAAATGTCATTTCAAACTTCAGCGTGACAGACCAAAGAAAATGTCGTTTCAAACTTCAGCGTGAAAAACCTAAGAAAATGCTGTTTCAAACTTCCACGTGACAGACAAAAAATGATATTTCAAACTTCAGCATGACAGACCAAAGAAAATGTCATTTCAAACTTCAGCGTGACAGACCAAAGAAAATGTCATTTCAAACTTCAGCGTGACAGACCAAAGAAAATGTCGTTTCAAACTTCAGCGTGACAGACCAAAGAAAATGTCGTTTCAAACTTCAGCGTGACAGACCAAAGAAAATGCCGTTTCAAACTTCAGCGTGGCAGACCAAAGAACATGCTGTTTCAAACTTCCGTGTAACAGACCAAAGAAAATGCTGTTTCAAACTTCAGCGTGACAGACCAAAGAAAATGTCATTTCAAACTTCAGCGTGACAGACCAAAGAAAATGCCGTTTCAAACTTCAGCGTGGCAGACCAAAGAACATGCTGTTTCAAACTTCCGTGTGACAGACCACAGAAAATACTGTTTCAAACTTCAGCGTGACAGACAAAAAATGCTATTTCAAACTTCAGCGTGGCAGACCAAAGAAAATACCGTTTCAAGCTTCCGCTTCACAGACCAAAGAAAATGCTGTTTCAGTCTGAGGTGTAACCAAACAAGAAAAATGTGATTTTAAACTAAAGCGTGACAAACCCTAATCTGTGTTTTTAGCGATGAAAATGCGATTTTAAACTAAAGCGTGAAAGACTAATTGACAGACGGACAGACAGAGCCTTTCATAGAACTGCGAGGACGCATTTTGAAAAAAAAAAAAAAATAATAAAAAAAAAATAGAAATAAAAAATAAAGGAATTTTTACTGGTTTTGAATTTCCTCTTTAATAACATTTATCTGAACGAGTCCATTTCACCAGTTGACATCGTTCGTCGATTTATCGTTTTCTACTTCGCTCATTATCTTATGATGACTTTCTTATGTGGCGGCGGATCTTAAGATTTCAGCCTTTTGTTGTTAGCGACAGTGAAATTAGCTCAAGATTTAGACGAGAGAGATTGGGGCTTTTTTATGATGATGATGGTGATGATGATGATGGTGGTTGCTTTGACGTGGATGCAGTAGAACTAGAAACCAACAGATCCAGCGTTAACATGAAGAAGGAGGTAAAGGCCAGGAGCACCAGTGTAGAACCATGTGCTGCTCCACTCGACGATCGTCAACCCCAACGTTGTATGTCCGTGGCATTCTTGTCTCCATCATCTAGCCGAGTCATCTATCCATTGACGAATCGTCGAGGGCACAGCACTGGTCCACAAGTTAAATAAAAGCAACACAACTCTCGAGAAAGGCCACAAACACATATACGTTGTGTATAATTTAGTTGGAACTATGAGTGTGTGTGTGACACCGTCGCGGACTGTCGAGACCCCCCCATTGTCGTTGCTCAAGTCGTCAGCTCATCTCATCGTTTTCCGGTCCGATCCGCTCTCTGTGGAGGTTCGATCCCTAACTGATTGGCTTCTCTCCGACACACAAAACTCGTTAACTTTTTGTCATAAACCTTACTGTCGTCAAACTGTCGTCAAACTAACTTACCTTACTGTCGTAAAACGTTGTCACTCCTAAATGTCGTGTCCGGTATGCTTGTCTGAGTCACCTGTCCTAAACAATGGAAACTGACCACTCCCGCATTTTCTTTTGTCTCTGTCGATGAGTCACTTCCTATCCTCGCGGCCTTCATTGTATCACACCAGTCTTTGGGGGCCTAAGGTAGGAGACAGAGACTAAGGCCTGTGGCTGGTCCTCAGGCCACCTCTAGGCTGTCATCAATACCAAAGGCAAGTACATTAAGTGAAGACAAACTGACTCAAGTTTGATGAATAAATCTCAATGAATTTCACTACTAGTTTATTTTTTCCGAGACAGTAATCTTGTAAACAAACAGCGTTCGTACCCTGCATAGACACCGATATGTCTAAAGATGAAATTCATGTCACTAAGAAGTGTAGAACATCAGTAATAATACCAAAATTCAATAGATAGAAACTGGAATATCAAGCGCCTTTGATATCACAATGGGCGCATTAGATTCAGTAGAAGTCTAAGTACTTATAAGATTATACATTATAAACAGATTGACAAGTATTTGTTTTTTACAAAGAAAATGGTCACCACTTATCAAGGCCAGATGATACTCGAGGATAAGGGTTAATGAGATGGGATGATTGTCAAGACCAAGTTCGAATACTTGTGACGACAGTTCTTGATAGGAATCTGTTGACATTGGATTTGAAGACGACCATGTTGTAGTCTGCAGGGAAGCAGTCCCATGACAACGTGTTCCATAGATGGGAAGACCTTGTGAAAGAGCTCTGTTCGTAGAAATTCTGCCTGACGAAAAGAAAGATTTTCCTTGCTGTGGTAGTAAAACAAGTTCTTGCTGTGAATGTCTTACAAGGAGTAACAAGAGAGTTGAGCTCAACCGAGTAACGATAGAGTAGAAAGAGACTAGCAACGACTTTTCTGTGAGAAAGAGGCTATAAGGAACGGAAGAGATCATCCTCCATTGGATTTCAGAGTCGATTTTGGACTCTGTCAAGGTAACGAAGAGTGTTCTAAGCGGCACCTCCCCAGGTGTGGCAGCAGTACCTCCCCTATCTTAGCACGTATCTGACTCTTATATGGGCACAGGATTGTATCAGGAGACAGGTACTTTCTAGAGTGGTAGAATTTAGTCGATCCCTATATATAATGCAACATCATTTTTTTATATCTATTAGATGAAACAGATTTTCATCTAGATAACATATTAAAAGGGAAGTAACTATCTGCCTTGATGATTTGGAAGGTAGAGTTACGTCCCTTGCACAATTCCCGATAGAGACAATCTTGGATTAACACGTCTTACAGACCTCTCTCCAAGTAAGACGTTTTGAACTAAGAAGTAATTCTTTTCTTCACTTGTAAATGGAGAATAAATGTGAATTATTGATTTATACAGGAGTTTTATTCAATTCTTTTTTATATCTCACAAATGCCACCACTACACATCAATATGACAATGGGATCTTTAGATTCAGACCTTTCAAGCCTCTATATTCTACATCCATTGACAAGTATATCTGAAAGTAGTGAGATTGGTTTATATAGAGATGATGGCTTACCATTTATTCAGCACATTTAGCATTAAAACTACTCTTTCAAACTTAAGCGCCACACGCTAACTGGTAGAGCCTCTTTATGGAGATGCATGAACGCATTTAAAAAAAGAGGGGAAAAATGTTGAATGTAGGCGAGGGATGTGGTAGGGTGGTCGGTGAAGAAAGGCTCGGCGCACGTTAACGATGAGGTACGCCTCTTGCAAGAACGTAGCTTTTCACGAAGCACAAAAGATGAAAGTCGCTTCAAAAACCACACAGGTAAGTAAAATTTGATTAACGAACAAGACTGTGTGATGGAGGTAAAAAGAAAGAAAAAAGAAAGAAAGGAGCAACGAATCGATTTTATATAACAAGCAAGTTATAAATTGATCCCCCTCTTTTGTCCAGAGTTAAGCAAAGGATGAAAAAAGTTTATGGTTCTTACTCCCCACACCACCACCACCACCACCGCCGCCCATGTATTCCTCTATTCTAGAAAATATTAACAAGTGGATATTAAGTCAGGGTTCAACTTTATTATATAATGCATCATAAACAGATCCCCCACTTTTTTTTTTTTTTCACCACAGATTAATCCATTAGGTTTTTCTTATGCACAACGTACACAATAGTATCATGAGAAAAAAAAATGACCCGTTGGGTCAACCATAGAGCTCAGGTCAGATTTGTTTGAATCAGGAAAAAGCGAGTTTGAAAAGCCAGTTTAATATAAAAAAAAAATGAAAAGACAAAATCTTTCTTCCAGCTACAGGTTAAATAGCATTACTACTTGCGGTGATATTCCCTTTTCTATATGATGGACTATTCCAATCTTTTTTTTTTTTTTTTTTTTTTAATTACCTTTGACCGTTAAAAAACAAATAGAGAGAGGGAGGGGCGTGATACAAAAGTGATAGAAGCAAGAGTGGAGACACACTGTATAAAAGGAGAGAGGGGAGTCAAACAAAATATGGCGAGAGAGGGTGAAAGTGATAGAGAGAAAGATAGTAGGAAATGAAGAAGGGGGGGGTCACCACAGATTAGAGTTGGGCGGTTTTGAAATTTTGGTTTCGGTATCGGTTTCGTTTTTTTTACCTTAAAACCTCGGTTTACGGTTTGGTTTTTCGGAAAAAAAATTTTTATTATGGAAGCTATTCATTCTCTTGTGTGATGATTAGTTATTATTCAACGTTTAGTTGAATTATGCCACTGTTTCGATAATTTTGTGACTGAATCATTCTCTATGATATGAATCATAAGTTTTAGGAAACGATTCCTGCGTTATTTTGCCGGTTCATGTATATTTAACTAAATTGTTAAACATACAGTGACGCCCGGCACAATAATTATTTACTAATGTAAAGGGATCGTTATTATGCCGGTTCATTTTTTTTAAAAAACCTAATTGTTATGGCCTTGCAAAAGAAAAGGTAATGAAATAAATAAGGGCAAATATTTAAAAACAATTTGTTTTCATCATCAGTTGTGTCGGTTAAAGAAATAAAATAAAATCGACCTGCCCTATTGTATCGGTTAAAGAAATATCTGCTTTTAATACAAAAAACATTAAAAGTAAAATAATTAAATGAACGGAAATATTAGAGACAATTAGATTATTTAGTCGGATTTCATTTGCTGTAAAGCGTATCGGATGTAATTTCTTTACGAATTGCTGTTTACAGACGGGAATATTGGGACCCCATTCGTACACAAGCATCTGAAATCCGGCTAAAGAATCTAATTGTCTCTAATATTTTCGTTCATTCAATTAATTTTTATTTTCAACTGCTACACAAGGTTGAATTGTTTTACAAACAAACATTGTGAAGCGGCAGCACTTTTTATACCCGCCACGGGAGCCGGAGATACCACGGGCACCAGTAGGCGTGGCTCAAATGAACCAAACAATCGCAATCATTTTAAAATAGATATTTTACCTTTATTATTAAAAAAAATACTATTTTTCTTTTCGGTTTATTTTTATTTAGTTACTTTTCATAATATAATTAATGTTGATGAATTTTCCCAACATTACTAAGTCTGCTCTCGATTTAAGTAATTGAAATTAAGGAAAGTTATATATAAAGAAAAAAATAAGCAACAAATAAATGTTACCAAAGGCAACATAAATTATTCTTCTACCTACCTGTATAAGTTTATTTGTTTATTTTATTATTTATTTTGATAAATGATTTTTTTAAATAAAAATAAATAAAATAAACAAATAAACTTATACAGGTAGGTAGAAGAATAATTTATGTTGCCTTTGGTAACATTTACTTGTTGAATTAACTTGTTAAAAATGAGCTTTAATAGGTGTTGCTTCGTAATCCTTGAACCAAGGCCAAACTTTTAAAAATAATGAAGTTATTAAGTTGTTGAATTAACTTGTTAAAAATGTGCTTTACAAAGGAAAGATTTTATGAAGAAAAACTTCGATGATGTTAAAATATACAGAAAATCACTGGATTTAAACAGTTTCTATTTTAAAATGTTCTTTCAATGAAATCATAAAATAAGTCGTAATTTTGAAGAGTTCACTCCTAATCGAATCAACCGGAAGTAAAAATTAATTTTATCGTTATTTTAAAATATATTGTCGCTTAATAAAGTTTTAAATTATACAAAAAATCAATCAGGCAAAGTTTAATTAAAAACAAAAAAAAAAAAAACAATCAGGCAAAGTTTTAAATTATAAATAAAATTTCGTTTGATAAAGTTTTAAATAATACAAAAAAATTAATTTAAATAATAAAAAAAAAAAGAAGTAATTTATAGTTAAATAAACACGAGCCGGCAAAATAACGTAAGACTTATTATTGTGCCGGGCGTCACTGTATGTTTAACAATTTAGTTAAATATACATGAATCGGCAAAATAACGCAAGAATCGTTATTTTGCCGGGACCGGCAATATAGCCTATTCGTAAGTTTTAAGGTGTTGACTGTTGTAATCAAAGTTCTGATACCTTTTCAACAGTTAACTCGTTAAAACAGTGACCAAAGATTCATGAAAGATTTCTGAAGAATAAAACTGAGTTTGAATATACATTCTATCTAATTCTTTAACCCATCAGAAGCTAAAATATAACTCAGAAATGCAAGAAATTAAAAAACGAAAATTTATTTAAACAAACAAAATAATTTTACAAATAAAATTAAGCAAAAATGATGATGAAAATGAAATATTGTGAATCAAATAGATTTTCGACATCATACGGAACGCGTTTGATTTTTTCTTTTTCATTTGAAAATGCTAAAAATACGATGTCATGTTGTCTGTCGTATTTCTCTTTTTTTCATTTGAAAATTCAAAATGTTAATGATAAACAAACTGTAAACAAAGATTTCTTCCTACAAGTCAATTAAATGTTTTTATCATATATTTGTTCAATCTGTCCTCTTACTAATACAGGGTGGGCAAAAATAAGGGTCCTATTTTTAAAAATTCATAACTTTTTTATTTATTGATTTTTTTTTTTTTTTTTTTTTAGAATAAGTAAAGGACCCCTTCCGAAGCAAGCATGAGCCGTATTAGCCCTAAGGAACGTACCCTCATTTAGAAAACATTATTTTTGCTTAAAAAACTCAAAACAGTGTAAAAAACAATACTTTAGTTTTTAAGAAGTGTTTTTCGGCTAAAATTTGTTTTGTTTATTTCAAAAAATCTCGGAAGGGTCAGTCTACACACACATAAAGTTTGGTGAGTTTAACTTTTATTTTGTGGAAGTTATTCAAATTCAAGTTATTCAAATTTAAAGATAGGACCCTTATTTTGGCCCACCCTGTATAACATTTTTTGGTAATATTCAATTTTATTCAAATCGGAAAATCTTTTCAACCGTGTTTTCTTTGTATATGGTGGCTTACTGTAGTAAAAACAATACCGAACGGTTACGGTTTTTAAAAAAAAAAACGATTCGGTATTCGGTATGGAGACGAAACCGAAAAACCGCGGTTTTTCGGTAAAACCGCCCATCTCTACCACAGATTAATCCATAGGTTTTTCTAATGCACCATAAACTAAAAAAAAAACGGGGGATTAATTTAGGATAATCGAATCATCCCCCAATTTATAATAACATGCGAAAAAAAAATGAGCTAGAGTCAGATTGTTTTAATCAGGAAAAAGTGAGTTTGCAAAGCCAGGTCAATATAAAAAAAATATATAAAAAGACAAAATCCAAAAATGGTTTCTTTCTGCTCCCTATATCTCCCCCCTCCCCTCTCTCTCTGTTTCATTCTCCAGCTACGGGTTAAATGATATCACTACTTGTGGTGATACCCCCTTTTTTATATAATGGACAATTCCAATCTTTTTATTCTTTTCTTTCTTTATTACCTTTAACTGCTAATAAACAAAGAAAGAAAAAAAAAGAGCATGTATATGTATGTATGTATGTATGTATGTATGTTTGTATGTATGTATGTTTTACGGCACAATCACGTTGACACACCGGTTCCCGTTAGATCACCGAAGTTAAGCGGCGTTGAGCCTGGCCAGTACTAAATGGGTGACCATTTAGGAATACCAGGTGCTGTATGTGCTCTCTGCTTATCTCGGCATTGTTTCCAGTCGTCTTGTACTATTACTTGCCATTGGAATCAAGCAATGCTGACTTAGGAGAGCGGTTGTTGGGGATTGCGCAACCCTTGCAATTACAAATTCATGCGTGGGGCACTCATACGTCGAAATCGACGGGAGAGAGTCCATAATGTATGTATGTATGTATGTAATAGCCAACATATAAAACAAGAGCAAAAATTATAAAAAAACAAAATCCAAAAATGGTTTCTTTCTGCTCCCTATATCTCCCCCCTCCCCCTCTCTCTGTTTCATTCTCCAGCTACGGGTTAAATGATATCACTACTTGTGGTGATACCCCCTTTTTTATATAATGGACAATTCCAATCTTTTTATTCTTTTCTTTCTTTATTACCTTTAACTGCTAATAAACAAAGAAAGAGAAAGAGAGAGTGTATGTATGTATGTATGTATGTATGTATGTATGTATGTATGTATGTATGTATGTTTGTATGTATGTATGTATGTATGTATGTATGTATGTATGTATGTAATAGCCAACATATAAAACACGAGCAGGGGGTAAGGTCAAACAAAATATGCTTAGAGAGGGTGAAAATGACAGAGATGAGTCACTTGATGAGTTATCTGTAAATTGTGGCGAATCAAAATGGAAGGTTTTTTTTTTTCAAACAACTCAATTCCAAAACTGACACATATTTCAGCATGTATTGTTCGATGGCTCAATCGGTTAGCATGCCATACTTACAGACAGAGGTTGTGAGTTCGAACCTTACCCGGGGCATATTACAAAATTTAAAAGATTGTTTAGTTCTAGTTTTTATTTTGTAATGAACGTAATTTACATAGATTAGGATCCCGGACGACGTTTTCAATATTTTACATGCATTGTTAAAAAATTAAAAAAAAAATCTTTCCATAAAAGGAGGTTTGTCCAACTATACTAATGTGAACTTGTATTTGTGTGCATTTACTGCACAGGCCGTGATCATCCGTTCATTGTCTTCGTCTAAATTCGCTGCTTGATTTCAACACTGGCCGTAGTATCAGTCACATGGTTTCGGTTGATGCTGTAACAAGAAGAATTTTCCTCCCTAACAAAATCTCGACTAAAAAAAAACAACAATGTTTTATTTTAAGATTACAATGACACCCGGCTTCTCCACTGAACAACAAACGTGCAATAATGCACACCCACCCCGTCTTCCAACGGAACACAGTCTATCAGCTTAATGCCTATAGACCCATCTATTTCTGAGACCCACAAAAACCCAACTGTCCTGCTCAAATATATATATAGATATCACTTGGACCACACCGCAAGATCACTAAAGATTTATCAGCTGTTCATCTATGGACATAAAAACTGACTGTCCATGAGGTCCACCATCTGGTATGAACCTTACTTTTGCAAAGTCTTAAGTGGCTCACAATGAAATAATGTTTTCTTGGATTCGAGTCTCGTATCCAAGAAGACATTATTATTTTAAAGATGCCAGCCAATTTCTTGTATGGTCTTTTTTCTTAGCTAAATATTTGCCCAAAATCACAACTCAAGTTTAAAACAAGTTTTTTTTAGAGGTTAAAAATGACACTTGGTTTATCTACCGAACGACAGACTATCAATCGGAACTCTGAGCAAATCAAAACATCGGCCGTTTAGAAGAGTTCAGAGTCTACTCGCCAGCTGAATCAAACGCTGAATCTCCCTTTTTTCCGTTTTGCTCAGAACATACATATATTATTTAGATTTCCTATCATTGTCAGTTTTTTATGCCATTTATTGCACGTGTCAAGTCTTGCGACACCAACAGAGCTATGGAGTTGGAGTCGGAGTCGGAACAAATTGTCAGAGTCAGACCTTTCATGATTTCAGTTGAAATCTGAGTTGAGAATTTGGAATTACTGACTACACAGACCCGTTTCTCATTGTGTATTTTCTTTTTTGTTTTGTTTTAATTCTTTAGATTTCATCATTAAAAGTAAACAAATATGGCTGGTTCCGAAGGCTGTCAAAGACAAAGGCGAATTTATCCAAGATAAACTGATCCGAGTTTGATGAATATATCTAAAAAAAAAATGAAACTTCTGTTAATTTTTTTTTCTATTCACGGAAATTCCAGAATTTTGTAATAGTGATAATAAGACTAGTTCACGCTTAACCTGAGATTGAAGCCCAATCGAGCATTTTTCATGAAAATAATGATCGAGTAGAGAAAGACTAGCCATGAACATGCATGAGTGTGTTCACTGCACTGGCCGTGATCATCCCGCTCGTTGTGCCTCGAATATTTGCATTTCTGACCGGAAATTTTTGATTCTGGTCTTTTTCAGTAGTCACCATTCGACCACCCAAAAGCTGACTAATTGATATATCCACTAGAGATAACGGCTAAACAGTATCCACTCAAAAAGGTTTATCTGGAGACAATCTAGGAACATTACTTTTCTCAAGTAGGTTGGTCTCAGCATGATTCCCGGTTTAATGAAGCACTTTTTTTTTTCTTTTTTTTTTAACATAGTTCACCCCAAACAAGGTAGGCCGCCACTGTAGACGTAAGGGGCTACTGAGAAAAAAGAAAAGGGGAGACGGTTGGGGGGGAGGGGGGGAATCTAAATTGGGATTTGCGCAGCGAGATGTCTGTTCACATTAGTTTTAAATTTCTGCATGTCAGTACTGTCAGGGAAACAGGGGGCAGGGAGGGAGTTCCAGAGGCCAGCAGCACGAGGAAAGAAGCTATTTGAGTAGAAGGCTCTCTGGCATCTGGGGACCTCCACAGTGAATGAATGAGATTTAGTTGATTGTCGAGTTGGTCTAGTGAATTTACGTCGAGGGGGCACCAGAGTAGCCAATTCATCGGAGCATAATCCATTGAAGTATTTGTAAAACAAACATTAGGATGCTACATTGCGGCGATGGGACAGGGACTGGAGCTTGGTTGACAGTGAGGGACCTATTAGGTTGGCGACTCTTTTTTGGACCTTGTCAAGGAGGGAGAGACTAGTAGATGATGCACCAGCCCAGATGTGACAACTTATTTTATTTCAAACTAAAGACAATTTCTGGGTGGTCCAACTCACAATCAGAGATATTTTCAATTTCTTCTGTGAGCGCCCCCTTTTCTTTGACCGAACATCTATCATTTTTGGGTTATTTAATGCCGAATCTGGTCATTATAGTAAAAGTTTTTATGCTTCAAGTTCTTTATATCTTCAAATGTTTAATCATCGTTTTTGGTTTGGTAGTTTTGTTTTACGGCATATCAACCCTTTTTGGGTTATTTAAAGCCGAATCTGGTCATTATAGTAAAAGTTTTTATGCTTCAAGTTCTTTATATCTTCAAATGTTTAATCATCGTTTTTGGTTTGGTAGTTTTGTTTTACGGCATATCAACCCTTTTTGGGTTATTTAATGCCGAATCTGGTCATTATAGTAAAAGTTTTTATGCTTCAAGTTCTTTATATCTTCAAATGTTTAATCATCGTTTTTGGTTTGGTAGTTTTGTTTTACGGCATATCAACCCTTTTTGGGTTATTTAATGCCGAATCTGGTCATTATAGTAAAAGTTTTTATGCTTCAAGTTCTTTATATCTTCAAATGTTTAATCATCGTTTTTGGTTTGGTAGTTTTGTTTTACGGCATATCAACCCTTTTTGGGTTATTTAATGCCGAATCTGGTCATTATAGTAAAAGTTTTTATGCTTCAAGTTCTTTATATCTTCAAATGTTTAATCATCGTTTTTGGTTTGGTAGTTTTGTTTTACGGCATATCAACCCTTTTTGGGTTATTTAATGCCGAATCTGGTCATTATAGTAAAAGTTTTTATGCTTCAAGTTCTTTATATCTTCAAATGTTTAATCATCGTTTTTGGTTTGGTAGTTTTGTTTTACGGCATATCAACCCTTTTTGGGTTATTTAATGCCGAATCTGGTCATTATAGTAAAAGTTTTTATGCTTCAAGTTCTTTATATCTTCAAATGTTTAATCATCGTTTTTGGTTTGGTAGTTTTGTTTTACGGCATATCAACCCTTTTTGGGTTATTTAATGCCGAATCTGGTCATTATAGTAAAAGTTTTTATGCTTCAAGTTCTTTATATCTTCAAATGTTTAATCATCGTTTTTGGTTTGGTAGTTTTGTTTTACGGCATATCAACCCTTTTTGGGTTATTTAATGCCGAATCTGGTCATTATAGTAAAAGTTTTTATGCTTCAAGTTCTTTATATCTTCAAATGTTTAATCATCGTTTTTGGTTTGGTAGTTTTGTTTTACGGCATATCAACCCTTTTTGGGTTATTTAATGCCGAATCTGGTCATTATAGTAAAAGTTTTTATGCTTCAAGTTCTTTATATCTTCAAATGTTTAATCATCGTTTTTGGTTTGGTAGTTTTGTTTTACGGCATATCAACCCTTTTTGGGTTATTTAATGCCGAATCTGGTCATTATAGTAAAAGTTTTTATGCTTCAAGTTCTTTATATCTTCAAATGTTTAATCATCGTTTTTGGTTTGGTAGTTTTGTTTTACGGCATATCAACCCTTTTTGGGTTATTTAATGCCGAATCTGGTCATTATAGTAAAAGTTTTTATGCTTCAAGTTCTTTATATCTTCAAATGTTTAATCATCGTTTTTGGTTTGGTAGTTTTGTTTTACGGCATATCAACCCTTTTTGGGTTATTTAATGCCGAATCTGGTCATTATAGTAAAAGTTTTTATGCTTCAAGTTCTTTATATCTTCAAATGTTTAATCATCGTTTTTGGTTTGGTAGTTTTGTTTTTACGGCATATCAACCCTTTTTGGGTTATTTAATGCCGAATCTGGTCATTATAGTAAAAGTTTTTATGCTTCAAGTTCTTTATATCTTCAAATGTTTAATCATCGTTTTTGGTTTGGTAGTTTTGTTTTACAGCATATCAACCCTTTTTGGGTTATTTAATGCCGAATCTGGTCATTATAGTAAAAGATTTATGCTTCAAGTTCTAAAAATAAAATAAAAAAGGGGAGGGAGAAAGGGAGAAGGGGCTGTTGTTTTTGTTTTTGTTTTTGGTTTTGTAGAACATAATTAAGTTTTACAAAAAAAAAAAAAAAAAAAAAACGTCAATGTAGGTGAATTTCGTCTCAGGGAGCCACAGGGCAGCCTGATCTGGTATCACCAGGTTTACATAAGAGAAAGGGGCTGTAGAGACCAGAAGAGATTATCCCCCACTAGATTATGAAGTCGGTTTTGGACTCTGTCAAGGCCAGAAAGAGTGATCTGATTGGCACCTCTTCAGATGTGGCAACAGCAGTACCTCCCCATCTTAGGATGTAGAGTGGACCCTGCAAAAACGTGAAGCAATTACAAAAATAAATATTTTCTTGATCTCCTTTCAATAAAATCCTTACCAAAAACCAAGCTTTCACTCCATTTCCTTCCGGCGTAAAATCCAATTGCCTTAAAAGATCAACAAGATGTGCTTACCTGCAAAGAGAAAGAAAGAGATTCATTTTTAACTTAGGTTTACAGATTTTGGAGCAAGACTACAATAAGGACCCCAGTTCATTAACACAATAAGCGGAACATGTTCCGGAAGTCACCGGCGTCTTCCGGTTGACCTCGCAATACACGTGGTCGTTATTTACAAAACTTGTAAATAAACCTTTTATTTACTTTAATAAATGCAGTGAAAAATATACAGTGTCTCAAAAAAATGTACTCACTCTTAGAATGGCAAAATGTGCAGAAGATGTCGAGTTTGCACACAAAATTGTGTGGAGCGATGAAGCAAAGTTTTCGTCATTCTACGAGTGAGTACATTTTTTTGAGACACCCTGTAGAACAAAATATAGAATGTACTGAGTACATTCTATATTTCGGAATTTCTTTTTTCTTTTAACATGTTAATATTTATTTTAAGGCAGAGGGTCCATAAATAAAACTAATAAAATATTAACATGTTTTCTTTTAAAACATGTTTTTGTGTCACTATTTACTTGCCTCCCCACGTGGGCAGAAATAAGGGGGGGGGGGGTATGAAATATTTATCGCCGGACTTAAGTAATCTTCTGTTTTGTAGGGAAAAATCAAGCTTCCCAAAAAGGGGCACTCTGGATCTTACCTCAGTTTAGAAGGATTTTTCCATACTACACTTTGCTCCTAGCCCGAGGAGGCAAAACGGAAGATTACGCAAGTTATTTTAATAAATAAACGAAATATATACGCTTTTTAAAAAATCGGCTGACTTGTAATCTTTCGTTTTGCAATAAACAAAACAATTTATCATTTTGTTTGTTTTACTTTTATTTACTAAAAAAAAAACAAATTTTAAACACAGAACATTCTATATTTCGTGTTGTGTATTTTTCAAAACGGAAGATTACTTAAGTCCAGCGATAAAGGTTTATTTACAAGTTGTTTTATAAATAGCGACCACGTATATTGCGAGGTCAACCGGAAGACGCCGGTGACTTCCGGAACATGTTCCACGTGTTGTGTTAATGAACTGGGGTCCTTATTGTACTCTTGCTCCCAAATTTTTTAGATAAGGATTGATAATTTGGATTATTTGAATTATTCGGACTACTGTTCGCATCTGGGTTATTATTCTCACAATGTTTCTGCCAATGTAACCTCCGACCTTCTTCATGTGCGTTGTGTCAAACTCGAGAAATTTAGTTTTCATGTAAATCCTTTTGTAAGATAGTGGTAGGAGACAGACACAGAGGATGCCCTTAGAGAAGGTGACGAGAGGACGCCCTCAGAGAAGGTGGCAGCAGCAACGAAATCAAAAGTGATGTCAGTAAGAGAGAAGCACGGGCAAAGCCAGTCTCCTGCTTAGCGGGTGAACCCAGCCCACATGGAAATGAATATATTCACCTAGTAAACCTACCTATATATAGATATATATATATATATATATATATATATATATACATACATACATACATACAAACAAACAAACAGAAAAAAAACACCCGTCTGTTGTTTAATAAATATTCGAAACCCATAAACTGCCTTCGGTTTGATCTGTTCATGATGATTATGTAGGAGGTAATGCCTGAAAGGATGGTTTAATTATAACATAACATCTACTACACTCCCCACCCCCCAAGGAAGTGATAATGCCTGGGAGGATAGTCTCATGATAACAGAAAAGATACAATACCGCCTCCCACGAATTGAGCATACAATAGTACAATTAATGGAGGTAATAGTATAGTGACGGCTTCAGACAGATACCAAATCTCCAATCTCCATTAGTAATAGAAGTACAATAGTACAATTAATAGAAGTACTAGTATAGTTCTGGCTTTAGACAAACAGATACCAAATCTCCATTATTAATAGAAGAAATAGATAATGCCTGGGAGGATAGTATCATGAAAACAGAACAGATACTACACTTCCCTGAATTTAGCATTATAAGATAGTACAGTAGAAGTAATAGTATAGTTTCGGCTTCAGACATACACATACCAAATCTCCATTATTAATAGACTAGCAGGGCTACCCGACGTTGCTCGGGGCAAAAGTGAAACCTATTTCTATTAAAACTTCTATCTCTCTTTCTCTCCATCCCCCCCCCCCTTCCCCACACTCTTTCTTCTCTGCCAAACAGATTCCTATATCTGGACATACCCTTTATAGATTACTCGACCCGGCGTAAGGGAAATAAATTTTTTAGAGGTACATCCCTTTAGTTAGTACATGTAAATGGGAAAAAAATCAACACCCCCTCTCCTGACGAAATCAGCGGCAGCTTAGGGTTAAAGAATGGATATTTTTTTCTAAATTTTGGATATTATTCAACCGGGCAACGCTGATCAAGAATATACCAACTTTGTGGGTGTTTGTTTTGTAGTATTTTTACTTTTAGCTGAACACACTGACACTTTCCTTTATATAATAAATTAGTTGTCCCTACCAGGCATTGCCCGGGAGTGTATGTACTTGCAATTTGTATTGATTTTCTTAGTTTGAAACTATGCCGTTGTGCATTTTTTTTTCTAAATTTTGTATTTTTGCTCTGATGAAATGAGAAGTAATTCTCTAGAATCAAAATGATATAATGGATTTTGATCGAAATTAGAATAAGGATTCTAGTCATAAGGCTAAATAGCCTTATATCTTGATTTTTTATTCTTTTTAAGGGGATATAAAAGTGGTGCAAATTTGTTCTGTTCAGAGAATTAATTTTGATTCTTCTAGTTCTTATATAATTTCTCTCCATGCAACGCATGTCTTCAACCCTCCCTGGCCATGTTTCACTTTCATACATCATCACACTCTCTGGTAGTTTTTTTTTACTTTTAGTTGGACACACCCACACAGAGTTTGAATTACCTACTAGACACTATCCTCGAGTGTCTTCGGTCTCTCTGTACAAGGGTTTGTCAGGACAACCTGACATGAGGATACTTACCCCTACAAGTAAACCCTGACCAAATATTCAAAATTACATAGTATCCGCAGCACAAATAAGATCCCCTCATACGAGGAATAGTGCATCTTCTCCTAGTGAGGTTACCTCAAGTAACACCACGTAGCTGGATACTCCACCAGACTAGATGAATTCTTGTCCTGGAATCCGGTAATACCAACAGACCAAAAGAAAGATATACTATGACATACTTAACTGGTCAGTTGGGGAGAGAAGGAATTTATTATTCTTAACTTTTTTACTAACTCAATGTTTGAGAAATAAAGGAGAATTTTAATAGAATATTCGGGTATCTATGTATCTAATATAGAGATCAAGTGTTAGCCCCAGGAAAGGAGCCCCTTGATTTCTGAGAACTTCGACTGAAGTAAAACTAAACATTCAGAGAGGATTACTATAATAGAAGATGTAAAGTTTCCATTTAAAAAAAAAAAAAAAAAAAGAAAATGTTAACTGGAAAAATTCTCTTCAAAATATTTTGTATCAAAATTAAATATAGATAACAACCATCTGTGTCCTCTTTTGTCTTCATTTTTTTTTATTTTATTTTTTTTTTTTATTCCAGGAAACAGATTTACGCAAAGATTAATTTCATATTTTTCATAAATCAATATTTCAAGAAGGAAGAAAAGTCAATTTAGTTGTCGTCTGGTTGAGAAATTTGACAGTTTTTTTTTTAGAACTTGAATATACTTTCTGTCAACAGACAATCTGACTTGAGCCATTATTATTAGCCTGGGTCGATGTAGATGGAGGACATAGACAAAAATACATAAAGATATAACCATCATCGGTTTAACATCCGTAACACATGCTGGCATGTGTTGGACGGCTTTAAGAAATTGACTTCCAAACAAACACATCTCTAGCCAGCTCTTTATTTATCTGCCTTTCTCTAAGTCCATTTTTATCACTTCCTTCCATGTTTTCATTGGCCTTCCCTTGTGAACTGGACCTGCTACCTCAACTGTTCTACATCTACTAACTCAAGAACTCTCATCCATTCTTTCAATGTGGCCATACCATCAACATCTTCCTATACTGTCCAGATTTAATGTTCCTCTGAGCTCATCAGATCTAAGCCGGTCTTTAAGACTCACATTACGCATCCATCATATCATTCTCATATCCATGCAACGTATGTCCTCAACCTGCACTGGCCAGGTTTCACTTCCATACACAATCACACTGCGTACACATGCCTCGTAGATTCGTCCCTTGGTCAGCAGTGGTAACGCTCTGCTGTATGGAGAAATCCGACACAGTAAAAAAAAATGGTGTTAATGGATTTTCTTGACTGAAGCAATTTCGTTTCGTTTATTCTCAGTTTTGTATTTTCTCCTCTAACTGGTGTTCCTAAGTCTGAATTACACAATGGACGGGTACAAGTACAGGGTGAGCCAAAATAAGGGTCCTATCTTTAAATTTGAATAACTTGAATTTGAATAACTTCCACAAAATAAAAGTTAAACTCACCAAACTTTATGTGTGTGTAGACTGACCCTTCCGAGATTTTTTGAAATAAACAAAACAAATTTTAGTCGAAAAACACTTCTTAAAACTTACAAAAACTAAAGTATTGTTTTTTACACTGTTTTGAGTTTTTTAAGCAAAAATAATGTTTTCTAAATGAGGGTACGTTCCTTAGGGCTAATACGGCTCATGCTTGCTTCGGAAGGGGTCCTTTACTTATTCTAAAAAAAAAAATTTTTTAAATCAATAAATAAAAAAGTTATGAATTTTTAAAAATAGGACCCTTATTTTTGCCCACCCTGTATATATATATATATAGATATATATATATATATACCAATATTTTTTAAAATAAATATTTATTATTATTACCTACAGACACCAGTGTTTCATGTTTATGCAATCTTCAGTGCAGATGCTAATTACTGCCAGTTGAAAGATTCGAACTCAGTTGCAAAGTCACCTTTGACTCTACAGCCTGATACTCAACCCCTATGCCACCATCAATTAACATGGGAATGAAGAGAATTAAAACTCTATAAATGTCAAATCAGCGGACATATACAGTAAGCTAAGTCAGATAGTGTTCAACAGCAGCGTCCGGAACATCGCTTTACGCCTCGTGTGACTGCTTATTTTTAAAGTCTCCTAGAAGCCCAATCCTTGTTTTTAAGGGGGCGATAACAATATTTTTTATACGGCTAATGTTAATATTAATAGGTAGTTTTGGCAGGAATTATATTACTTATACGGAACTAATACGCCATAACTCAGCACCTTACTCATCAGCGTGTAGTATCTGTTCCGATGGATACTGCACCCCATACACTGGTATTGTCTTGGCCTTCGGGGCTTGATTTACGCCTGTCTATGGGTCTGTCCTGAGCAGTTCTAGGAAGTCCACCCTCCCAGGCTTCGCCTCCCCTCTTTGGGGAGAAGTAAGTTTATTGCTTACTGTCTGAGGCGCCCCTACCGGGGAATGCCGACGGGGCTGCCCAGGCAATTTTTAATGGCCAGAATGCTCACCTCTCGGGCGCTGGCTTTTCAAACCCCACTTTCACGACCCGACCTTGGGTCACATCTTACTTGTGGGAGTAAGATAAAAACTGGCCTTGTGCCTAACTCCTGGAGAGGAGTAAATCAATACTCATCAGCATCCCGCCCTGCCCCTACTCCCAATTTAGAAAACTCTTAGTAGAAAACACCACGATATAAGATATAAATAATAAACAAAAACTCTATATATTAGAAGCCTTTACATAAAAAAAAAATAAAAATAACAGCCATTAACAGAATTAATTTTAACACTAGTGATGATAACATTCTAAAATGTTTATAGTTCTAACTTTAGTTCCATATTAATAAAATATGTGAATGCAAAAGTTTTCTATGTTAACAGGTCAAAATTCAGGAAGCGGACATTTTGTCTTCAGAACCGTCCTTTTCCGGAAGACATCCTTCTTCTTAAGGAGACTATTTTACACTATAAATCGAGCAGTAATAACTTATTTAATTTTTTATATATTTTTTCTTTACTATTGACATCGGTTAATGTATTTTGGTAAGATGACGCGCAGAATGAATATAGGTAATTTCCCCAAAAAACTATATTTGCGCAATTTCTGTTACACGTAAAATCAGGTTGTATAGATAAAATCAAATCAAAGTTAGAGCAAAATTCAACATGTAAAAGGACAGCAAGAAGATGTATATATATACAGGGTGGGCCAAAATAAGGGTCCTATCTTTAAATTTGAATAACTTGAATTTGAATAACTTCCACAAAATAAAAGTTAAACTCACCAAACTTTATGTGTGTGTAGACTGACCCTTCCGAGATTTTTTGAAATAAACAAAACAAATTTTAGCCGAAAAACACTTCTTAAAACTTACAAAAACTAAAGTATTGTTTTTTACACTGTTTTGAGTTTTTTAAGCAAAAATAATGTTTTCTAAATGAGGGTACGTTCCTTAGGGCTAATACGGCTCATGCTTGCTTCGGAAGGGGTCCTTTACTTATTCTAAAAAAAAAATTTTTTTAAATTCAATAAATAAAAAAGTTATGAATTTTTTAAAATAGGACCCTTATTTTTGTCCACCCTGTATATATATATATATATATATATATACCGTCCGAATGTTTTGTCCAAAGCGACTTTCTGGACGACACACAATAAGTTTGTGTTTCTGTGGTCTAAGAGTAAGTTAAGTTTGTGCGCATCTCCAAGCACACTGTCTTGCCTCAACACCGCCTGCTTGCTCAGAATCGGTCTTTTCTCAAATCAGCCAGCATGGGATTCGGACGTCCGATGAGCTTGCGTTTAGACGTTGCTCATTCTGAGACAAGTAGCTTGGTAAAATAGAGGTAAGCAACGCAGAGTTCTCTGAACCTATTTAAGTTTTCGCTTTCTTCCAATTTTCTTTGTTTTGTTTCTTAGAACAATTTTGTAAGACTGATTTATTTCATGTATTTACAGTTTTACGGTGAGAAAAATGGTGTTATATTCAGCGTTGGCCACGTGCGCGCATAATAAATACATTCGCCTGTATTACTCGTCTTCCGGGATTTTTTGCCCAGATTGCTTGCTGTTACAATATAATTCCCGCCAAAACTACATATTAGTATTAACATTAACACCATGGTCTTTATCCGATTCCTCTGAAGATTGATCCGGATTGGCTTGAAAGTACTTGGGACACCTACAGTTATGGCAGATTCATCAGCCAATTCCCCACCGAAACAAAGACCCTAATTCGGCAAATGGAAATGATCCACACAAGGATATCCAGACATAAGTTGTTTGTCATATTTAACAACACTTGTATTACAGAGAAAATGTTGCCTAAATATACACACACATATATATATATATATATATATATATATATATATTTAGGCAACATAGCTATTTAGTTATTTAGCTATCCAGCAATGGCCAAGTGGTTCTACTCGTAACTCAGGGTTTCGAATCGCGCGACCAGTAGTGAATAGTTACATCTCTATGCTGATGAGTCCCGATTAAAAAGGACGAAACGTATACGTACATAGATAATAAACAAAAAGAACAAATATTATATATTATATATATATATATATATATGGGAAATGAAAAAGGAAAAACCAAAAGATGTTTTTTTATGTATTCATCAACGTTTCGTCTTTATTTGTAAGACTTTCTCAGGATGATAATTTTAAGAAAAATGTCATACAAGTGCATGAAATATTTGGTTGACATGATGGGTTAATGAGAAGAAGTAGTAGCCACTACTGGGAGCACAGGACCGAGGTCCGGGTTGAAGGAAGTCGGTGGCAGGGAATGAAATTAATGTGGATGGCAGTGAGTGAAAAAGTGGAGGGGTGGGGGTGAATGAAATTAATGTGGATGGCTGTGAGTGAAAAAGTGGAGGGGTGGGGGTGAATGAAATTAATGTGGATGGCTGTGAGTGAAAAAGTGGAGGGGTGGGGGTGAATGAAATTAATGTGGATGGCTGTGAGTAAAAAAGTGGAGGGGTGGGGCTGAATGAAATTAATGTGGATGGCTGTGAGTGAAAAAGTGGAGGGGTGGGGCTGAATGAAATTAATGTGGATGGCTGTGAGTGAAAAAGTGGAGGGGTGGGGCTGAATGAAATTAATGTGGATAGCTGTGAGTGAAAAAGTGGAGGGGTGGGGGTGAATGAAATTAATGTGGATGGCTGTGAGTAAAAAAGTGGAGGGGTGGGGGTGAATGAAATGAATGTGGATGGCTGTGAGTGAAAAAGTGGAGGGGTGGGGGTGAATGAAATTAATGTGGATGGCTGTGAGTGAGGAAGTCTTACAAATAAAGACGAAACGTTGATGAATACATGAAAAAAAATCTTTTTGGTTTTTCCTTTTTCATTTCCCATTACGTCGGATTACCTTCATCCTTACTTTCTCATTATATATATATATATATATATATATATATATATATATATATATATCGTCAAAGTTTGAATAGTTACATCTCTATGCTGATGAGTCCCGATTAAAAAGGACGAAACGTATACGTACATAGATAATAAACAAAAAAGCAAATATTATATATATATATATTAAGGCATGTGTGATTGAAGACGACAGAAATCTTCTGTTTGGTGATTCCTTTTTTTATTTTTTCCATTCGTCGAATGATCTTTTTGACGTGTAGATGGAATGAATTGATGAAGGATCCATGTGTTGGACTAACGTTTTCGATTCTCTCCGGAATCATCTTCAGGTCTTTAATGGCTAAAATGAATACAAAGCGAGTGAAAGAATGGAATTTCTTAAAAAATACGCCGGCAAACCGTTCGCGTAAAATACGGACGTCTACATTTTCAAATGTGACTATTGAAACAGTTCTTCGTTTATTTATTAATTTTATTTATTACTCTTATTATTATTTTAAATTTAAAATAATGGCTGATTTAATTTTGTCTCGTCTAATAATTATGGAGAAAGAAAATGGGGGAGATAGGCAGTAAGTAATTTTAATAAGATGTCCCTATTTTTTTAATTGAATTAGGCGACACCGGTTGATATCACTAAATTAGGCTAAGCATTTTAAAATAGTTTTACTTGTCTCGTATGTAATGTTATTGATTTTTGGTTGCTGCGTTTTTATGTATACGGCTTCAAGTATTTTTAATTTTTTTAAATTAGTTTCGGAATGTATTATTTTTGTGTTCATTACTAATATATGTCTCAACTCAGATATAGGGCAGTTGTGCGTTTGTAGGTGTTTGTATATTGAACTAGTGTTTGCGAGGTGCATAGTGAGGCGGCGGGATAGATATATATATATATGGGAAATGAAAAAGGAAAAACCAAAAAGATGTTTTTTTATGTATTCATCAACGTTTCGTCTTTATTTGTAAGACTTTCTCAGGATGATAATTTTAAGAAAAATGTCATACAAGTGCATGAAATATTGGGTTGACATGATGGGTTAATGAGAAGAAGTAGTAGCCACTACTGGGAGCACAGGACCGAGATCCGGGTTGAAGGAAGTCGGTGGCAGGGAATGAAATTAATGTGGATGGCTGTGAGTGAAAAAGTGGAGGGGTGGGGGTGAATGAAATTAATGTGGATGGCTGTGAGTGAAAAAGTGGAGGGGTGGGGGTGAATGAAATTAATGTGGATGGCTGTGAGTAAAAAAGTGGAGGGGTGGGGGTGAATGAAATTAATGTGGATGGCTGTGAGTGAAAAAGTGGAGGGGTGGGGGTGAATGAAATTAATGTGGATGGCTGTGAGTGAAAAAGTGGAGGGGTGGGGGTGAATGAAATTAATGTGGATGGCTGTGAGTGAAAAAGTGGAGGGGTGGGGGTGAATGAAATCAATGTGGATGGCTGTGAGTGAGGAAGTCTTACAAATAAAGACGAAACGTTGATGAATACATAAAAAAAAACATCTTTTTGGTTTTTCCTTTTTCCTTTCCCATTACGTCGGATTACCTTCATCCTTCCTTTCTCATTATATATATATATATATATATATATATATCGTCAAAGTTTGAAAGTGCTTAAGAATAAAAACCGATTTCATTACGTATGCAGGAAACATGAATGTGCAATATGGCCGAGGATGAATATGGATTAAGCCGATCCATTAAATGGTATTTACCATGTAATTGCAGTTGACAGCTGCACAAACTGGCCTGGAATTTTTAAAATGCAGAAAGGCCACAACCTCAACAACGATCAGCTGTTTGCGTGAATTGTTTGAAATTAACAATACTATCGTGACTGATAATCCGACTCATCATCATCATATTCGGTTTACTGTCCGTTTCACATTCTGGCATGTGTTGGACGGCTTTCGGAAATTGATTTTTTTAAAAAAAACATACCTTTATCTAAAGCTATCACTATATGTGCTGTTAATTCGAACATTTCTGTACGTTACTTGAACAACCTTCACCAACCACTCGTTTGCCCTTGATTTACGCAAAGCCAACCAGATATCTCTTGGCAAAAGCTTTCTCCAGATCCACAAAAACAAAATGTAATGGTTCCATGGGAATTCTTTAACATACGTACTGTATAAATCGCAACGCTGCTATGCATGTAACACAACAACCAATTAAAAAGAAAGATTTATTTTTATTGCGCAGTGCATGTGTTGTACAGTACAACCCATTACTTAGTACGTTTTGAATAATCATCACCATGTTAAGTTTAACGTCCGAATTACATGCGGGCATGTGTTGGACGGCTTTAAGAAATTGACTTCCAAACTTAACTGCTCCTTATTTATCCCTCTTTCTCTCAAGTCCATTCTTATCACTTCCCTTCATGTTTTCCTTGGCCTTCCCAACTGACCCTGCTACCTCAACTGTCCTACATCTACTAACCCAAGCACTCTCATCCATTCTTTCGTTATATTCGGTTTAACATCTGTTTTACATGCATGCATTGGACGATTTTAGAAATTAATTTCCAAACTAACCTATCTCTGGCCAGGTTTTTATTTATCCGTCTTTCTCTCAAGTCCATCCTTATCACTTCCTCCTTGGCCTACCCTTACCAATAGACCCTGCTACTATAGAATCAAATAAACACTTACCGGCTCCAATATCCTATATCTTATAGACAAATATTCCTTGAATGAAGCAATATTTATATATAGAATTATTCACTCTCAGACTGGCAGCCAATCAGAATTCATACAATGGACTTGCCCAACTTGACATAGTGGAGCAGTCCAGCTTCCATATAAACTGGCTTTTTGGTTACTTGAGTCTTTACTTATCTTGCTGCTCAATTGGTCGTACAGTTGAGCCCTAAGTATCCATTCTATATGGTGTTACGAACAGGATGTATTGATCCTGAAGATTGGGAGCAGTACCTTCTCAAAGCATGGATCTCTGCTAGCCCAGCTTGGACTTAGGTCTCAACTGGTCGTACAGTTGAGCCCTAAGTATCA
>OY744553.1:6677103-6712103 GCA_963556195.1 Sepiola atlantica
TGCGTCCTCCAATTTGCAAAGACTGAATCGTGGACATGTGTTCAGCGTGCATTTTGCAGGAAATTTAAAAAAGAAGCCCCTGAAAGGAAATCCATTGTCAGATGGCATGCTAAATTTGTGAAAGATGGGTGTTTGCCCAAGTAAGCGAACAGGTCGCCCTTCAACTTCAGAAGATGCAGTTGAGCAAGTTCGGACAGCCTTTCAGCGGAGCCCCCGTAAATCAGTGAGAAGAGCCAGCAGGGAACTTCAGCTTGCTCCAGCAACTGTCTGGCGTGTCTTAAGGAAACGACTGCAAATGGTACCTTACAAGCTCAAGTTGGTCCAAAAGTTGAAGGACACTGATAAGCCACTTCGCCGTGACTTTTGCATTGCAATGCAAGAGAAGTTGGAAGATAACGGCTTTGATGACCGGCTTGTTTTTAGCGATGAGGCGACCTTCCATCTGAATGGCAAAGTTAACAAGCATAACACTCGCATATGGGGTACTGAGAATCCTCATGAACTTCTTGAGCACGAGCGAGATTCACCAAAAGTGAACGTGTTTTATGCAATTTCCAAGAAAGGTGTCTATGGACCGTTCTTCTTTGAAGAGGCAACTATCACTGGTGAATCCTATCTCAACATGCTGGAAGACTGGTTAATGGCTCAGTTGGAACAAGCAGAATCTGATGACTTCATTTTAGAACAAGATGGTGCACCACCACACTGGAGTCTTAGAGTAAGGCAGTTTCTTAACACAAGGCTGCCTGGTAGATGGATTGGGAGATCTGGGCGAGGTGATGACGTTCTCATGCCCTGGCCTCCTAGGTCTCCAGATCTTACCCCGTGTGACTTTTTCCTTTGGGGCTTTGTCAAGCAACAAGTCTATGTGCCGCCCCTTCCAAGAGATATTGACGAACTAAAGGCTCGAGTAACGGCAGTTGTGGGAACCATTGACGTCAAGATGCTGGAACGCGTTTGGCAGGAAATGGACTATCGACTAGATGTCTGCCGTGTGACGAATGGTGCTCATATTGAGCAACTTTGAAGATTCCCCACAAAACTTGAAACTTTAACCTTTCCAACGGTACCAATTTCATTTTTCAACTCTTAATAGTTTTTGAGTTATTAAAAATCGTTATGTTCCCAAGACTTTTGAAACACCCTGTATATATATATGCATAAGAAATATATATGCATAAATATATACATATATATATGCATAAGAAATATATATATATATATATATATATATATATGCATAAATATATATATATATGCATAAGAAATATATATATATATTTCTTATTCATATATATATTTCTTATGCATATATATATTATTCAAGATGCCACAAAAAATGTACAGCTAAACTGATCTGATGAGCTCAGAGGAAGAATAAATCTGAACAGATGTGTGGAGAACAGGAGACTTTGGTGGTATGGCCACGTTGAAAGAATGGATAAGAGCTCTTGGGTTAGTAGATGTAGAACTGTTAAGGTAACAGGTTCAGTATACAAGGGAAAGCCAAGGAAAACGTGGAAGGAAGTGATAAATGGACTTGAAAGAGGGATAAATAAAGACCTGGTCAGAGAGAGGTTAGTTTGGAAGTCAATTTCTTAAAACCATCTAACGCATGACGACATGTAAAACGGATGTGACGACGACGACGATTTGCACTTTAAAAATGATTAAAAAAACATGAGTATCATGAAAATAAGATTCAATAAAAAAAATAATAATAAAAGAAACATTTTAAAAAATAGTTGACTTCCTGATCTCAAAATGTCGGATTCAAGATTTTTAATATTCACCTCTCAAGATTTTTAAGTTTTTATTTATTTATTTATTTTTAAGGGGGGGGGGGGGGTATATATAAAAAAAAAAACAAATATGTCATAAAAACCACTTCAGACATTTTCTAATATCGAAATGGAATGAAAGAAGAGAAAAAATACTGTATACAAAATTTTAATTATGATGTGTTCGCATATAGTTAGCTTCAGGAATGAATATATATTAACTCCTTCAAATGTTATTGTCTGTTTATGTGTGAAGCACTGAATTGATTTTTTTGCCATTGTAAGAATATTATATATATATATATATATATATAATATATATATATACATTTATTGGTCCCCCGATTTATAAAATCGGGGGACTTATGTTTTGAGGCATGTCCGTCCGTCCGTCCGTCTGTCCGGATTTTTCTCCGCAACCATCAATTGAATTTTTCTTAAAATTTGCATGAAGTTGCAACTTTGGTCAGGTTAGAAAGTGACATTCTCCGATTTTTGAAAAATAATTTGGTTAGCCCCCCAGGGGGTCAAAAGGCCCCGAAATGGCAAAAAATTACATTTTTTGCCCCATAACTTTTCATCCATCCATTCAATTTCTCTGAAACTTGGCCAAAATGTGGAGACAATTGTTCCTAATAGAAAATAAGTATCGCTGACCTTGGAAAAAATCTGGTTCGCGCCCCAGAGAGTCAAAAGCCCCCAAAATGGCAAAAAATGACCCTTTTCTCCCATAACGTTTGATCCATTCATTCAATTTTTCTGAAACTTGGCCAAAATGTAGAGGCAATTGTTCTGGGTATAAAATGAGCATCCTTGACCTCAGAAAAATTCTGGTTCGCACCCCCAGGGGGTCAAAGGGGGGTCAAAAATGCCCCAAATTGCCCAAATTTATTGCATTTTACATGCGCCACATCGAGTCACATACAGAGGGGGACCACGCACGCACGGCTTGTTAATAATATTATTTATATGTATGTAGCCATGTGTGTGTAAAGATGGAATATTGAAGAAAATTAGTTTTAAAGAAAGTTGTTTTCATTACTTGGTTGGTGTAGGGTGATGTGCAGAAGGTTTGTGGCCTATTCTCTGACCGGAACCTTCAGTAATCTACGTGGTCTCTCTGCGACTCCTGTTGCTTAGTGACTCTTGACTGGAATATACCAGTCGAGGATCTGTTCTCAACAATTAGTCTGGTAGAAACTGGGCCATTTCAGTGGTCTTTTATCTGTCGTGCTGAGGTATTAGTCCTGGATAGTCCTAGGTGGTCCACCCTCCTATGAGTTGGCTCTCCTCTTTTAGTGGATATAATTTATTGCTAACTGCCTGAGGTGTTGCGACCGATGTATGTATTATTATATATATATATATATATATATATATATATATATATATATATTAAGGCAACGCCACATTGTGTATAGTCGGTTGTTGAAATCCTTGTTCCAGATACTTAATTTCCCTGATGATCTGCCAAGCAAGTACCTGCTTGGTAGTGAAACACGTGTAGGAAAAAACTCTTTAATTTAAATATATATGATAAATAAATGAAAGAAAAAGTATTTTGTGGTGATGATTGGTCTCCTGAACGGAATGCTTTGGTAGGCTTTCAAAAAATCACATATAAATGCTCTGTACCCTGTAATCGAGTATCATCGAGCTTGTTTTTATTGGCCTAATCCCAGTCTTCACTGAATAATCTTATTTTCTAAGTGAAAAATCTAAATATATATATATATATATATATATATATATATATATATATATAATAAAGCTAATAGCTACATTGGTTTTACAAGCACTACCCTAACACGTTGCCTCACCATGCATCTTGTAAACTAACTCAATTTACCAACATCTACAAAACCATAACTGTCCTCCCTCTAGACAAATTCTAGTCAATAACACTAAAATTATACATTTCGAAACCAATTTAAAAAAATTAAAAATACTGGAATTAACAACATCACATATGAAACCAGTGGTAACGTTTTAAAATGCTTAACGTAATGCGATTTTGTTCTGTGATGCGATCCAGCGTTGCTGAATTTAAATCGTCAACAACTTCCTGGAACAAGACGAAAAACGTTCTATGCGCGTTTCTCCGCCGTCTTTATAAAATTCTCTTCTTTCTCCAGCTTTTTTGTTCATTTGCTTTTGACACTTGAGGATGATCCGGCGAGGAATCAAATACGTTTGTGAAACTTGTGAAACCTATGGAACATTAATGTTTTTTTTTTTTGATTATAATACAAAAAACACTGTCAGAAAAATTGAAAAAATAAAAAAAGTATAATTAAACAGACGAATTCTGTTATTTTTAACAATGTTTGCATAAATATATATATATATTATATATATATATATATATGATGAGTCAATGAAAAATAATTAGACCTGCAAATGGAAGCAAATCAATATCTTAAAATATATATATATATATATATATATATATATATATATATATATATTAAACGTACGCATGACCCGTTGGGTCAGAACCACTACCACAATTTATTCTACTTCGATTTTATTCGAAAATACATAAATTCTGACATATCTTTGAAAATATTCTTCTTTCATAACTAAATGTAATAAGTCATTTGACTTCTATATTAATATTATATTAGAATATTATTATATATAAATATTATATTAAAATATTATTATATATAAATATTATATTAGAATATTATTATATATAAATATTATATTTAAAATGTTATTATATATAAATATTATATTAGAATATTATTATATATAAATATTATATTAAAATATTATTATATATAAATATTATATTAAAATATTATTATATATAAATATTATATTAAAATATTATTATATATAAATATTATATTAGAATATTATTATATATAAATATTATTAGAATATTATTATATATAAATATTATATTAGAATATTATTATATATAAATATTATATTAGAATATTATTATATATAAATATTATATTAGAATATTATTATATATAAATATTATATTAAAATATTATTATATATAAATATTATATTAAAATATTATTATTACATTCAAATATTATTATATATGAATATTATTATTATTATTATATTAAAATATTATTATATATAATTATATTAAAATATTATATATAATTATTATTACATTAAAATATTATTATATATAAATATTATTACATTAAAATATTATTATATATAAATATTATATTAAAATATTATTATTACATTCAAATATTATTATATATGAATATTATTATTATTATATTAAAATATTATTATATATAATTATATTAAAATATTATTATATATAATTATTATTACATTAAAATATTATTATATATAAATATTATATTAAAATATTATTATTACATTCAAATATTATTATATATGAATATTATTATTATTATTATATTAAAATATTATTATATATAATTATATTAAAATATTATTATATATAATTATTATTACATTAAAATATTATTATATATAAATATTATTACATTAAAATATTATTATATATAATTATTATTACATTAAAATATTATTATATATAAATATTATTATTACATTAAAATATTATTATATATAAATATTCCTATTACATTAAAATATTATTATATATAAATATTCCTATTACATTAAAATATTATTATATATAATTATTATATTAAAATATTATTATATAATTGTTACTATTACATTAAAATATTATTATATATAATTATTATATTAAAATATTATTATATAATTATTACTATTACATTAAAATATTATTATATATAATTATTATTACATTAAAATATTATTATATATAATTATTATTACATTAAAATACTATTATATATAAATATTCCTATTACATTAAAATATCATTATATATAAATATTACTATTACATTAAAATATAATTATATATAATTATTATATTAAAATATTATTATTACATTCAAATGTTACTATATATAAATATTATTATTATATTAAAATATTACATTTAAATATTATTATTACATTAAAATATTACATTTAAATATTATTATTACATTAAAATATTATTACATATTAATATTATTATTACATTAAAATAATATTATTACATTAAAATAATATTATATAAAAATACCTTTTCTAGATGTATCAAAGGAGATAGTCAGTAATGCACTGCCCTCATCACCAATTTTGGGTACTTTCGCATCATATTGCCTAGGACAGCTAACTGACCTGAAACCGGCAGATTCAGGTCGCCTCTTTGAAAGCAAAGTGCTACACCTTAACATAACAACACTTTTATTATTAAATAGAAGTATTTTTATTCATTATTATTCTCATAGAGAAGTAAACAAACTTATTAGTTTGTCATCTAATTTACATAGGTGCCTGTGGTATGTACATATATAAAATTGGGATGCAAACAGCATTTAATCATTTCTCTTTATAAATATTGATTTCTTTCTCTTGTGTCATTAATACTTTTTTTTTTCCATCTATTTCAAGTTTACCGTTTTTGGTAACGGACGATTTATTTGTAACTAAGAGGGGTACCCGGCGCTCTCTCTTCCCTGGTCGCTCCCATCACCCCTTTCCCTCGCACCACTGTCTTCCCGCTCGCCCCTTACCCCTCACCCGTTGTAAGATTATAATATAATGTAAATAGATATATATATATATATATGTATATATATATGTGTTATAATGAAATAATTCCAGGAGGAAATCCGGGTATGAGAGCTCAATGTAATAAACAGAGCAAAAATAAAATAAAATGTAGTAACACGAAATTACATAAACATGGATTAAACTGAACAATAACAGCTTTGATGTCCCGATGGGAGCATTTGACTCAGCTCAGATTGCCGATCTGGTGGGTATTTTTATAATGTACAGCATCGATGATTATGTAATTTCGTGTTACTACATTTTATTTTATATATATATATATCTATCAGTGTTAAGGTTGTCTGGATGCTATATTCTTTTCCGAAGAACTACGCATTTACCCTAATGAGGCAGTTATCTCCGTTACTGGAGAGCTCAATAAACATTGTATTACTAAAAAGGTGGAAACTTCAAAACGTATTCCACCGTTATATGTCTTAATTTGCTTCAGTTTGTGTTTATCCGTTACACCTCTGCATTGTATTGCCTTCTATAAATTAACTTTATATATATGCACTAAACAATGCTTCAAGCAAACTACATAAACCTCTTATACACACACACACGTCACTAATATGGCAATTATACAGATTTTGCATAGCCGCAAATCTCTCATCCTGATACACTCCAGACAGTCCGCCAGGTATGTCAATAGAAGACAACAAAGAAAATGTAATTAAAATTTACGAAATTTAAAACCACAGAAGTCGTTGACAACTCAGCAACGATTACGGGAGTTGATTAAACGTAGAGGGGGGACGGAGGGGGACGGAGGGGGGGGGGGGTCACCAGAGGTTGTGAGTCAGAGCCAGGTGTGAGGAATTGCAAGTTTTGCAGCAAATGCACTTATAAATATACCAACTAATAATATATATCAAGGGAGGCGCGAGAGCGCTCTATCCCTTAATAGACTTCAAAAACGGCCTATGCTGGAAATCTCATTTTTTTGATCAATCATAACTCAAAAAACCAATAAACCAAATTAGTTAAAACTTTGCACAATATTTTTATTTGATAGGTTCTATAAGTGTGTAGAATTTCAGCATCATTAGTCACGGCAACCCAGAGATCCAGAAAGTTTAATCATGAAATCATGTTATCTGTGTGTACGTACGTACGTACGTATGTGCCACCCTGTATCTCATCAAATATTTGATAAATTTAGCTGATTTTTTGGCAGAGATAGAGGTTCTAGGGTCTAGTTGATGGCATTTTAATTTCAGTTTACCATATACCTTAGTTTTCCAGAAAATTCCAAAAAACCTTTAAAATGATCATTTTATTGAGGCATAGCCTTTACAAAAGTAGTGACATTCCATGATAAATGCCAGTATACTGAAATCATATGCCCTTAATAGGGTTAAGATGAAAATTCATATACACTAAATGTACAAAAGCAAGAAAATTCCCAAATTTTTACACTTTTATTGTCATTAAGGGTATGCGAGCACAACAGGGCTATGTATTTTACTGGTAGGAATTTTTCTTCAGCGCATCTCACACACTTCATCCACTCGTGCATAGAGATTTATACTGTAGTGATGTGATAATGAAATGGTTTGGTTGATATGTAGTCATACCCTTAATTAATGACAATAAAAGTGTAAAAATTTGGGAATTTCCTTGCTTTTGTACATTTAGTGTATATGAATGTTCATCTTAACTCTATTAAGGGCATATGATTTCAGTATACTGGCATTTATCATGGAATATATATATATATATATATATATATAATAAATATTTGTTTTTGTTTATTATCTATGTACGTATAATACGTTTCGTCCTTTTATAATCGGGACTCATTAGCATAGAGATATGACTATTCACTACTGATCATGTGATTCGAAACCCCGGATTCCAAGTATTTTGCAACTCAAAGCCCGACGCCCAGAACCACTCGGCCAATGCTGAACAGCAGATAAACAGTGATAATTTTTACACTTTATCTGGCGGCTTGACGTCTACAGAGAGAAAATGTAATCCACTCATTGCTTCCAGTAAATGTATAATGGCCCGATGATACTGGACTTTGAATAAAGTCACAGATTATATATATTCTGAATCCCTTAACCCCCCCCCCCACTTGTTAGATTACACTCTACCTCCGATCGTTTTTCTCTTTTTCTCTCTCCTTTTCTTTTTTCTTTTTCTTTTCTTTCTTTTCTCTTCTTTTCTTCTTTTTCCCAAATAATTTTAATACATTACAACGATTCGTTTTTGACCCCATTGAAGCTTTTGCCTTAGAATACGCTTAACTGAAAACAGGAAGAATATTGTTTTCCTTGAAATGGCCGCTTTTATTTGATTCCTCTCCGTGGACAACAGACCTGAGTGAAATCGCCGTCGTTGGATTTTTATACAGATTCCTCTGGATTTACCAATATTTCTGAGCCCTACGTTTTTTGGATTTCGTTATTGGTGATTCCCATGCCCGTTTGAACTTTTTGGAAGGTTTTTTTATAGAAGTTTTTTTAATTTTTTTAATTTTTAATTTTAAAAGAAAACTTTTTCAAATTTGGAACTTTGACAGTCCTACCCTGTCAACTTATCAATCATAATTTTTCCTCTGATGATAAGATTTTAATCTTTGAAAAACCTGGTTTAAGGAAAGAAAGAGATGAAAAATAAATGTTTTTATTAACTAAACTACTCCTTGTTTTGAACAACTGAAAATACTGATTTGCTTCCATTTGCAGGTCTTACTAATTTTCATTGACGTACCATATTTTTGCTCTATCCAGTATATTGAGCTTTCCTTATTTCACAATAGGTCCAACTCTCTAAAAGTTTACCTTTTAGTTATAATTTACATATATATATTTATATATATATATATATAATGATAATGGATTGAATAAAAGAATAAGATAAGAAATTAATCAAACTTTATTACATATCAAAGTTCAAGCAAAAAGTACTGTAAAGTCCTTAATCCATGGATTTTCAAAGAAAATCTTTCCTCAGAGGACTATTACTGCAATGACATCACTGCGAGTAAATATATATATATATATATATATATATATATATATATATATATAGTGTGTGTGTGTCAAGTTATATTGAAAAGAAATCAATAAAGTGCTCGATTGCAGAAGAGTGAGAGCTAATACAAATAATTTATTTGAAAACTATATGTTACATATTTCAGAATCGTTCCGCGGTTTCATCCAGATAGGTTGACTTTTTAAATTTTTTTAAAGAAGTCCTTACCCAAGGGACTGGTCAGCATACTGAAATGAGGTCATTTCAGTATGCTGACGAGTCTCTTGGGTAAGCAATTTAAAAAAAAAAATTTTTTAAGTCAATTCATCAGGATGAAATAGCGGTACGATTCTGAAATATGTAACAATTTTCAAATAAATTATTTGTATATATATATATATATATATATATATATATATTACAGAGAGAAAATGTAATCCATTCATTGCTTCCAGTAAATGTATAATCACTCGATGATACTGGACTTTGAATAAAGTCTAAGTTATATATATATATAATGATAATGGATTGAATGACAGAATAAAATGAGAAATTAATCAAACTTTATTACATATCAAAGTTCAAGCAAAAAGTACTGTAAAGTCCTTAATCCATGGATTTTCAAAGAAAATCTTCTCAGGACTATTACCACAATGACATCACTGCGAGTAAAAATATATATATATATTAAATGGTGAAACGTATACGTATGTAGATAAAAACAAATATTTATAATTATTTGTCGCCCCTCAAATCTAGGCTGGGCTTTGTAGTGAGTCGTATTAGAGACAATGTATGAAAACGACAGAAAGAAAAAAGAAATAAAACACAGGAAGAAAAAAAGATTCAAACTAGAGAGCAACCGATTCCGTTCGGATCAACGAACATCTTCAGAAAAAGTGAAGATTTGAAATTTAGTGAAAAGCTGCAAAACATAGGAAAGACGGGATGTTTTTGGCACGTGTCGTAACTACTTGAAAAAAATCTGCTGCGCGTGCAAAAAAGAGGCGTTACTTGGGAAAAGGGAAGAGAAGGAAAAAGAAAGAAAAGGAAACGGAAAAAATGAAGACAGGGACGAAATGCAGTAAAATATAAGAAGTATTTAAGCGTGATCGGAGTTTGTTATGCAGAGTTATCGATAAGTTGATTCTAATGAATAATGATTTTAGGAAGAAAAGAAAAAAAAACGTCACAGAATAAGCATTTATTGAACAGAATTCAGATGAACTAAACCGAAAGCTGGAAGTGGTAGCAGGAGGAAGGCAAACCTCTGATGGGGGTGGGTAAAATGAGAAATATGTTGGGGTGGGATGGAAAGTGAGGTTGGTGTACAATTAAATTGTCACTTACTGGCATAAAAGACTCCAATAGTTGAGATGTAAATATTGCTTAATTCAAGTAAAAATTTTCATATTAGATTATCCACTCATGGACTAGCAGCCAATCAGAACTCAGAGAATGACTTGCCCGTCTGAGCAGAATTGAACATTCAAGCCTTCTTATAACCCGGCTTTCTGTGCTCTTTTCAGTTTGTTTGTTTGTTTGCAGCTCAACTGGTCAAGAACGTTGAGCACTAATGACAAAATTTAATAGTTGGTAGTGAGTAGCACGTTGGGTGTGTTGAAAAAATGTTTGGTGAAAAATTAAGTAGTGAGTATGTAGAGGAAGGAGGGTTTCGTATATGCTTATTCTATGGCCATGAATGGTTAGAAGTGTTACTTATTAGGTTATTCTTAGTTATTATCGCTCGTAGCAAGGATTGAACCTTCAACCATCTGAACACTGTAACTTAGAATTGATTGACAATCAACTAGTATTTTCATAAAGCATTAAAACCAAAAAAATGCATTAAAACAAAAAATGCATTAAAAAATGCATTAAAACAAAAAATGCATTAAAACAAAAAAATGCATTAAAAAATGCATTAAAAATAAAAAATGCATTAAAAAAATGCATTAAAAACAAAAAAGTGCATTAAAAAATGCATAAAAAAAAATGCATTTAAAAAAAAAATTACCTCCAAGAGGTTAGACACAAAGTATTTTTATTTAACTCCTTTCCAGTAGGTTAGACACAAGGTCAGGTGGGGTTAACCAGCATGCTAGGATTAGCGCGCTCTGGCCTACAAAAAATGCCTGAGCAGCACCGTCGGCATTCTCCGGTAGGGGCGCTTCAGGCGATTAGCAATAAACTAACCCCTTTTCAAAGAGAAGGCAAAGCCTGGGAGGGTGGACCTCCTAGAACTGTACAGGGCAATATCTCAGACCGGCAGTACTGGTCTACAGAGCGTAGCATCCATCGGAACAGATACTACACTCTGATCTTAGCCAAAAGGCCAAGAGGATTTTTAAATGATTCATTCATTTATAGATTTCAAAAAGCCTCACTAAAAAATCATTACCTGTTATCTTTAAAGTTCATTCTAATGAATAATGTTTGTAAGAAGAAGAAAAAAATTGACATTTTTCGTATTCGTGCATTTGGGTTCCGTTTGGGAGTGGAGGGTGAAGGGGGAGAGGATTAAAAGGAAGTGATGCAGACTTCAACGCTAATGAATTAATTAAATTTAACAAAATATTTAAAATTTTGTAGGTGAAAATTCGTTTTCAGATTTCTATGCCATGGCACATATTTCATGCTCCCCCCCCCCTCTCTTTCGTTCTCTCCATGACACATTTCATGCTTTTTCTCTCTTTTCTCTCTCTCTCTCTTTCTCTATTTCATACACACACTCTCTCTCTCTCTCTTTCACCCTATCTCTCTCTCTCTTTCACCCACCCTATCTCTCTCTCTCTTTCACCCACTTTCTCTCTCTCTTTCACCCACTCTCTCTCCCTCTTTCTCTCACCCACCCACTCTCCCTCTCTCTCTCTCTCTTCATGGCATATATTTTATGCTCTCTCTGACACGCATTGCATACTCTTTCTTTGTCTCTATTTCCACCTCTCTTTCCCTCTCTCCATCACACATATGTCATGCTCTCTCGCTCTCTCTCGACTAGCTGTACATACCCAGCGAAATAAAATTAAAAAGACTCCCAGGCAACGCCGTGTAGATACAGCTCGTTGTCAATCTGCACAAGAACAAAACGTTTAAACAATTTCTAACAAATGAAAGCTGAAATTCCCAGCAAAAGATGAAATTCCCACCAAAAGACAATTGGATGGAATAAAAATGAATCTCTTCTAATAATCGCTGCTTTCTTCGAGAGTTGATTTCCGACACGTTTAAAGCTTTGATTACTCGGCAGGAATCGACATGTCCATAATTGATCGACATCGGCATCAGATCAAGAATTCGAAAAATCCTTATATAATTAATCATAAATATTTGTTTTTATCCTCATACATATACGCCTTTTGGCTAAGATCAAAGTGTAGTATCTGTTCCGATGGATACTGCACTCCATAGACTGGTATTGTCTTAGCCTTCGAGCCTTGATTTATGCCGGTCTATGGGTTTGCCCTGTGCAGTTCTAGGAGGTCCACCCTCCCAGGCTTCGCCTCCCCTCTTTGGGGAGGAGTAAGTTTATTGCTTACTGCCTGAGGCGCCCCTACCGGGGAATGCCGATGGGGCTGCCCAGGCAATTTTTAAACCCCACTTTCCCGACCCGACCTTGGGTCACATCTTACTTATGGGAGTAAGATAACAACTGGCCTTGTGCCTAACTCCTGGAGAGGAGTAAATCAATACATACATATACGTTTCATCCTGACAGGAATCGTCAGTGTAGAGAATAATTATTCATACTGGCCGCCGGACTCGAACCCCGGAATACGAGTTATCTTTCAAACTTAAATTACAACGTCCTAGCCCACACGGCCGTTGTCAACAACTCGGTAAATCAGCGAGAGATTAATCCTATTTAAAGGCAGCTGACGTAAAGTGTTCTACTATTGAAAGGAACATTGCATTTAAGCCACGATGACAGCTGTGTTAATACTACTCACTACAGAGCCCAGCCTATATTTGTAGGCGAGAAAAAATTATAAAAATTTGTTTTTATCTACATACGTATATGTTTCATCTTTACGGGAATCGTCAGTGTAGAGAAGAATTATTCCCACTGGTCACCGGACTCGAACCCCGGAATACGAGTTATATTTCAAACTCAAATTCCAACGTCCTAGCCCACACGGCCATTGTCAACAACTCGGTAAATCAACGAGAGATTAATCCTATTTAAAGGCAGCTGACGTAAAGGGTTCTACTATTGAAAGGAACATTGCATTGAAGCCACGATGACAGCTGTGTTAATACTACTCACTACAGAGCCCAGCCTATATTTGTAGGCGAGAAAAAATTATTAAAATTTGTTTTTATCTACATACGTATATGTTTCATCTTTACGGGAATCGTCAGTGTAGAGAAGA
Organism: Sepiola atlantica; assembly: GCA_963556195.1. NCBI lineage: Eukaryota > Metazoa > Mollusca > Cephalopoda > Sepiida > Sepiolidae > Sepiola > Sepiola atlantica. The sequence continues at coordinate 6,690,898 of OY744553.1, forward strand.
ATTATTCCCACTGGCCGCCGGACTCGAACCCCGGAATACGAGTCATGTTTCAAACTCTAATTCCTACGTTCTAGCCGACAAGGCCGTTGTCAACAACTCGGTAAATCAGCGAGATTAATCCTATTTAAAAGACAGCTGACGTAAAGGAACATTGCATTGAAGCCATGATGACAGCTGTGTTAATACTACTCATTACAGAGCCCAGCCTACATTTGGGGGCGACAAATAATTATATATATAAGGATTAAAAAGTTAAAAGAAAAGATTTAAGTCGAGTTTGTACAAGCATTAACCGAACCTTAAAGATAAAGCGGATAGCAGTATATACTCAAAACACTGCAGTATAGCATCAGCTCAATGTCAGAACTTTTATATCAAACAGAGCTATTGTAGAGAAATTGAAATAAATACATTTCATGACATTTTTATATCAGTTCCATGAATCCAACATCAGCAAAATCTCCTGGCATACGACCGTTTCTAAGACAAAAGAATTCTTTTTAGTATTCCATTAGATCTCTTCCCCAGCACCAATTTCATAACATCACAAATAGAAGTCCAACAAAATATCAACATAATTCATCCTTAAAAAAAACACAGTTATCATACGAAAAAAAAAACATGTGTACAAATATTAATAATAAAAAATATAACACTTAAATAAAAATTTTTTAAGTAAATATGATAAATAAAACAAATAAAATACATTTAAACACATGGACAAAGCACTAAATATATATATATATATATATATATATATATATATATATATATATAGATATAAAATATATATACATGTCCATGCACATATGTATAAACAAAAAACGAAACAAATACATAGTAAAAAAAATAATAAATTCTTTCGTCTTAGAAACGATCGTACACTAGAAAATTTTGTTGATGTTGACTTCATGGAACTAATATAAATAATATATTGTAAATTCATTTATGTCAATGTATTCATATATATATATATATATATATATATATATATATGTTTGTTTTGAGGTACAAATACATAGTTTAAAAAAATTAAAAAATTCTTTCGTTTTAAAAACGATCCTACATTAGAAAATTTTGTTGATGATGACTTAATGGAACTAATATAAATAATATATTGTAAATTCATTTATTTCAATATATATATATGTGTGTGTTTTGAGGTACAGATTTAGAAATACTCTAAAACAAAATAGACGAAAATCGATAATTTGACTGAATAAGAAACAATATTAGCGAAAGTAAAGAGCACAGAGGGGAAATTCAATGTGCCAGGGAATTAACGATAAGCGATTAAAATAAATAAATTTAATTCAATAGTCGTTTAAAAACGATTAAAAGGGCACATCATAGGATAGAAAAACAAGGTGGTGGTCAAAGTTCCCAAAAGAGATTCAACGTTTTTATAAATTCCTTCTCTCGGCACAAGGAAAGTTTACGAATTGCAATGGAGACAGATTCTAAAATGTTCAAATGGTTTTTTGAATCCGCTCTATGCTTGACTTCAAAACACTATTTTGTAGTTCTTGGCACAGCAAGGATTTTCAGCCAAATGCTGGCCAATAGCAAAGTCCAAAGTCGCAGAGGAATGGTAACGCAGGGATCCTGCCGTTCCCTGCCATAAATGTTTACCTCTGAACTATTATATATATATATATATATATATATATATATATATATATATATATATATACATATATATATATATATATATATATGTATGTATATGTTACTTTTTTTAATGGTATTGGGAGAGTTTCCCAGCAGAGTGCTCAATTATTAAAACAAAAGTAAAATTAACTAGTAATTAATAAGAGCATAATATCTATTTATATGTAATACAGAAAGTTAGAACAACATCCGTACCATCGGTTTCAGATCTGAGAAATTCAGACCTTCGTCGTTAAGACGACCGACTCTGCTGACGAAGGTCTGAATTTCTCAGATCTGAAACCGATGGTACGGATGTTGTTCTAGGGGCGCCGCAGGCAGTAAGCAATAAACTTACTCCTACCCAAAGAGGGGACGCCAAGTCTGGTAGGATGGACCTCCTAGAACTGCACAGGACCGTCCCATAAACCGGCGTAAATCAAGCCCCGAAGGCCAAGACGATACCAGTCTATGGAGTGCAGTATCCATCGGAACAGATACTACACTTTGATCTTGACTTGAGATTAAATATCTGAACAGAAGTTTCTGTACGTCTAATTTGCATAATTATTTTTTTAATTGTTTGTAATAAATTACTGTTTGGTGTTATATACTTCTAATTTTAGTTCGCTATTTTCCCTATATAAATGCAACAGTTTTGTCGATATTAACAGAAATTAATTGAAGCGATTAAATAATAAAAAGGATAAATTACCAAAACGTTTCTTAAAATATTTTGAAGTATTTTCAAGGGAGGTAATTGGAATAGCAACTGTTTTTTGCAATTATCTTCGTTGACAGTACGATATAAAAATATTGTGCACAGTAATATTTTTCTCGTGAAGTCTAGAAATGGAAATATTTCAATTAGGTTCTAATCGTAAAATTAAAATTTGCCGACTAATTTGCAAATTAAAATTCCTTTTGTTTTTTGGTTTTTTTTTAAATTTTTAAAAAGATTTGTGTACGTTTTCAGCGTCCTAAATTATCTTTAAAAAAAAACGTCATTCTATGCGATTATTCGATTTGTAGTTTTAAAATTAAATTGCAATTTAAGATGTAGTAACAAAGTAAAAATATCCATAAAGATTTAATCTAATATCGATTATATTTGATATCGATTTAATTTAAAAGAGATATTTTTATCTAACTTTCCTGCATGTGATTTTAAGAGTGTTCTTTCCTCTAGTATGTATTAAAGTTAAAAAAAAAAAAATACTAAATTCTCTCAAAAAAAGAATCGATATTATATTAAATCTTTATTAATATTTGTTACTAAATCTTAAATTGCAATGTAGTTTTGGGTGCTATTTTACTTATAGGGCGATCAAGTTAATTGTGTTCATGTAAAAGCATTATTTTGTACTTACTCAGTCATATTTTATCTCTCACGCCCCGAAAAAGAATTTTAAAATATCAAGCAGAACTTTAATTAGAACGATTTTTCCATTTCGATATGGGTTATATGAAATGGCGAGTCTGCGATTTTCGGAGTGGCCGGTTAGTGGCCGGTTAGCTAACTAAGGGCAGATAAGTGTCCCCTTGTCTATTCTACCGACCGCTCACAGCCCAAAATGTCGGCTCGGGCACAAATACAGGTTGAACATCGAAATGGAAAAATCGTTCTAATTAAAGTTCTGCTTGATATTTTAAAATTCTTTTTCGGGGCGTGAGAGATAAAATATGACTGAGTAAGTACAAAATAATGCTTTTACATGAACACAATTAACTTGATCGCCCTATAAGTAAAATAGCACCTAGTTTTGAAACTACAAATCAAATAATCGCATAGAATGTCGGTTTTTTGAAAACAGCATTTCGGACGCTAAAAACGTACACAATGAAAAAAAAAAACGCTCCATAACAGATATGGTGCTTATGCAGATGAGCGGCCACAGTAAAAAATTATTTAAATAAAAAAAAAATAATATATACTTATTAAGCATTATAATCTTACTCACTGTACAAAAAAGTAGAAAAAATTATTCACTAGAACTTTAATTAAAAGTATTTTTCCATTCTGCGTATCGTAACAGCGATTCGTTCACAGAGACTTCAGTTTGTTTCTAAAGAAAGAAGATTTCGCAGGGGAGATAATCAACTTGCGAAATCATAATAAAAAACAACATGGCGTCTCTGTGAACGAATCGCTGTTACGATACGCAGAATGGAAAAATACTTGTAATTAAAGTTCTAGTGGATAATTTTTTCTACTTTTTTTGCACAGTGAGTAAGAAGATAACACTGAATAAGTATATAATATTGTTTTTATAAAAAAATATTTTTTTTTAATTTTTTAATGGTCCGCTCATCTGCATAAGCACCACAGATATTCCTATTTACTTGCCTTCCTAGAAGGGCAAAGTTAGATACACGGTCGATTTTTAATGTGGGGTAATCTAGCTCCCCCAAAAGGAGCACTCTGGATTGGAACAAAAAGTTAAAATTGTCTCAGTCTAAAAGGACTTCTCCTTCACTGACCGAGGACAAAATAGACAAAGTGTAATACTAGAACAGATACTACACTTTGTTCTAAATATTGTTATTTAATTATCACAATACAGTTTTCAACCGATACTGCGCTGCCGGCTTATGCTTCCTCGACTCACGCTTCGGCAGGTCTCGTTGACGAGATTCTCTCCTCATATCTCGAATTCCCGTCTTCAGATCTTTTGACAGCCGTTTTGTCAACATGGACGTCGACAAACCTTACGCAACCACCCGATCTCATACATCAGTCGTCCTGGGACGACATTACATGTCAATCCGTGTTTGCCGAACTCGTCCGTAGCAGTAACCAGCATAGATCTGCCTGCCTGAGAGCGTCGGCTTCACCTTACAGCGGTGCTTGGCTCAGTGCCATCCCTTCAGCGACACTTGGAACCTTCTTGGACAATGACACTATCCGGATCACCGTCTCACAACGGCTGGGACCCCGTTTGTGCCACCCACACCGGTGTTGCTGTGGTCAGGTCGTTGACGAGTTTGCCCTGCATCCTCTCTCTTGTCGATTTAGTGAGGGCCGCCTGCCTCACCATTCTGCTTTTAACGGCATATACAGGGTGGGCCAAAATAAGGATCCTATCTTTAAATTTGAATAACTTGAATTTGAATAACTTCCACAAAATAAAAGTTAAACTCACCAAACTTTATGTGTGTGTAGACTGACCCTTCCGAGATTTTTTGAAATAAACAAAACAAATTTTAGCCGAAAAACACTTCTTAAAACTTACAAAAACTAAAGTATTGTTTTTTACACTGTTTTGAGTTTTTTAAGCAAAAATAATGTTTTCTAAATGAGGGTACGTTCCTTAGGGCTAATACGGCTCATGCTTGCTTCGGAAGGGGTCCTTTACTTATTCTAAAAGAAAAAAAAAAAAAAAAAAAAAAAAATCAATAAATAAAAAAGTTATGAATTTTTAAAAATAGGACCCTTATTTTTGCCCACCCTATATATCAGGACCGGCAAGACAGTTATAAAAGTGTGTGTGTGTGTGGGGGGGGGGGGGGGCTCTAAAAAGTGTGGGGGGGGCGTTTAAACACATGCATATATAACTTCATTATTGATGACCGTAAAGTGGGAGGGCCAAGTCAAAAAGTGCGTTATTTGGGCTTCAAAACAAAATTTGTTTTCCATATTACCCAACGCTTTCAAAGAAGTGGACCAACTTCTTATACAGTTACACGCGCCCATGCTCCCTCATGACAAAGACATTAAAAAAAAAACACCATTGTAAGCCCATACGGATTTTCTAATGATATTATGTCACAAAAAAAAATGTTACTATTTCCTGAAGATGACCTTTTCAGTCGAAACTTAGTTGAATTTAAATAAATATTTATTTATTTAAAAATATATACGCGTTGTTTGGCCTTTAAAAAAATATTTTCCATATTACTCAACGCTTTCAAAAAGGTGAACCAACTTCTAATATATATAATATATATATATATATATATATATATATATATATATATATATCGTTAAGTCAGGCAACCGGTGTCAATAATTCTTCTCTACACTGACGATTCCTGTAAGGTTGAAACGTATACATATGTAGATAAAAACAAATATTTATAATTATTTGTCGCCCCCAAATATAGGCTGAGCTCTGTAGTGAGCAGTATTAACACAGCCGTCATCGTGGCTTCAGTGCATGTTCCTTTCAATAGTAGAACACTTTACGACGGCTGACTTTAAATAGAATTAATCTCTCGCCGATTTACCGAGTTGTTGACAACGGCCGTGTGGGCTAGGACGTCGTAATTTGAGTTTGAAACATAACTCGTGTTCTGGGGGTTGAGTCTGGCGATTGGTGTGAATAACTATTCTCTACGCTGACGATTCCCATAAGGATGAAACATATACGTATGTAGATAAAAAATAAAAAATATATATATATATATATGAGAGAGAGAGAGAGAAAGAGAGAGAGACACACACACACACACACACAAATACACATTGACCTTTAATATAGAGTGGAGTATATATGATTATATATTGATTAGCCATACGTACCGGCGGTTTTGGATGGCCATAATTGCTTGTTATTATCATACATATAAAGTTATCCTGTGCATTAAATTTTTTTTAAAGCTTAGATTTTTTTAGGCACTTCTGCATTTCAACTGTCACTTGGACTTAATTTGCTTTCCTCTTTTGAAGGCAGGGGCAGACAACCAACTGGAAGTAACCGAATTAGATGTTTTTATTCAAAATGACAATATTAACAGCGAATAATAATAACAGCGAACAATGTATCGTTATTTAAAATGAAAATATTTTATTTAATAATTTAAAAATTTATAAAAATAATAAATGTGCTTTTTTATCATTTTAATGAATAGTTAGTGATTTTTTTATTGTATGAATTAAAACTTTCTCAAAATAGTCAACAGTGATTTTTAAAACGAAAATTTATCATGAATAGTTAGTGATTTTTTGTGAATTGTATGAATTAAAACTTTCTCAAAATAGTCAACAGTGATCTTTTAAAACGAAAATTTATAATTTAAAACGAAAATCCAGCAAAAAGTCAACATCGGTTGACTTGGTGGAATGAATGGAACTCTTCAATTATTAAGTCCAAGTGACGGTTGAAATGCAGAAGTGCCTTTTTTTTTTTAATGCGAAACAAAAATAAAATCATAAAGACTCCCGGGCAGCGCCGGGTATGTACAGCTCGTATGTTTATAAGATAAGGATGAGATGATGGAATAATGCCGATCCCATAATGACAGGTGCTAAAATAGCTGCCAGAATGAAGTTTAATTACAACATTCGTGCGACATATACACTCCTCGTACTCCCTCTTAAAAAAAATTAAAATGAAAATAAAGGATGTTTTTATTATTATTATTATTATCTTAGACGACAATGTCTATCAATTAGGGACAAGTCGAATCCTGCCGGGCAATCAAAGCTTAAAGCGTATCACAAATCAACTTTGGTCACGTCCCTCACGAGGTGGGGGGGGGGGGGTGTAATGATTGGTGATCGAGATTTCGTTTTATTCAGAACGATTGTCTTAACTGCTTATTAACGATTGGTGGAGGATGTGTTAGTTAAACTCCCCATATAGCCGAACAAAGAAAGGAAAAAAAAAAAAAAAATACAGTGTAACCCGGATATAAGAGAGCTGTCGGGACCGGAGAAGAAGTCTCTTATATCCGGGTTTCTCTTATATCCGAGTTTGGTCTATTTTGTTTAGGTAAGTATGGAAACACCACATATGACGCTTTTTACGCACAGAACACTAGTTTATTTAACAGTTATAGACATAAACAAACACAAGAACACATTTCCAATCAGTTTTCACAAATAATTTAGTCAAAAAATTACTTTTTCTTAAAAAAGTACAGCCATCTCTTTGTTAACATCATGAACACTTTCATACAGTCCGTAAATCATTTTCAATGCGCCATCAGGATTATTGCTTTTTGCTTCAAAGTAGGCTGTCAGAGTTTCAAGCGCATTCAATGCAGCCAGAGAATTTGGCTCTGGTTTGTCACTTTCAAAAACTTCAGAACATACGCTTTCAGCATCATCATCTTCGTCAAAATCTTGATCATCATATTTTATACCACGTGTGATGTCCGTGTCACTCAGTTCTCCATAACATTGTGTACTGTCGTCGAAGCTGATAAATTCGTCAAAATCTGTTTGCTCCATGACCGATGGTGGAGAAACTTGATCATTTTCGTCGAGTATTTCTTCCACTTCAGCCTGTGATTCAATGACAAAGCCGGCCTTTTTAAAACAATTTTGAATTGTTGACGGTTTGACCATGAAAAGTGCTTGTTTCATCATGTGTATGGCCTTCAAAACAGTGATCTGTTTGACCACTTCGGACAGCGGCACTGGCGGTGTAGCATCGATCGCTGCGATTTGCATTTGAACAAGTTCCCGACGATAATACGCTTTGAATGAACGAATGATGCTTTGATCCAAAGGTTGAATGAGACTGGTGGTGTTTGGTGGTATGAGCGACAATTTGATGTTTGACAGATTTGTACCCGGCAGTAAGTTATGACAAGTTGCATTGTCCAAAAACAGAATAATCTTTCGATTTTGAGCAACCATTTTTCGATCAAGCGTTTTCATAACGTCAGTAAACAGTTGACTAGTCATCCAGGCTTTACGATTAGCGAAGTAAGAAAACGGCAGAGTTTTGACATTTTTAAAGCAGCGTAGTTTTGCTGACTTGCCAACAACTACAGCTTGCTTTTTACTGCCGTCCATGTTTGTGAACTGAAGCATCGTGAGTCTGTCTTTGGGAACTTTTGTCCCATTTGAATGTTCGTCGCCGGCAAATCGCAAAGATCCAGACGGCATGGCTTTGTAGAAAAGTCCCGTTTCATCACAGTTCCAACCATCTTTTGGATCATATCCATGAAAAAATTTCGGCAAAACGTTTGTCACCCATTCGTTGGCAGGAACGTGATCTGCTGACGTTGATTCGCCGTGGAATTTTTTTAACGAAACATTATTGGTCTGCTTCCAGCGTATGAGCCAGTCATTGCTCGGTTCAAAATCAACTTCAAGATTTACAACCAGTTGTGATGCTTTCTGCCTAATGACGCGATCGGTGACGGTAGCTCCATGAGCACATGCTTGCGTAAACCATTGTGTAAGCGCTTCGTCAACGTCCTTGTGCACGGATTGGCGCTTTCGTTTGCGATTAGTGTTTCCGTTCATTTGCATACAAGATCTGAGATCGTCTTTTTTTCTTAAGAATTTTTGCTGCTGTTGAATAACCGATTCCGTACTTTTTGGCCGCAGTGGCCAGTTTGAGTTTGTTCACTTTGACATCGTCGATGAGCTCAAACTGTTTAGAAATGCTCAGAGTTTTACGTTGAGACGCCGACATCACTAGGCGCAATGATCGCAAGCAAACGGTTTTCAGTGGCAAAATTAATGAACAAACTTCTGACTCAACAGAACAGTGGGTAAAGTGAAAGGGCTGTCAAGATAAATGCAACGACAAGCAAAGTCGGCAAAAAAAACAAAAAAAACGGGTGGCGCTACCCTTAGACACATGAAACAAAATCATAAGGTAGAGGGTGTCTGATTTACGACATCACACTGTCACTCAAAACGAACTCTCTTATATGGGGAGGACAGGACAAGATAAAAAAATCTCTCTTATATCCGGGTTACACTGTAAAAGGAAAAATAAAGGAAAAAAGGAAAAAGAAAGAGAAAAAAGAAAAGGGAAATGAAAAAGAAACAGAAAAAGGAAAAAGAAAAAGGGAAAGAAAAGGGAAAAAGGTAACGAAAACAGAAAAGGGTGTTATTTTTATTTTTATACAATTGTTTAGGAATTAAATTTATATTTTGATTTGAAGAAAATAAAAGTAAAATGAGGGGGGGCGGCAACGCGAGACACCTCGGGGGACAGAGAGGGGGCAAGGCAACGCGAGACACCTCGGGGGGGGGGGTGCAGAAAGGGGGCAAAGCAACGCAACACATCCCGGGGGACAGAGAGGGGCAAAGCAACGCTAGACACCCGGGGGGGGGGGGGTCAGAGAGGGGGCAAGGCAACGCGAGGTTAGGAAAGGGTAGACCCTCAGGCATCGGCGGCGAAGAGAAATGGACATAGACTTTGTAGATATTCCTTCCCCCTTAAACAACAAAAATATTAAAATGATTCTTTGAAGCGTTAAACGGTGACTGAACCCAAGTTATCTGAAAATCACAAATGTAACTAAAAAAAGGGAAAAGGAAAAAGAAAAAAAAAGAAAAGAATAAAACGAAAAGCCAAAATGAAAACAGAAAAGGGTAAAAAGAAAAAAGAAAAACGAAAAAAATAGAAAAACCAAACGAAAAACGAAACCAAAACCAAAAAAACAAACGAAAAACGAAAAAGAAAAAAAGGAAAAATGAGAAAAAAGAAAATAGGAAAACAGTAACTGAATTAATTCTCTCCCCCTTCTCTCTACCCGCCCTTCGCCATCAAAGTTTGGCTTTGGCGAACTTTGAACGGGAAGGGAAAAAAAAGACAGAGCTTAACTCAAAATTCATTAAACTTTCAGATTGGATGCAAATTCGGCGGCTCTTTTGGACATTTCTTTTGGAAATGTTATTCGATTCAATAACGGGGGGGGGGGGTCAGAAAGAAGAATAAATCTACATAAAAGTGGAATCTAATGGCGTTATTACAGAACAGCAAAAGACAAACCACACAAATTATATCGGAAATATTTAGACAAAGGACCCCCCCCCGTTACACCGCGGACCAATTCTAAAGATACACCCCTTCAATCTGCGCGTTTAGCGACGAGAAATGCTGTTTCAAACTGAGGCCTGACAGACCGACCATTCGAATTGTTGCTAGAAACCAATCAAAAACAAACCAGAGTTTAGCTTTACGAAAAAAACAAAACAAAATCATCTCATTAAATGACCCGTGAATAGGGCGCCCCCCACCCGATAAAAAAAAAACACATTCGAATTTGAGCTAGTAAACTTTTCCCACCTGCCAACATCCTATATATCTATAAAGCCACTATTCGACCATGGATAGAGTATTATTGCCACATTTGGGCTGGTGCACCAACCGCTAGCAGCAAAATCCCACCCCTTCACTGTACAGGTCCCCAGATGCAGGAAAACTTTCTAGTCTAATAGCTTCTTTCCTCGAACCACCTGTCTTTGGAATTCCCTCCCTGCTCATGTTTCCCCGATTGTACAAACATGCAAAAATTTAAACGTAATGTGACCAAATATCTTGTTGCCTAACTCCCCACATAGGAAGCTCCTTATAAATCTGGCCCCTAATTAACAGTAGCCCTTACGTCTCAGTGGCAACGTGCTCCTTTGTTTGGGATGAATTAAAGTAAATTTTGTAAAATTCCTTTGCAGCAATCCAACCATATTTAATACAAATACACTTTGATTGCGTTGAATATCTGCGCCGGGTGTACCGAAAATGTTACCTGGTTACGGTTAGGGTTAAGGTTAGGGTTAAAATGTTACCCGGTAGGAATAAAACGGTACTGAACACAGATACACTGGATGAAACAAAATACGCTTGAATGTTGGAAAAAAAAACAAAAATATGATCGATTGTCGGAAATAAAATAATTGTTGATTGATTCTAAACCACCTTCAAAGGTTACGCTACCCAAAAAGATTAGCTGCAGACAGAAATACCCCATTGCTAAATAAACGCCCTAAGAGCATGGCTACATTGACAGCGAAGGTGAAATCCCAGAATGGGCATTTACAGGTGGATACGTGGATTTCACAAATTATTATATAAATTGAACCGAAATTAAGATCGATAGTCGACTTGTGATCAGGTCCGAGAAAACCACCCAATCAGTTTCTGTACGTGTGTCCTCCTTCCTCACTAGCCCCCACTCATTCACCACCACTGACAATAAAGATATATAATTATATTTTTATATCAGTGTTAGTCGTCATAACAGATACAACAATCTATGCCTGACTTGTCCACCAAGTTTCAGTCATGCATGTCAAACAGTCTTTGTTTTATCACCGTTCAATTATTTATATTGCAGTTAAAAAGAAACTCAATTCTCTTTCCTTTTAGAACCATTAAAAAGAAATGTACTCCTATATTACTGTGTGACCCAAAATAAATACCACCCATTGAATCGTTACCAAAATTCACAATCCTTCCTGCAACCTAATCATATTTGGGACAAATAAACTTCAGTCTATGCCTGACTTCTCCACCAAGTTTCAGTCATGAATATCCAACAGTCTTTGTTTTACCGCCATTCAAAAGCACAGTTTTTTTAAACATAGTTCACCCCAAACAAGGCAAGTTGCCACTGTAGACGTAAGGGGCTACTGAGAATTAGGGTGAAAGCTGGGGGGGGGGGGTCATCCTAAATTGGGAGCTGTGCAGTAAGATGCTTGTTCACATTAGTTTTAAATTTCTGCATGCCGGTGCAGTCGGGGGAGCAGGGAAAGAGTTCCAAATGCCGGCAGCACGAGGAAAGAAGCTATTGGAGAAGAAGGCTCTCTGGCATCTGGAGACCTCCACAGTGAATGAATGGGATTTAGCTGATTGTCGGGTTAGCTGAGTGTATTTACGTCGAGGGGGCACCAGAGCAGCAAGTTTATCGGAGCACATTCCATTGAAGTACTTGTAAAACTGGCACAAGGATGCAACATTGCGGCGATGGGACAGGGGCTGGAGCTTGGTGAATAGTGAGGGACCTGTTAGATTAGAGACTCTTTTTTTTAACCTTGTTTAAGAGGGAGAGACTAGTGGATGTTGCACCAGTCCAGATGTGACAACAATACTTCATGCATGGGCAGATGATGGCTTTGTAGAGATATAGAATACTGTCAGGTGCGAGAAGTTTTCTAGCTCGGTAGAGGGAGCCCATTTTCTTTGCAGCAACCTTGGCAGCAGCAAAACTGTCAATAAATCCAACACATTCTTTACGATATCCTCCAAATGTGGATCTCTGCATCGTTGCGGACACAACTGATTTCGGTTTTGATGACTCTCTTTAGTTTAGGAATAGTCCGGAGATGTTTCGATAGACGTTATCTTTAAGATAACATCAGTGTGGTCCGTCCGCCATCATATACTTTCGGAGTTTTCCATCCCTTATAATAGATGCTCTTGCAAAGCTTTATAGCCTTCTTATCTATAGGTCAAATTGTACAGTAGGCTAGGGAAATGTGTTCCGACCATTCCAAACCTCATATTGTAAAATACAGGTTGACCTCCTCCCCCCCAAAAAAATACCACCCACGGAATTGTTAATAAAATTCAAAACAAAAAATTCCAACAAGATTTGGCACAAATAACCTCCAGTCTATGCCTGACTTGTCCACCAAGTTTCAGACATGAATCTCAAACAGCTGTATAAATGATACCATCCATTTATACATCTGGGTGGAGTGGTTAACTCACAACACCTAGTATTCTGAAATAGTCGCTCATCTAAGAACTGACCAGAGTCAACACTACTTAACTTTGGTGATCTGATGAGAACTGGTGGGTTAACGTGATTTATAGCGGGATTTAGGAAACCATGATCATCGCCAACGCCTGCAACAAATCTGGCATTTCAGCAAATAAGAAATTAAGAGTTAGAGTCCCTATTTCTTTGCTTCCCCACGAGGGTAAGGTTAGACACAAGGTCGATTTATGTGGGGGATACCCAGCTCCCCCAAAAAGGGATTTGGAAAACCATGTTCACCGATACCTGCAACAAGTCTGGCACTTCAGCAAACAAGAAGTGAGGAGTTGGAGTACGTAGTTACTTGCCTCCCCACGAGGGCAAAGTGAGGCACAATGTCGGTTTTTATGTGGGGAATATCCAACTCCGGGTATCTTTAAGAATGATCAGTACAGTCGCGGACGGGGTCCAAAAAACGAACGAGAACGGGGTTATAAAAATAAATATGCAACAAGTGAGTTTAACCTACATCGAGAAGAGATATTTGTCTACTTACCTATGATATTTGTTTGTATTTTTACGTACTATAAATGGGTTTTTATTAGATGTAAAAAAAATTTCTTGTTCATTTTTTACTCGTTTTTTTTTAAGACAAAATGGCGTCTTCTGCTCACTTCCTTACGAGCAAGCGCCATTTTGTTTTTGCAAGTTTGTGTGACAAAACTATTGATTTCTAATAAATAGCAGTTGGAACAGTTTAAAAATACAAACAAATATCACAGGTCAGTTTTAAATTAACTTTTATCGACGACAGTTACTTTTATTTGTTGTATATTTGTTTTTTTGAGCGTTTTCAGCGTATTGATCATTCTTAAAGATACCCCCCAACTCGCCTAAAAGGGGGATTTGGAAAACCATGTTCACCAATGCCTGCAACAAGTCTGACACTTCAGCAACATTAACAAACGAGGAATGAGGAGTTGGAGTCAAATTATTTTCAGCCGACTCCCCCATCTCGGAATCAAACAATAAAATTTACAGAATTATACAGTAATTAAAGGGTCATTCCATTAAGTCTAATTCCATTGCAAAAATCCTTGAGAACCACTTCCAGAAAATGGTTCTCGAAAGTGGTCGATCCAAAAATAGCTTCAAATTCGACAAAGCTAAAAAAATCTAAACGAAACGACAAAGACGTGCGTCATTTCATTACAGGAAAAAAAAGACTTCAATAAGAAAATCAATTTCTACTCTCTTTTCAGAAAACAGTTGCAACATTCCATTCGAAGTTGGGGGGGGGGGGCTGTAGTGAAGTGACTACGGACGTAAACATACATTCTTCAGACAATAGACTTTGAAATTAACGATAAATATCAACCAGAAAATCATCAACTTCGATAACATTCGATAAAATTACACTACGTACATTACAATTCGAATCATCCCAACTCTATCATAAAATCCATTAGCCACAACATTTCTAATAGAATTTCAAAACTTTCACCTAATAAGCTTATTTTTTACCAAATTGTAATATTAAAAGTAATAACATCATTTATTATTATTATTATTATTTTTTTTATTTTTATTATGTGCTGAGACATTATGTTCAGTTGTGCAAGTCTATTCTCTGAGCTCTGATTGGCTGCTAGTCCAGGAGTGGATAATCTAAATAAAATTCTTGTTTGAATTAAACAATATTTACATATCAACAATTGGAGCACTTTATGCCAGCAAGTGTCAATTTTATTCTACACATGCTTGCACTATTTTCCGAACTATGGTGGCTCATGCACGGCGGCCCTGAGCAAGGTCGCACAAAATAGTTAACCAACCATGATTCCACCGTCGAAGGCCGACCAATTGTGGACCTGATAACTCAACCAAATATTCCCTGATGGTTGTCGGTAACCTTCACATGGTCCTTCTTGTGAGTACCCAATTCTAGAAAGAACTGGGGTAACAATTGCCAACAACTGAATTGAGTCAGTCAAAAAAAAAAAAAAAAAAAAAAAAAAACCCTACTATGCTGCGGCATATAAACTTATTTATAATAGAAATTTAAACCAAACAACGATGCAATATTAAAAGTAATATCATTTATTATTTTCTATTATTTTTTTAATTTTTTTTTTATTATGTGCCGAGACTTTTGATATATAAAAATATCTTTTTGGGAGCAAGACTTTTTTTTTTCCTTTTTCTTATTTTGTTGGTATTATCCCCAGGGGGACGAGCCTCCCGTTCAGATAAAAAAGGGTACGTCCAGGTATTAGTCAAGTCTCGGCGACGTGTTATGGCTTGGTGGCACTTGTTTCAATAAAGAAATGGTCACATCTTATGAAGTATCATGCATGTATGAATATTTATAATAGAAATTGAAACCAAACAATGATGCAACATTAAAATAAATAGAATCTATATATTAATACGATAGCGTGTGTGTTCGTGTGTCACACTTACATCAAACGCTCTGCGCATGCGTGCCGCACCTAGATTTGGAAAAGCATTCAAGTCACCTAATTTTCGTATTATTTTCAAGTATTTCCCTTTGACACAACAGTTAGTGACGTAGGATTTTGACGTCGGTTTTTAACATCGGCCCGACTGGTCTATAGTTCGATCCCAACCAACCTCTAAGATTTTTTTTTCTACATCGAAGGGGGGGGGGGGTTGGGAGGGGACGACCGGGAAGACACATATTAATACGATAGCGTGTGTGTTATTTTGTGTGTCACACTTACATCAAAAGCAACGAGCTTCCGAATCTTTGTATGCTACTCATGAATTGGAGCCAAATTTAATTTAATCTAAAGCATTTACAAAGTAAGGTTTAGTCGTCGAAATATTACCTTCACTAGAAATATTGTGTATAAAGAAGTTTTGTAAATTGTTTCATGTATTGTTCATTTTTTTAAATATAAATATACAAGTCAAATCTTATCATATTTTATTCAAACATGTACAGGTTAGGAACAAGATAATTAGTATTGAAAACATCATTTCGTGTAATTTACACGGGTCCCACTAGTTATCAATTATTATTATTATTATTATTGGTAAAAACAAGGGTGGGGGGTGGAGGGATAGGGAGGGTACGACCGGGAAGACACATATTAATACGATAGCGTGTGTGTTATTTTGTGTGTCCTCAGAATAATTCTACTTATAGCCAGAGAAGAGGAACTACCTTCACTAGAAATATTGTATATATAGAAGTTTTGTAAATTACTTCATATATTGTTTTTTTTTTTAAATATAAATATACAAGTCAAATCTTATATTTTATTCAACCATGTATAGGTTAGGAACAAGATGATTAGTATTGAAAACAACATTTCGTGTAATTTACACGGGTCCCACTAGTCTTTTATTATTTCTTTTTTATAATGTGCTGAGACTTTCGATGCATAAAAATATCTTCTTCTCAGCAAGACTTTTTTTTTTTTTTTTTTTACCAAAATATGTCTTGTGATACCAGATCAGGCTGCCCTGTGGCTCCCTGAGACGAAATTCACCTACATTGACGTTTTTGTTTTGTTTTGTTTTTTTTTGTTTTTTTTTTGTTTGTAAAACTTAATTATGTTCTACAAAACCAAAAACAAAAACAACAGCCCCTCTCCCTTTCTCCCTCCCCTTTTTTATTTTTCCTACCCTACTCCCTGTCCTGGATATGACCTTAAACTACATCCGATGGTGAGATCCGGCTTACGGACTTTGGGGAATGTGGAGCCTCCTCTTAATTACCATTGCTCCCAGGTCCACCCTGACCCGGAGTGGTAGTACCTGTTAGGGTCCCAACTATGGGTTAAATAGAAACAGATATTAAAAGGGGAAAGAAACAAGAAAGAGAAGAAAACAAGACCACATTCGGCATTAAATAACCCAAAAAGGGTTGATATGCTGTAAAACAAAACTACCAAACCAAAAACCCTGATTAAACATTTGAAGATATAAAGAACTTGAAGCATAAAAACTTTCACTATAATGACCAGATTCGGCATTAAATAACCCAAAAAGGGTTGATATGCCGTAAAACAAAACTACCAAACCAAAATATGTAACACACAACTGAATAAGTCCCAGGCCAAACTAATAAATCAACAACTTTTAGACAAAATTCATCAACATAGTCTCCTTCTCTAGGATGATAAACCGATTTGACTTTATTCATCAACATAGTCTCCTTCTCTAGGATGATAAACCGATTTGACTTTATTCATCAACATAGTCTCCTTCTCTAGGATGATAAACCGATTTGACTTTATTCATCAACATAGTCTCCTTCTCTAGGATGATAAACCGATTTGACTTTATTCATCAACATAGTCTCCTTCTCTAGGATGATAAACCGATTTGACTTTATTCATCAACATAGTCTCCTTCTCTAGGATGATAAACCGATTTGACTTTATTCATCAACAGTCTCCTTCTCTAGGATGATAAACCGATTTGACTTTATTCATCAACATAGTCTCCTTCTCTAGGATGATAAACCGATTTGACTTTATTCATCAACATAGTCTCCTTCTCTAGGATGATAAACCGATTTGACTTTATTCATCAACATAGTCTCCTTCTCTAGGATGATAAACCGATTTGACTTTATTCATCAACATAGTCTCCTTCTCTAGGATGATAAACCGATTTGACTTTATTCATCAACAGTCTCCTTCTCTAGGATGATAAACCGATTTGACTTTATTCATCAACATAGTCTCCTTCTCTAGGATGATAAACCGATTTGACTTTATTCATCAACATAGTCTCCTTCTCTAGGATGATAAACCGATTTGACTTTATTCATCAACATAGTCTCCTTCTCTAGGATGATAAACCGATTTGACTTTATTCATCAACATAGTCTCCTTCTCTAGGATGATAAACCGATTTGACTTTATTCATCAACATAGTCTCCTTCTCTAGGATGATAAACCGATTTGACTTTATTCATCAACAGTCTCCTTCTCTAGGATGATAAACCGATTTGACTTTATTCATCAACATAGTCCCCTTCTCTAGGATGATAAACCGATTTGACTTTATTCATCAACATAGTCCCCTTCTCTAGGATGATAAACCGATTTGACTTTATTCATCAACATAGTCCCCTTCTCTAGGATGATAAACCGATTTGACTTTATTCATCAACATAGTCCCCTTCTCTAGGATGATAAACCGATTTGACTTTATTCATCAACATAGTCTCCTTCTCTAGGATGATAAACCGATTTGACTTTATTCATCAACATAGTCTCCTTCTCTAGGATGATAAACCGATTTGACTTTATTCATCAACATAGTCTCCTTCTCTAGGATGATAAACCGATTTGACTTTATTCATCAACATAGTCTCCTTCTCTAGGATGATAAACCGATTTGACTTTATTCATCAACATAGTCTCCTTCTCTAGGATGATAAACCGATTTGACTTTATTCATCAACATAGTCTCCTTCTCTAGGATGATAAACCGATTTGACTTTATTCATCAACATAGTCTCCTTCTCTAGGATGATAAACCGATTTGACTTTATTCATCAACATAGTCTCCTTCTCTAGGATGATAAACCGATTTGACTTTATTCATCAACATAGTCTCCTTCTCTAGGATGATAAACCGATTTGACTTTATTCATCAACATAGTCTCCTTCTCTAGGATGATAAACCGATTTGACTTTATTCATCAACATAGTCTCCTTCTCTAGTATGATAAACCGATTTGACTTTATTCATCAACATAGTCTCCTTCTCTAGGATGATAAACCGATTTGACTTTATTCATCAACATAGTCTCCTTCTCTAGGATGATAAACCGATTTGACTTTATTCATCAACATAGTCTCCTTCTCTAGGATGATAAACCGATTTGACTTTATTCATCAACATAGTCTCCTTCTCTAGGATGATAAACCGATTTGACTTTATTCATCAACATAGTCTCCTTCTCTAGGATGATAAACCGATTTGACTTTATTCATCAACATAGTCTCCTTCTCTAGGATGATAAACCGATTTGACTTTATTCATCAACATAGTCTCCTTCTTCTAGGATGATAAACCGATTTGACTTTATTCATCAACATAGTCTCCTTCTCTAGGATGATAAACCGATTTGACTTTATTCATCAACATAGTCTCCTTCTCTAGGATGATAAACCGATTTGACTTTATTCATCAACATAGTCTCCTTCTCTAGGATGATAAACCGATTTGACTTTATTCATCAACATAGTCTCCTTCTCTAGGATGATAAACCGATTTGACTTTATTCATCAACATAGTCTCCTTCTCTAGGATGATAAACCGATTTGACTTTATTCATCAACATAGTCTCCTTCTCTAGGATGATAAACCGATTTGACTTTATTCATCAACATAGTCTCCTTCTCTAGGATGATAAACCGATTTGACTTTATTCATCAACATAGTCTCCTTCTCTAGGATGATAAACCGATTTGACTTTATTCATCAACATAGTCTCCTTCTCTAGGATGATAAACCGATTTGACTTTATTCATCAACATAGTCTCCTTCTCTAGGATGATAAACCGATTTGACTTTATTCATCAACATAGTCTCCTTCTCTAGGATGATAAACCGATTTGACTTTATTCATCAACATAGTCTCCTTCTCTGGGATGATAAACCGATTTGACTTTATTCATCAACATAGTCTCCTTCTCTGGGATGATAAACCGATTTGACTTTATTCATCAACATAGTCTCCTTCTCTGGGATGATAAACCGATTTGACTTTATTCATCAACATAGTCTCCTTCTCTGGGATGATAAACCGATTTGACTTTATTCATCAACATAGTCTCCTTCTCTGGGATGATAAACCGATTTGACTTTATTCATCAACATAGTCTCCTTCTCTGGGATGATAAACCGATTTGACTTTATTCATCAACATAGTCTCCTTCTCTAGGATGATAAACCGATTTGACTTTATTCATCAACATAGTCCCCTTCTCTAGGATGATAAACCGATTTGACTTTATTCATCAACATAGTCTCCTTCTCTAGGATGATAAACCGATTTGACTTTATTCATCAACATAGTCTCCTTCTCTAGGATGATAAACCGATTTGACTTTATTCATCAACATAGTCTCCTTCTCTAGGATGATAAACCGATTTGACTTTATTCATCAACATAGTCTCCTTCTCTAGGATGATAAACCGATTTGACTTTATTCATCAACATAGTCTCCTTCTCTAGGATGATAAACCGATTTGACTTTATTCATCAACATAGTCCCCTTCTCTAGGATGATAAACCGATTTGACTTTATTCATCAACATAGTCTCCTTCTCTAGGATGATAAACCGATTTGACTTTATTCATCAACATAGTCTCCTTCTCTAGGATGATAAACCGATTTGACTTTATTCATCAACATAGTCTCCTTCTCTGGGATGATAAACCGATTTGACTTTATTCATCAACATAGTCTCCTTCTCTAGGATGATAAACCGATTTGACTTTATTCATCAACATAGTCTCCTTCTCTAGGATGATAAACCGATTTGACTTTATTCATCAACATAGTCTCCTTCTCTAGGATGATAAACCGATTTGACTTTATTCATCAACATAGTCTCCTTCTCTAGGATGATAAACCGATTTGACTTTATTCATCAACATAGTCTCCTTCTCTAGGATGATAAACCGATTTGACTTTATTCATCAACATAGTCTCCTTCTCTAGGATGATAAACCGATTTGACTTTATTCATCAACATAGTCTCCTTCTCTAGGATGATAAACCGATTTGACTTTATTCATCAACATAGTCTCCTTCTCTAGGATGATAAACCGATTTGACTTTATTCATCAACATAGTCTCCTTCTCTAGGATGATAAACCGATTTGACTTTATTCATCAACAGTCTCCTTCTCTAGGATGATAAACCGATTTGACTTTATTCATCAACATAGTCCCCTTCTCTAGGATGATAAACCGATTTGACTTTATTCATCAACATAGTCCCCTTCTCTAGGATGATAAACCGATTTGACTTTATTCATCAACATAGTCTCCTTCTCTAGGATGATAAACCGATTTGACTTTATTCATCAACATAGTCTCCTTCTCTAGGATGATACACTGATTCAAAAGCTTCTCTAACAATTTAATTTTTTGTAGAACGAT
>OY744553.1:6717103-6727103 GCA_963556195.1 Sepiola atlantica
ATTATGTACTGTCACTACACTCATCGACACCGGGAACTAATAAACACAGTTTACTTTTCACAAAACAGTCCGTCCTTATTTATTATTTGCCTGGTATTAATTTACTACATAATATAAAGCAATACGCAAAGACTTAATGACCGCTCCCGTCCACTCCGATGATTTTCCGCGAATATCAGATTACGTTCTTTCTCATTCTACCTATGACTTGACCTATTTTCACGTGTATTTTTAAGTCGAAACTGTGGTGCAGTGGTTAAGAAGGCAGGTTTCAGGATCGACTGTTTCAGCGTTCGATCCCATTCGACGCGGCCACTTTTTTCTTTTAATTCAAAACATTCGCCAACACGGTAACTATAGGCCGTTTTTTTTTCATTCGACGTCATGCAATAGGTAGTACTTTCTCCCGTGCAACGCCGGGCGACGGGTTCCACTAGTATATATATAGAGAAAAGAGGGTAGTGCAGTATCAGTGCAGTTCCAACGAGAGAAAAGTATATATGTAAAGGAGTAAGGCTACCAACATTTGTAAAATATTTTTTTCAATATTTTTTTAATTATTTTGTTATTTTATCATTTTATAATTTTATATAACGCGTTTCAAGCGGTGGTCCGCTATCATCAGATATGTAAATCCATTTGAAGAAATGTCTTTCGATTTGAAAGAGTGTTGTTTCATTTGAGGAAATGTGTTATTGTTTGGCGTTTTTGCGCATGTGTGGGTTTGCGGGTGTGTGAGTACGTGTTTTGATAACTTTATATCTTTTATTTTTCCTGCTTCTCTTGGTCAAAGTCGTGCGTGTTTATTAAGTACGTGTTATTTTGACCTTTATTTTATTGGTCATCTTAATTTCTTGGGGTGCGTAGATTTTCTTTTGAAATTTATTACATTTTATTGCCCAATCTCCAAAATGACTTGTCACGTGTGTGGTCAGTTCTGAATCTTGTACATAGGTGAGCAACACATACATCCACACACACACACACAAACACGCACACACACATATGCGTGTGCACACACATACAGGCATATGGTTAGATAGATTGATAGAGAGCGATAGAGAAAGGTTGATAGAAGTGTAGTTCGTATTGTGTGTGGTTAGAGTTATGATCTGTTCAATGCTGGATTGAATTTAAATATTTTGTAGACTGGGCAATAAAAAGTAATAAATTTCAAAAGAAAATCTAAGCACCCCAAGAAATTAAGATGACCGATAAAATAAAGGTCAAAATAACAAAAAATTCTTTGAATAATTGATGATGTCGTAGATATGGTATTCTGTCAAAATTTTCATTCACATCATTATTTATATTATTGCTCTATCTCATATTTATTAGCTTTAAGCCGTTTTCAGGCGATGAAGCATTACGCAATATAATCACAGGGATGGTCGTTTCCATCGGTGGCGCTTACATTGAAAAATAATGTATTATGCAACTTTAACTGTTGTTAAATAAACTGTCGGGTCTCTGCATATACAACTTTTGTTTTTATTGCTTTATGGTCTGCTAACAAGGATGTCAATGTTCAGGACCTTTTTGAAATCGGAAAAACATCGTACAGAAGATGGATGGACAATCAGTTTTCTAAAGACTTTAGCATCGAACAAGAATGTCAAAGTTTCTGCAGATCATATCATTGACCTAATACTTTTATTCCAGAGTTTTCTCGTGGTCTCACAGATGGGTGATCTAAGGCCGGATGATCTCATGTCCTATGAACTCTGTCTCTACCCGATGTCTTTGTTTGAAGGAAAGCGCATCTTACGTCAAGCAGACAAACCACAGCTGGTAGCAGCTCTCAGAAATTATGTTGAAACAAAATTGGACAGTGCTGTGACACAAACCGTTCCAGTCACAGAGCACAATGTACTAAATGGAGAATCTCTTCTTCACCGTTTGAAATGGAAGGAGGAGAGTACCTACAGCTCGATTGTAAATGATTATGCCTCATTTACTGTTGAACACTATGGGAGAGCAACTGTCGTGTTTGATGGTTATGAAGTTTGACCAAGTATAAAAAAACTGTACTCATCAGCAGCGAAGTCGAAAGCTGAATGCAAGAAAGGTGAACATTACTGAGGTAACAAAATTTGCTGGGGAAAAGGAGGACTTCTTGTCAAATGTGGCAAACAAGCAGACGCTGATTCAGACGATCATGGAACGAATGCGGCAGAAAGGCTGTGACGTTATTCAAGCGGAAGGAGATGCCGATGTTGAGATTGCAAAGGCAGCCATTAATATGTCTGCTCTCAAATCAACCACCCTCATCGGAGAAGACACAAACCTTTTCTTGCTGTTCCGTGCATTTGTTTCTAAATGTACTGCATTTTATTTTTGCTCTGACAACGCGAAATCCTACATCTACAATATCAAGGTTCTCAAGCAGGTGCTTGACGAAGCCGTTTGTAATGATCTGTTGTTACAGCATGCTTTTACGGGATGCGATTCGGTGTCCAGGGTATTCGGAATAGGAAAGACGTTGGGGTACCAACGAATCGTCAAGAGAGAAAAGACAATGACAGACTGTTCAAAAGCATTTTCTCTACCAAAGCAAAGCCAGGAGGTTGTGGAAACCAATGGTTGTGGAAACCAATGGTAGCTTTGTTCAATGCGGATAGAGAAAAACTCCCTGGCATCTATTAGATACAATATGCTCTGCAAGAAAATTGCGAGAGTTAAGACGTTTGCCACGTCAGAACGACCCCCACCAATGCCCTCTGCCTGTAAATTTCATTTTTTTGCGGACTTACAACCAGATTATGGAGTGGATGGGATGTAGTGATGAAATGGTGCCATCTGAGTGGGGCTGGAAGGTGGAAAGGAGCAAACTTGTTCCAGTGATGACGGACAAAAGCCCTGCTCCAGATGCACCGATTCAAATAATTCATTGCAACTGTTCAGAAGGATGCAATAACCTAAGGTGTATCTGCAGGAGACATGGACTAGCATGTACAAGTGCATGTGGACATTGCCAAGACAGAAATTGTGGCAATATGAAAAATGATCCAGTGGAAGATGATGATGAGGAGTTAAAAGTTTTGAAAAAGTACTGTGACGTAAGTGAATCAGGGTGGATACAAGAAGGGTAATGGGCGTAGGGGTACCCTTTGATATTGTATAAGGGTTTATTTCGCATCACTGGTAACCCTTTCATGTGAAAGATTGACCCTGAAAACTTGGGTAAAAATCCAAGACGTATTGATTTATCATGAAAACTGACCGAGTTAGTGCTTCACATGTAAATGGAAAATGACTTGTAAACCAAAAAAAGTCATATTCGAAATTTGGCACTTTCCCATACTCGGATCTTGTCCAACTTTTAGTATGTTGTAGACTAGACCCAACCTAGCCCAAAACCACCAAAAAACAAAATGTTGCGATTTTTGGGGGTCAATCAGTATATTGACCCGGTCTATATATTGAACATTAACTCTTCATGATAAGATATATTTTAAAGATATATTTTATATCTTTATTTTCCATTTCCCCACTATATATCTACTAGTTTATACCCACTCCTTGAGGCTTGTTGGCATATTATTACGTATATATATATATATATATATATATTCTGTATTATAGTGCTCAATATATTAGCAGAGCTTAGTAGTAATAATATATATATATATATATATATATATATATAAAATTAGATACGTTTTATACATTTGTATGTACACGATTCACTCCTAAACTAATTAACCGATCATTATGAATTTTTAAACATAGCTGTCAGACAGAAGGGGTTAAAATGTAGGCTATATTTAATTTAATGCATTGAATTTCATTCAGTCATTAGACACCATTGAAGCAAGATTCCCTGAATTTTAATTTCTTCTTAAGACCCCTTAAGCTTAAGCCTTAAATTTGAGACATTTTCTAGAATCAAAATACTGTAATGGACTTTGATTAAAATTAGAATAAGGATTCTAGACATAAGGTTTAGCATCATTATATCTTCGTAAGGGGACGTAGAACTGGTGCAAAACTGTTCTGTTTGGGGAATGATACCTTCTCCTTGAACGGTGTTGGTACAGTATCTGGGTAAGTCAATTTCCGTCTTTACCTAGCTTCTACCGATTTATGGCTAGTAAAAAGTTAAAAAAATATTTGTGACATTTTGTAGAAAAAAAATGTTAGTTCATATTTGCATGAGAGAGTAAGTAACTACGATGAATGTATTTATAGCGAAATAACATTAGAATTCGCTTTGAACTCATGCTGAATACCTTTTATGTCTATTTTTATTTCGGATGAAAAAAAAGGGTCACATAGTTTTTTGGGTTTTTTTTTTTTTTCAATATTTATGTAATGTTATGTTATATTTATAAAATACGTATCCAGTTAAAAACAAATTCTCTAGACTTACGTGAGATTCGAACTCGGGTATTGACATTGTAAAAACTACTACCTTGGTAATGTGTACTCTGCATATTCCTTTCATGTCAAACAAACAAATTTCTATTTGTGTACGAACAGACAAACTCCAAAAACACCCTAATCTTTTAATAGTATATACTTGATGATGTTTCTTTTAAGGTAATTATTTAAGAATATCTACATATTACCAAACTGCCGTGACGGATTAAGTATTTTTTCTTTCATATATAAATTGCAGCAAAGGATGCTACTTTATTGCAAATAATATGTTAGTAGATGTATATGTATGCGCATATGTATTTGTGTGTGAGTGTTCCTGCGTGCGGCTGCATGCACACAGTGTGCATTGCACGCGCGTGCGCACACACACACACGAACAACTAAAAACGAACCGTAAAAATGAACGGGAGGGGGGTATTTATTTTCTTTTAACTCCATTTTATATTTTGACTTTATTTTAAAAAGATGGCTACATATATTAAGGAGAAAAGAAAAAAAAGAAAGAAAGGAGGAAAAAAAGAAAAAGTAAAGACAGAAAAAAGGAAAGAAAAAAAGCAAAGAAAAAAAAAGAGAAAGGAAAGAAAAAAGAGAAAGGAAAGAAAAAAGAGAAAGGCAGAAAAAAGAGAAAGGCAGAAAAAAGACAGAAAGAAAGACAGACAGACAGAAAGGAAAAAGAGAAAGGAAAGAAAAAAGAGAAAGGAAAGAAAAAAAGGAAAGAAAAAAGAGAAAGGCAGAAAAAAGAGAAAGGCAGAAAAAAGACAGAAAGAAAGCCAGACAGACAGAAAGGAAAGAAAAAGAGAAAGGCAGAAAAAAGAGAAAGGCAGAAAAAAGACAGAAAGAAAGACAGACAGAAAGGAAAGAAAGAAAGAAAAGAAAGAAAAAGAAAGGAAAGAAAGAAAAAGAAAAAAAGAAAGAAAGAAAAGAAAGAAAGAAAGAAAGAAAAGAAAGAAAAAGGAGAACAAAGAAAAAGGAAAAGAAAAAAAATGGGAAGGAAAAAAAAGAACAAAAAAGACAACAGATGAAGATCGGAAAACTTTCTGAAAACATCGACAAATTACAATTTTTTTTTAAATCCCGACCGGGGGGGGGGGGGGAGTAAGTCTGGGGTAAGTTGTGGTGCGAGGGAGTGCAGATGGTGGGGGCTCTCTTATTTATTTTCTTTCAACTCCATTTTCTATTTTGACTTTATTTTAAAAGATGGCTGCCGACAGACAGACCGAGTGAGTGTTTCTTATTTTTATGAATAACACAATCAAAAGGTCAACCGACAACTTTCAGCTTTTACTAATGGATCTAATAATAAGACTTCAGATGGATTTCAAGGGGGAAAAAAGCCCGAAGTGTGTGGCGGGTGACGGGGGGGGGGGGTTATGGGTGACAATGGACGGCGGGGTGTAAAGGTGGGACACATGATGACTTCAATGTTTTAAAGTTTTCAAAATAAACACAGAATTCTAAACCTACAAAGACATTTTTAAATGTCTCTCATAGAATTGAATGACAGATTGAATGACATGCACGGTCAGAGGCTCGGACAGAAGACACATCCACCAGAGGCTCGGACAGAAGACACATCCGCCAGAGGCTCGGACAGAAGACACATCCGCCAGAGGCTCGGACAGAAGACACATCCGCCAGAGGCTCGGACAGAAGACACATCCGCCAGAGGCTCGGACAGAAGACGCGTCTATCAGAGGCCTGAGACTGGGGCCAAAGGCACATCCGCCAAACGCCAGAGGCTCGACAGAAGACACGTCAACCAACCGCCAGAGGTTCGGACAGAAGAGACGTCTATCAGAGGCCAGAGATGAGGACAGAAGAAACGTCTATCAGAGGCCAGAGATGAGGACAGAAAAAACGTCTATCAGAGGCCAGAGATGAGGACAGAAGAAACGTCTATCAGAGGCCAGAGATGAGGACAGAAGAAACGTCTATCAGAGGCCAGAGATGAGGACAGAAGAAACGTCTATCAGAGGCCAGAGATGAGGACAGAAGAAACGTCTATCAGAGGCCAGAGATGAGGACAGAAAAAACGTCTATCAGAGGCCAGAGATGAGGACAGAAGAAACGTCTATCAGAGGCCAAAGATAAGGACAGAAGAAACGTCTATCAGAGGCCAAAGATAAGGACAGAAGAAACGTCTATCAGAGGCCAGAGACTGGGACAAAAGGCACATCCGCCAAACGCCAGAGGTTCGACAGAAGACACGTCAACCAACCGCCAGAGATTCGGACAGAAGAGACATCTAGCAAAGGCCAGAGATGAAGATAGAAGAAACGTTTTTCAGAGGACAGAGATTGACAGAAATAACAGAGCATATGGCCAGAGACTCAGAAGTAATGAGGCTCCATAGTCAAGTAATTTAAATGTTAAACGATTTTTCTTATTGCCAAAGAAACAAATAATTAGATGATAAATTTATTGATGAAGATGATCAAATATTCCGTTTGAGATACACGATTATTAAATACAAGTGTACACCCCCCCCCATCAAAAATGTCTCAAAATGGAAAATATTTTAAAGAAAAGAGAAAGGAAAACGTATAAATCGGTATAGATAGCAAAAAAAAAAAACGTGTTATTATTGAAATAGATTGGAGGTGGGGGTTGTCTGACTTGCTATTTTCTTTCTCAACTTCCCTAAATACTTTAAATGGATTCGCTGGGCTGTTTTGTACTTGCTAACTTTTGCGTGACGGGACGGATATATATATATATATATAATTATTATTATTAATAAATAAACATTTTTATATCCATCGACATATATATATATATATATATATATGTTCCCCGTTTTATTCTACGCTCGTCAGTATGGAATTACGTTACCGCATTGCCGGTCGAACAATTTGAACCCCGAATCCACATATTATGGACCCTGATTTCGTAACCATTAGGCCACCGTTTATATATATATATAAAATATTGACACTTTTTTTTTTAAATATCGTTACGCATTTGAATATTAATTTTTGAGAAAGCCCAGAACAATATATGCTTTTTTCTTTAAACTGAAAATTTATTTACCTTAATAAAAAAAAGTGCAAATATTTCTTATAACATTACCACGCAAGCCACGTGCGGAAATAATAAGCCAACGTAATGGAAAACGAAAAGAGGAGAACCAAAGATTGCTTATAAATACATCAACGTTTCGTGTTTATTTCAAGACTTTCTAAGATGACTGATTTGAAGAAAAACATAGAAGTCAATATTCGAAAACACGTGGTGCGTATATGGCTTGAAAAAAGTGTTTTTGTTCTTTTTTTTCTTAAAATTAGTCATCTTGAGAAAGCCTTCATATAAAGGCGAAACATTGATGAATATGTAGCAGCTGACATGAATGAACTATTTTCTGTCGATCTATGTAAGTTGTGCATCGGTTTGACGATCATTCTAATCATCGCCTCTTCAACAGGTGCGCGTCTGCACGGGCCGGATCACGTGATCAGCAGAGCAGCCTCAGTTTGAGATTGTTTCCCAAGCGGACAAGATGTGATCCTGCGATTCTCTGCTGTCGGCTCAGCAGAGAATCTACGAACTCCAGGAAATGATCATTTCATCTTGCCTGTATTCACTCAACCCTATGTATTATCTTTTGTATTGTTCCTGTGTTTCTCCGACATAAAACTATTAACCGTCTGTGCACCGTGTTGTTCCATTGTATTACGCCCCCAAAGAAAAGTTACACAAACCAATGCACTTATCTTTGTTTAGTTCCCGTCATATATATATATATATATATAAGTCACCGTCCATATGTTTGTTATACTGGATGAAGTCATCCTTCTGTTACTTCAGGAAAAACGTCATAGCTTTGTGACGTAATTGAGTGTGCACGAAGGAAAACAAACGAAACTTGGATCTAAATAAGAGAGGGAGAGAGAGAGAGAGAGAGAAAGAGAGAGAACATGAGAAAAGGTGGATAAAGAGAGAGGGGGAAGGATAGAGAGGAGGAGGGAGAGAGAGAAAGAGGAGGGAGAGAGAGAGAAAGAGGAGGGAGAGAGAGAAAGAGGAGGGAGAGAGAGAAGGAGGAGGGAGAGAGGAGGAGGAGGGAGAGAGAGGAGGAGGAGGGAGAGAGGAGGAGGGAGAGAGAGGAGGGGGAGGGAGAGAGAGGAGGGGGAGGGAGAGAGAGGAGGGGGAGGGAGAGAGAGGAGGGGGAGGGAGAGAGAGGAGGAGGGGAGAGAGAGGGGGAGAGAGAGGAGGGGAGGGGAAGAGAGGGGAGGAGGGAGAGGAGGAAGGGGAGAGAAAGAGGAGGAAGGGGGAGAGAAAGAGGAGGAAGGGGGGAGAAAGAGGAGGAAGGGGGAGAGAGAGAGGAGGAAGGGGGGAGAAAGAGGAGGAAGGGGGGAGAAAGAGGAGAAAGGGGGGAGAAAGAGGAGGAAGGGGGGAGAAAGAGCGAGGAAGAGGGAGAGAAAGAGCGAGGAAGAGGGAGAGAAAGAGCGAGGGGGAGGGAGAGAAAGAGCGAGGGGGAGAGAAAGAGCGAGGGGGAGAGAAAGAGAGAGGGGGAGAGAAAGAGAGCGAGGGAGAGAAAGAGAAAGAAAAAGAGAGAGAATCGTTTCGTGCATTTCAAAAAAATAAATAAATAAAAAATAAAAACGTGGACGCGTTTAACAGGGAAAACAGGACAGCATTTTTACTCGCCGACATTTTCTTTTCTTTTAATTTGTTTTGTTTTCTTTATATTTGTTTTGCATCCAGAATTGATTATCCAATTTGAAAAATGATGTCAACATTTCGGACGGGAGAGAAAGCGCACGTGTCCTTCGTGTGGTGTAACGCGATAAATGAAAAATAGTACAATATGCATTCGCCCGTTCTTTCACAGCTGTAGACGTCTTCTTAGGCCGCTCGGCGCAGGGGGGGGGGGGGGCATACACTTTACGTACATGAACTTTTAATAGAAAAATGGGTGACCCGTTGGATCACCCATTGAGCTTAAGTCAATTTGCGAAGCCAGTTAAATCCTTAAAAAAAACAAGAGGAAAAAAATTCCAAATTAATCTCTGTCTGCTCGCTATATGTTCCCCTCTGTATATTCCCCAGGTATGGGTTAAATAGTATCGATACTTGTGGTGATATCCCCTATTGTTTATAATGGTCTATTCCATAGTTAATTTCGGTTAATTCGTCGTTTCACAGCCAAAATGGCGGACAATAAATCGTCTGCAATTTTTTTCGGCCTCACAAATGAGTAAGTAAACCCAAATAAATTGTTTTGGACTAATTTCGAATTTTCCTTATAGGAATTACAGTTGGGAAATTAGTCCAAAACAATTTATTTGGGTTTACTTACACATTTGTGAGGTCGAAAAAAAAATAATCAGAAAATGCTGTCGATTCATTGTCCGCCATTTTGGCTGTGAAACGACAAATTAATCATAATTCCATTACCTTTGACTATCAACAGAGGGGGGAGGTGTGAAAGAGGGAAGGGTGGATAGACTCTGTATAGAATAAGAGTGGGTTGACCAAAATAACATACAATGAAAAGGCGTTGGGATTTGGAGTTGAAGGTGACTCTTGTTCCGGGGTTCGAATAGTGCGACTGGTTTAAATAGTTATCTCTACACTGATGATTCCGCAATGGTGAAACGTATATAATTAAATATTTATT
>OY744553.1:6729603-6739603 GCA_963556195.1 Sepiola atlantica
GTATAACCCTTTTTTCACACACACCCCATTCGAAACCAAAGGGATTGATCTACTGTATAAACATTTGTGCAAACTCGACCCTTAAAAAACTTTTGTTTCAAATATCACATTCCAACAAAATGCCTATTTAATATAATATTCAACGAAAATGTGTTAAACTACAACTTGTTTCACATCCGAAACGAGCCTGTTGGCAACTGTGAGTAGGTATTAGTATGATGTTGCATCAGCACACCTGTTAAATAGATAATCAGTATCTTCGATGTCAAACCAATATTAAAAAAATAAAGCATTTAACGGTTAAAAAAAGAAAATTTATATATATATATATATATATATATATATATATATATATATACCCATCCCCATTTTCCCTGCATACACCCCCCACACACAAACATTCCAACTCACTCTTCCCCTTCAATCTTGACCACAGCCATCTGGTCAAACACCCCCTCTCCCTCTTCCTCCAATCTCTCTCTGCCATCCATTTTACCCCTGCTCATCCCCCACCTCTTTCTCTCATCGCCAGCCACAGTAGTCCTTGCTCTCTCCACCCTTCCTCTTTTCTCCCACTCATTTTCGTCACTCATTTTCATTCTCTAACAAGTACGGACGTCCACCAAGACGTTGCCATTATTTTTCATTTTATTTTATTTTTCCTCCCAACATGTCTACCCTACATGTATTTGTACTTGCATGATATCTTTTCCCTATATCATCATCCTGATGAAGTCTTATAAATAAAGACGAAACGTTGATGTACACATAAAAAACATCCAGTTTTTGGTTTTCCTTTTTCATCTTACCATCACGTCGGATTACCTTCATCCTTCTCTTCCCATATATATATATTATATATATATATATTAAATATTAAAGTGTTTTTGTTCACCTACAGATGACGTCGTTTCGGGCTCTATTCCCCTCATCAGTTTAGGTTGCAGGCAGTCGCATGGGCTCAAACACAGTTCGTAGATTAAGGCTAGAATCACGAGACAGACGCTCAGGACCACAAGAAATCGACATAGGCAGTAATTGAAATTAATATACACTTACCCAGTAGGCGGGGGAAGTGTTTTGTTGTCTACAGTGTTCAACGATTGAGCGGAACTTGCTTGATATTATATATATATATATATATATATATATATATAAAATATTTGTTATTGTTTATATTTTTATCTATGGACGTATACGTTTCGTCTCTTTTCAATCAAGACTCATCAGCATAGAAGTACGACTATTCACCACCGGTCACACGATTCGAAACCCTGGACTACAAGTATTTTTTTCAACCTACAGTCCAACGTCGATAACCGCTAGGCCAGTTCTGAACAGCTTATAAACAATGATAATTTTAACACAATAACGGCGGCGAAAGCGTACAGGCATTCAAACTTCTATAAGTGAAGGAACGATGCATAAAGCAAGTGACGCTACGCTGTGTTACTACTACCATTTTACAGTGCTCTACTTTTTAACGAGGAGCTTCATATATATATATATATATATAAGGAGAGATAGTTTGCTTGAAGCATTGTGTGTAATACGTATATAGAGGAGAATTAGAAGGCTATCACAATGCAAGAAATGGAAATATGTCGGCGTTGAGAAGTAAGACAAAAACAAGTGATTTTAATTATATATTTGTTTTTATATATTTTTCTTTTATTTAAATTTTTTTTTAATATTTTTCAAAAAGTTTTTGAAAAATATTAAATTAAAATCACTTGTTTTTGTCTTACTTCTCAACGCCGACATATTTCCATTTCTTGCATTGTGATAGCCTTCTAATTCTCCTCTCTCTCTCTCTCTATATATATATATATAGAGTGATTAGTTAAATTCCAATGACTAAAATTCAGTCGTTAATCATAATATTTATTTTGCAATGACAGAATTGTCGATGGTTTTACAATCGTTTCATAACGTGCAAGATGCTAGAATCAGAAACAATTACACGCTGCTCATCCGAAACCTCATTTATAAGAATATTAAATCATGAAAAATGTTCAAGGATAAAATGGAAAACAGGCAAATACTGACGTGGAAGCCGCCATTTTTATTTATATATATATACACATATAAAAAATTAGTTAATGGAATAGTGGATAAGCATGGCAACAGACTAGTAGAAATGATATGATATGTTTGTGTCCTTAACACAAACATATCATTAAGGCTGAGCCAAAATATTTTGGTCGATTCGTTTAAAATATATTGGAAAAAAGACTTGGGTCGAAATCAAAATCAAAACTGAAAAATTTTCCCTCGCTGTGATAAAATAGAGAGAGAGAGGCACAATATGTATGAAAAAGAATAAGACAGAGAGAAAACAAAGTCACCAGTATTTTTCAGTTCACAAACCCCATGCAGCAATTGATTTGACCTTTTTAACCGATCTGATGCACCTGTCAACTAGATTGCTTTGACACCGGTCGATGATTTCTTAAACAACTTGCCCCCTGACGCGCCTGACATTTGCAGTGCAATGTTGTCAGTATTATATGTCTCCCTCAGCGGGCAATAGATTTCTGTAATATACTAACTCAAAATACTGCCATCCTCGCTGCTTTAAACTGTAGCCTTCACCTCCCCATCCTTGAAGCAGTATTTATTTGGGCGCATAAACCTACTATCAATCAAGCTCAGTACGAGGACGGGAAGGAATATTAACATATTTTTAAATGTTAATATTCGACCTTTCTTAATAAATTCAACCATTTTAATTTGTACCAACATCATTACGTGCCTGACGATGACTTATGTGAATCGAAAGTACTTGCAAGTATGGCGACTTCCTGTTCACACTTGAACATATCCGATCGATAGTCTGCGAATCGAAAAGAATGGATAAAAAAAAGGAATAAACAGAAGTTTTCACTCGTATTTAATCAAATTTGTGTTTTATATATATTGAACACCTTCTTGATGGCTGCCTTTAATAGGTTTGATCTCTCACTGATTTATCGGGTTGTTGATAGTGGCTACGAGGACTTAAGCGTCGGAATTTGAGTTATAAACATTACGTATGTTCCAGAGTTCGAGTCCTGCGACCGGTATTAATAATCATCTCTACACTGACGATTCCCATAAGGATGAAACGTATACGTATGTAGATTTTTTTTCTTTCTTTTAACATAGTTCACCCTAAATAAGGCAGGCTGCCACTGTAGATGTAAGAGGCTACTGAGAAAAAAGGGTGAAGGTTTGGGAAAGTTCAACCTAAATTAGGAGCTGCGCAGCGAGATGTCTGTTTACATTAGTTTTAAATTTCTGCATGTCAGTAACGCCAGGAAAGCAGGAAGCAGAGAGGAAGTTCCAGGGTCCAACAGAATGAGGAAATAAGCTTTTGGAGTAGAAAGCTCTTCGGCATCTGGGGACCTCCACAGTGTATGGATGGGATTTGGCAGATTGTCAGGTTGGTCTAGTGAATTTACGTCGTGGGGGTACCAGAGCAGCAAGCTCATCAGAGCACAATCCATTGAAGTACTTGTAAAACAGACACAAGGATGCAACATTGCGGCGATGGGACAGGGGCTGGAGCTTGGTGGATAGTGAAGGACCTATCAAGTTGGTGACTCTTTTTTTGGCCTAGAGGGAGAGACTAGTGGATGATGCACCAGCCCAGATGTGACAACAATACTCCATGCATGGGCAGATGGTGGCTTTGTAGAGATATAGAATAATGTCAGGTGTGAGAAGTTTACTGGCACGGAAGAGAGAGCCCACCTTCTTTGCGGCAGCCCTGGCAATGTTTTCAATGTATTTATTCCAATTAATGTTATCTGTGAAAGTTAGGCCGAGTTGTTTGAATGATGAACTCTCAGGCAGGGTGCTATTTGCCATGGCAATCGGTGGTTGAAGAGGTTTTTTGTAGTTATTGAAGGAAAGTAGCTTTGTCGTTGCGGCATTAAAAGTTACCATCCATTTTTAACCCCATTCCACTACAGACTGAAGGTCATTTTCTAAGGATTCAGCAATTGCCTGAGGGATTCAAAATCAGCCTGCTCATAGTTTCTCATAGTTTTAAGCAATGGCTCTTCAGCTTTTGGACGAGTTTTTAAGGTGATAAGTATCATTACCATAACATGATCAGAGTTTCCGAGCTGGCTATTGGCATTGGCCACACAAGCCTCGGGTAGTGAGGTTACAAACAGGTCGAGAAGTGAGGCTTGCTGGTCCGCGTAATCAGGAAGGTGGGTTGGAAAAGTAACAGCCTGTGAGAGGTCGTGATCTGAGGAGAAATTAAAAGTAGAGTTCCCAGCTGCATCAGTAACGCTGAAGAATCCCAACCAGTCACGGTGGTGTGCATTAAAATCCCCAAATACATGTATTTGGGCATTCGAGTCAAGTGAGAGTGTTCTATCTAAGCTTTCGGAGACAGAGTCAAGCAGTGTACAGTCCCGGGGCAAAGGAGAACGATATAAGAAATATAAGTAACTAACTCTGTGATGTAAGGTCAATCTAAAGCACATGTAGGATTGGTCATCTGATTCTAACCTATGTTCTCTAGTCAAGGGGAGGGTGTTCCGAACATAAACTCCTAGCCCATGCATATGTTTGTCAGAGTCCTTACAGTAGAGTGGAAGGTAATCAGTCATGTCAAAGTGGTGAGAGGAGATTGAGGATTGAAGGTTCGTTTCACTTAGTGCTAGGATATCTGGGAAGTTTGTCAGGAGAAAAGTTTCTACGTCGTTAATGTTGGTTCTAAGTCCCCGGATATCTGTGAATGCGAGCCTCAAAAGCGGAGAAACAAATATTTATAATATATATATATATATAAAACATCACTCAATAAGTCCCAGGCCTAACTAATAAAACATCTTTAACTTAAATTTCGACTTTATTCATCAACATAGTCTCCTGTTAGAGTGATACACTGATTCCAACACTTCTTTAACAATTCGATGCCTTTTTTGTAGAATGATTTGTCTTTGGCCTCAAAATACACCTAAGTTTCCAATATCGCTTTTTCATTGAAGCCAAATCTCTTTCCCTGGAGCATTCTTTTGAGGTCTGCAAACAGCCAGTAGTCGATAGGGACCAGATCTGGAGAATAGGGTTGATGCAAAAGCAATTCAAAGTGTAATTCATGTAGTTTTGCCATCGTTGTGATTCACTTGTGACATGGTGCATTGTCTTGGTGTAAGAAGACTTTCTTCTTCATTTGTAGCCGTTTTATTATTTTTAAGATTTCTTCTTTCAAATGCATCAATAACGCTATTATTCGCTATTGATGGTTCTTTCTTTCGTAAGGTAATCGATAAACAAAATAAATTGCATATTCCAAAATACAGAGGCCAAAACCTTACCTGCTGATGTTTGAATTTTTGATCACTTTGGACGGCTTTCACCTGCTGCTGTCCACTCACCTGACTGCCAATTTGACTTCGGAGTGAAGTGGTCACATATTGACACAAAAAAATCCTCTTTGTGTTGTTGAAACAGTTGCAAACGTTATGAATCGCCACCATGTCGTTGTTTTTGATCGACTATAAGCTAACATGGAACCCACTTTGAATACCACTTTTTATTAACAAATGTTCATGCGAAATGGTGAATACACCTTCGCCTTCTGATATCTTTAACTCTTCTGCTATCTTACGCAATTTCAATTTACGATCGGCCAAAACGATTTTGTGGACTTTTTTATGTTTTCCGTGACAGCTGTCGAATTTGGGTGACCTGAGCATTCAGCATCATTTGTGTCTGTATGACTCCGTTTAAAACCTCTTAACCGTTGTTTCTGATGGAGTAGAATCCGAATAACACTTAGCAAGTCATTTCTTTGCTTGAACAGTATTTTTCCACATCAGAAAGCAATGCTTTATCAACACACAAAATTCAGATTTTTCCATTGCTTTGAAAATTTGCAACAGTAGCTTCACTTAACTGTAATTTGTAAACTAATAATCCGATTGGCCTCAAATTTTGATACATACCATTGAAGGTTAGTACTTTATAAAAATTGTTTTATTTCTAGTGGCGCCATCTGTATGTCATGTTCAGAACTTATTGAATGATCTGTTATCATATATATATATATATATATATATATATATATATCCTTTCTTTTCATTCTTTTGCAATATGAACATCTAAGTGAAAGACCAGACTTTTCCGCTTGATGAGATCTTAGTTTCTAATAACTAATGATCAATAACATCGACATGCCAGTGTAGCGGCTTTTTGTTCATTTCTGTATAAATAAGAATAATTATATATATTGTATGCGTATATATACTATATTAACGTTATCCTTCAAAATTTGAAAGTGATTGTGAAGTCTTGTAACTAGAAATTAGAAAGTAATTTTTGAATTTGAATGAATAGAAGCACAAAATCAAGTATTATGGTTCATTTGTGCTCGTGGACAAGAGAGAAACATGCATTTTTGATCGCGCCTCTGTCATACCAAAGAACCGTTATCTAAATGCGAAAGTTGGGTCCATTTCTCACACTAACAGTAATCAAGTTCATTCAAATTTAAACAATAGACGCACCATTTTTTTATATACTGCTTATGTATATGCAACATCAGTTACAAGGTTAACTAATTTGCATATTGGTTTTGAAAAACGACATTTTATTAATTAACTATTATTTGTTATTGTTTTTTTTTTTAATGATTGTTTTGATTTTAATATAACAAATATTTCTGTTTCGCACTATTGTTTTAGTTCCTGAACAAATATTTAGCATTTTGGTTCAAATGTTTTTTATTTATTTAGAGGAACCGATTCGATTTTCAACAAGTTGTGACCTATTTCTAAATTGTAAGTGAAAAGACAAATTGGTTTCTTCTTTCTTTTCCTTTCTGTATGGTTACATTTAAAAGATAAATGATTTTGTTTCGAAATTATCAAAATGTTAATCTATCCATATGAACAAACGTGAAAGATTTTGTTTCGTGTTTACAACAAAGTTATGAACGAAATGTTTATTATTTTAAATTAATGTTTCAAAAATTTCAAGTAGCGAACTTTGCGAAGCGATAGCAAACTGAAAAAGCCAGCTAGTATATTGTTGGCATTAAACTATTTGGTACTTCTATAGTAAGGGACCCATATCGGCCCGAATATTTCCAATTGCTATTTACGGAACAGACCAGAGATGGTCTAGCCGTCACTAAACAGCCAATTAGTACCGACATTAAATGAAACAACTTTTTTTTCCGAACTCACGGTTAGGGTAAATTAACCCCCTATCTCCTTTGTGTTAAGAAGGAGTTTAATAAGTTTTTTCGGCGATTGTACAGAATAACCAACAGAAACAAGCTGCGCGTGCGTGGTCCCCCTCTGTATGTGACGAGTGTAAAATGCAATAAATTTGGGAAATTTGGGGCATTTTTTACCCCCCTTTGACCTCTGGGGGCGCGAACCAGATTTTTTCCAAGGTCAGCGATACTTATTTTCTATTAGGAACAATTGCCTCCACATTTGGGCCAAGTTTCAGAGAAATTGAATGGATGGATGAAAAATTATGGGGCAAAAAATGTAATTTTTTGCCATTTCGGGGCCTTTTGACCCCCCGGGGGGCTAACCAGATTTTTTTTCAAAAATCGGAGAATGTCACTTTCTAACCTGACCAAAGTTACAACTTCATGCAAAATTTCAGAGAAATTCAATGGATGGTTGCGGAGAAAAATCCAGACGGACATGCCTCAAAACATAAGTCCCCCGATTTATAAAATCGGGGGACCAAAAAAGGTAAAAAACAAAACAAATAGTCAACAAATAATTGTTACCAAAGACAATAAAGTTACTTTTCTACCAACCCTACTATTTTTTTTTTTTGTGTGTGTTTGAAAGTATTTTAAAGCGTTTTTTTTTTTCAATTAAAAAGTTCGGTCAAATATATTACGTTAGATTGAAAAGCAAAGATGGCTGACAGACGTTTACCGACTGTCTATGAAGTCTAATGACTTTTTTTGTACTTTCCTCCTTTCAATTAGGTAGAAAGGTACATTTTAAGGCTTTTGAAAGAATTACTTGTTGACTGTTTGTTTTTCACAAAAAAAGACGAAAGACTGATTAAGCAAACTTCGGAAATGTCCGGTTACGACATCGTGAAATTGTAACGATAACGCGATCGAAGTTCGACGAATTATTAAAATGCAATAAAAATGTTAGAATCGCCCGGAAACGAAGGATCATATTACGTTAAATTTATATTCTAAATTCTAAAATTAGTTTTTGCTGATTTTTTTACCGTCAAGTTTTTCAGAATGTTCACACGTAATCGCCTAAAAAAGTATACCATGGGGGGGGGGGGGGTGTTTAGCTACAAATTTACCAAAAATTTTTACTCTTTTTTTTTTACGATGAAATAAAATTCGGTTCAGATTCAACCTTGTTTTATGTAAACAAAAAAAATGTTTATTGTTTATTTTGTGTATAATAACATTTTTCGTGCTTCTACTGTTTCACAGTGACATGTTTATATATATTAGCTTACTAATATATAATATATATATATATATATATATATATATATATATATATATATAGTAAGCTATGAAAATATATTTATGGCAATTAAGCTACACAGAGGATCCCGCGTTTAATCTGAAGATTGCCCCCGGGGATGAAACGCGGGAGCCTCTGTGTAGCTTAATTGCCATAAGTATATTTTCATAACTTACTAACTAGCTCTACTTACGTATCGAGCACTGTTGAAGTAAACACTGAAAATTGATACATAAAAAATTATATCTCATAAAATTTTATGTGGATACATGAAATAGTAAAATTATATAATAATAATAATAATAATAATAAATATATATAGGCCTATATAAAGAAATGTATAAACTTTGTTGTTTTTATGTGGTTGCTTAATAGAAGACTGTACACCAAAAATTACGCAAATTCATCCAGTATTAAATTAAAAATCAAAACGATTTTTATCGGCAGTCGCCACCTTGTATCTTTCAATCTAAAAAAAAAAAGAAAACGAGTTATCTTCCTTGCCTAAACTGGTTACAAAATGTCTAACAATGCGTAAAATCACTTTTTCTTTTTCTTATAATTTAATAAATACTGGATGAATTTGCGCAATTTTTTTCTTTACAATCTTATTTTCAGCTAACACGTAAGTACATAACAAAGTTTATACATTTCTGTAAATATTTTAATGTCGGGGTGAAACAGCAGAAGCAGCCTTTTTTTTTTTTAAGTTGGTGTTAAAAGAGAAGGAAAAAATGCAATGCCCGCCAGCGATTAAAACATCGAATTAAAATTCGATTTTCAAGACTATAATAATAAATTCAAATTTTATTTCACGACAAGAAATACAATTTAAGACCAGAAATCAATTTTATCGAAAATTTTGGGTTCAACAAGGGTTTTTTTTACCCCGCCTAATAAACCGGTATTGTCCGGGCTTTCGGGTCTGGATTTACGCCGGTCTATCGGTTGTCCGTCCTGTGCAGTTCTAGGAGGTGCACCCTCCCAGGCTTTACCTTCTCACCCTTTGAGAAGGGGTTAGTTTATTGCTAATCGCCTGAGGCGCCCCTGTCGAGGAATGCCAACGGGGCCGCCCAGGCAATTTTTAAATAGCCAGAGGGCTAAAATTCCTGAGCTCTGGTTTTTCAATTCCCACTTTCCCGACCTTGTGTCACATCTTACCTTGTGGGAGGAAGATAAATAAAACCAAGGGAAATGGGCGAAATAGTCGAACGGTGTTGATTGAAGTTTACAGGGAGAAAGTCAAGTAGTGTGGTTTATTTGCGTCTCGGAGAGAATGAAATGATTTCAGACTGCGCCTCTGTCCTATCAAAGAACAGTTTAACATAAGTAAATATTAAACAGACAACATTGGAATGAAGATTAATCGTTTAAAGGGACAAAGTCTATTCGTTATATTTCAATGAACATTGAACAGTATACATTAGTCTGATCTTCCATCGGTACCACCGGTTTCACGGAAACACTAGAAACTCAACCCGCAGGGCTGAAGATACCAAATGTGACCGATTCTTCAGTTGATGTTA
>OY744553.1:6744603-6792103 GCA_963556195.1 Sepiola atlantica
TCAATCGCCTGAGGTACATCTACGGGTTAATGCTGGCTGGCTGCTCGTAGACCTTTTGCAGAGCAATAGTGAACCCCCGTTTTTTTGTTTTTTTTGTGCGCTGGCTTTTCTAACCCGAACCCCCACCACACCCCACCTCACCCCACACATACACACTTTCCGGCCTTGTGCCATGTCTTCCTGCGGCGGGAAGGAAATAAATATCACAGAGTCGGGGATATGGTGCTATTGAACTTTATTGTGCACTTCTGCAAATGAGAGACGGACCGAAATTTATTTGTTTTCATTTTAGAAGAGCTCCAATAGTGTAAGGGGTTGACAACTCTCTTTTTTTTTAAGAGAAAAAATAATTTTTTAAACTGTAAAAAAAATCAAATCAAAAATGTGTTTAACCAAACACGATGATTGT
Source organism: Sepiola atlantica (assembly GCA_963556195.1). Taxonomy (NCBI): domain Eukaryota; kingdom Metazoa; phylum Mollusca; class Cephalopoda; order Sepiida; family Sepiolidae; genus Sepiola; species Sepiola atlantica. The sequence continues at coordinate 6,745,013 of OY744553.1, forward strand.
TCGTTTTGATATATATATATATATATATATATATATATATATATATATATATATATATATATATATATATATATATATATATATATATATATATATGTGTGTGTGTGTCAGGTTGTATATGAAAAGAAATCAAAGAAAGTGCTCGATCATATAAGAGAGCTAATATAATTTATTTAGATACTGTATATTACATAATTCAGCAATGTACCGCGGTTTCATTCAAAAGGGCAGATTTTACTAAAGATGTCTAAATCTTCCCTTTTGGATGAAACCGCGGTACATTGCTGAAATATGTAATATACAGTATCTAAATATATATATGGTTCTCTCCAAATATGATCTGAGGTTAAGATCGGATTCTAACTCTGCCTGATGAGATCTCAGTTTATAGTAACTGTTGATCGATAACATCGACATGCCAGTGTCGCAGATTTTGTACATGTCTGTGTAAATAAAATTATCATATATATATATATATATATATATATATATATATATATATATATATATATATATGTGTGTGTATCGAGGCAGCATTTTTTCTTTAAGACACGTATTATTAAAAATAACCGACAATTTTTGTCTGGCTATTTTAGTGTTGATCCCTTCAATTTTCCGGATTAAAATCTTAATCTCGGAAGGAACATAATACTAATACTCAAAAACTCCACATACTAGAAGCTTTACTCATTAAAACTAAAAAACCTGCTATTAACAAGATTAATTTTAACACTAGCACTAATATACTTAAATGCTTATAATACCTAATAAACATAGTTAAATTTTCCCGCCATAATTAATTATAAATCTCACTCCAGGTCTTTACCTGTTTGTCATTATTCCACTGACGATGGACCCAGACGGGTCAGAAAGTACTCTGGACCAACATGTACATTACGGCAGTTTCATCAGCCAATTTTCTTCCGAGATTAAGATTTTAATCCGGAAAATTGAAGGGATCAACACTAAAATAGCCAGACAAAAATTGTCGGTTATTTTTAATAATATATATATATATACATATATATATATATATATATATATATATACTGTTGATTTTCCCAAATTTTATTTTCTTCAATAAATGTTCTATTAATTAATTGAATTTGCATTAATTCTTATTTAAATAATTCTTATTTTCCATTTTCGGAGAAATTATATACTTAAAATTGAAACAAAAAGAGAGTTATCGACCCCTTACTCTATTGGAGCGCTTCTAAAATGAAAACAAATAAATTTCGGCCCGTCACTAATCTGCAGAAGTGCCCTTTCTTAACTAGAGCAATTTCGTTTCGGTTAATTTGGGTGTTTGTATTGTCTTCTCTTTCCTGCCGATGTTAACTTTCTGAATTTTTGTGGCGACAAAATCATAAAGCCAAGAAAACATTCGATATAGCCGCATTTCACCCCCCCACCACCACCACCACCGCACCCAATATTTTTCCCCCCAAAAAATATTCCTTCTCTCTCCAATAAATTATTTTTCAACACATTCGTTACTGTCTTCTAACCTTATCCTAACCCTAGCCTAACTTTAACTGGTAGCCAATCAGACTTAGAGTTAGTGGTAAAAAAAATTGTTAATTATCCTAAAACGCTAGAATGGTCCGGAAATGGGAGATCATTTTACGTTAAATTTATATAAGAAACTGATCCCCCACTCTCCCCACTCTAAAGAGTGGGGGATCAGTTTCTTATATAAATTTTTAAATAATTATTTTATCTTTTTTTTTAGGCTGTCCACATGTAATCGCCTAAAAAAAAGTAGAATCTCATTTGGGGGTGGGGTTATTCAGCGGAGGTTATTAATCCACAATTGTACCAAATATAAACAGCTTTCTCGTTATTTATTTTATTTTTTTTAGGTAAAGAAAACAGCATAACACCGTAAGGCAATAAAACAACCAAAATTAACCAAAACGAAATTGCTCCAGTCAAGAAAGTTAAAAAAATATCGGGGATATTTACTTCCTTCCCAGCTTAGGAAAATGTGACACAAGGCTGGGAAGGTGAGAGCTAAGAAAGGTTAACGCATCAGAAAGAGGAGGCGGGGGGGCACTCTGGCTCCACAAAAATAGTCATGAACAGATCCATCGTTCTGAATGTGGGATTGGAAAGCGAATGAAAGAAGAGAATAGTGCTGGATTTTTTTTTTTTTTTTTTTATGCAGTTGAGAGAGATGTTGTTTTTTTCATTTGGACTTGATCTTAGCAACACCTCTGTTTAACTGTTTCGATATTATTTCGTTATTTTTTTTCGGTAAATTTATAGAAGTGCACCTTTCGTATTTCGACCCCTAAAAATAAAAGTATCCTACTTTTTTGGGCAAATTACATGTAAACAGCCTCAACAAATATCCGCTATGAAAAAAAATTATGAAAATTTTTATTATTTTAGATTTTATGAGGGGGGATCACTTTCCTATATAAGTTATACGTAAAGTGAGCACGCATTTGTTGGCCACCGAATCTCACCACTCGTATTTCGACCCCTAAAAAAAAAGTTTCTACTTTTTTAGACAAATTACATGTAAACAGCCTCAACAAATATCCGCGCGCGCGGATATTTGTTGAGGCTGTTTACATGTAATTTGCCCAAAAAAGTAGGATACTTTTTTTTTTAGGGGTCGAAATACGAAAGGTGCACTTCTATAAATTTACCTTTTTTTCTACAAGGAGCACCTCAGGCGATCAGCAATAAACCAACCTCTTCTCAAACAGAGAGTAAGTAGCCGTCATAAACATTGACATTTCAGCCAGCCCGAGTGAGGTTGTTTGATCATGCGTGACCAATCAGACTCCTGGGTGTAGTAATTTCGACCGGATCTTTTGAGGACCATCCGGAGACCTTTAGGGATTTGCCTTTTGGCTAAGATCAAAGTGTAGTATCTGTTCCGATGGATACTGCACGCCTGTCCTGTGCAGTTCTAGGAGGTCCACCCTCCCAGGCTTTGCCTCCCCTCTTTGGGGAGGAGTAAGTTTATTGCTTACTGTCTGAGGCGCCCCTACCGGGGAATGCCGACGGGGCTGCCCAGGCAATTTTTAAATGGCCAGAGTGCTCACCTCTCGAGCGCTGGCTTTTCAAACCCCACTTTCTCGACCCGATCTTGGGTCACATCTTACTTGTGGGAGTAAGATAAAACTGGCCTTGTGCCTAACTCCTGGGGAGGAGTAAATAAGACCTTTAGGGATTTGCAAGGCAGTCAGAGAGCTTCCAGGCAGCCACAAATGAAAACGTTGACACTCTCTACCCGTCAGCTAGACACTCTGAGCAGTCGACATTTATTATTATTATTATTATTATTATTTGTACTCACTAGGAGTTCTCACACAGATCATCGTCAGTGATTGCTCACCGACAACAACCAGTGGTATTTCCTGGAGTCTGAGTGACAACAAACCTCCCCAGATTTCCAGTATTCTTCACCTCTTTTCGATAACAATGCAGTATCGCAACAGCCACTTACCATTGATTTCTCGCTGGTAAGGATAATTGGTCTTCTCTGGGATTTGGGTGGCAATAAGCCTCCCCAACGGCCCAGCATTCTCTGCACTTTTCCAGTGGAGGTCTGGTTTGTGCTGTCCCTCCTCGGTCTTCTTATCCTCCTCGACCCTCTACAAATATTTTGTCTGGTGTCAGCCTAGGCCGGCACCAGTTAAAAAATAAATAAATAAAATAATATTTTTTTAATTAATTTTAAAAAAATAAAAATAAAAATAATTTTTTTTTAATTTTTTCCTTTTTTTTTCCTTTCAATTCCTTAATTTTTTCCTTTTCTCTTTCCTTATTAAAAAAAAAAAAATTTTTTTAATTCTTTTTAATTTAAAAAAAAAATGGGGGAGGGGAGAGTGGGAGGAGCTTATAGTGTTTCTTGTAATTTCTGTTTCTTTGGTTCATTTTTGTGGAGTGATAGCTGAGGCCGGTGTAATTTATTGGGGGGGGGGGGGAATTGTGAAGTGCTGTTTCTTGCAGTTTCTGTTCCTTGGTTCTTGTTGTGGTGTTCTTTGTGTGGTTTTGTTTTCTCCCTGTTGTAAATTCCTTGTGACTGGTTAGCCTTTGCAGCTTATGTGTGTTAGTTTCTGCATTCAAGGATTTTCCTTAAGATTGCAGCTATTTTGATCATTGCCGTCCTTTGTATGGTTTTGATGTTCCGTTTGATTCCAATTTCTCCCAGTCTTTTCTCCAGGTTTTTTGGGATTGTTCCTTCATGCTCCATATTCCTTTCAGTTCTCTGGCTAGTTCTGTGTATTTACTTCGTTTTTCCGTGTCTTTGATCTTCACTCTGTGGTCTGCTGGAACGGCGAAGTCTACGATTTTACAAGATTTTTCCTTTTTGTCTATTATAATAACATCAGGTTTCCTTGCTTGTATGAGATTATCTGTTTGTATATCCATATCCCAGAGGATTTTGTGTTTTTCGTTTTCCAGTACTGTTTCTGGTTTATGTTTGTACCATTTGTCTGCATATTCGAAATTCAATTGTTTGCACAGTTCTCTGTGTATTACTTTCCCAACACAATCATGTCTGTTCTTGTATTCTTTTTGAGCAAGTTTGCTACATTCATTTATTATATGATTTATTGTTTCGTCTCTTTGTCCACACAGTCTGCATTTATTGTTTTCCTGGGTTTTATCTATTTTAGCTTTAATGTAGTTTGTCCTAATCGCATTGTTCTGTGCTGCCATCAGTAAAGATTCCGTTTCTCTGTTCAAGTTTCCTTTTCTTAGCCATGTCCAGCTATTTGCGTTGGTTTCTTCTCTTGTGAGTCTTATGAAGCGTCCATGTAGTTGTTTTTCTTCCCATTTTTCTTTTTTTGTCTGTTTGTGTCCAGTTTCGATGCTTCCTGCGTTGTTCATTGGGACGGTATCTCTTGCTGCGGTGATCAGCCTTTCTGTGTTCTGGTTTATGTATTTCTCCAGCTCTTTTTTAGTGTCGTCCACACAGTCTTCTATACTTACCAGTCCTCTTCCCCCTTCGTTTCTCTTCACGTAGAGTCTGTCTGTATCGTCTTTTGGATGTAGTGCATTGTGCATAGTCATTAATTTTCTAGTCCTCTGGTCAAGGTGCCTGAGTTCTTCTTTAGTCTAGCTTATGAATGGTCCATAATATCTTATTAGTGATACTGCCCTGGTATTTATTCCTTTGATTAGGTTTCTGCTATATAATTTTGTTTCTAAGAGCTTTCTTGTTCTTCTCAGGTATTCTTTTCCAATCTTCTCTTTCATTTCTGTTGATTTATTATTATTATTATTATCATTATTATTAATTAATTAATTAATTTCTATTCACTGACATAACTTCTGGCAACCTAAACCCAACTGTGTATACCATATAAATAAATATTTTGGAAATTTTATTTTCTTCCCCTTTAGACAGTGCTGGAAGTGTGGGTGGTGGGGGTCAACATTTACTGCTGGTTGTTAAACTCGCCGTCTTTTGCACTCTATGACCTATCTTCAGTGCCATGTATCAGCTTGTTCCTCTCCATCTCTCATTTTCAGCATAGCTCTTTGCTTGTCCCTCCCTTTCACCCATCAGCATCATCAGCATCATCAGCATCATAGGCAGCGTAGCCCTTTCTACCAGGCGACGGCGGAGGCATAGCAGTTCTGGGTGAGGAGGGGACACTTTGGAACGGACTCAACTTTTAAATTAAGGCGGTAATTTTCGCCAGTTCCGAATTTGGCAGGCTACGAGAAGGTACTCTCAAACCGGACTCCGTCTGTATAAGATACAGACGTATAATTTTTCTTTTGAAGAAAGAAACACCAGTGGGTTATTTTATAAACAGAAGTTGGGTTTTTTTTTACCCTTTGTTGGTTTTATTTGAACGAAGAGTTGAACCTTTCGTGGGTTTTATTTGTTCTGAATTTGGCAGGCTACGAGAAGGTACTCTCAAACCAGACTCCGCCTGTATGAGATACAGACGTATAACTTTTCTTTTGAACAAAGAAAAACCAGTGGATTTTTTATCACCAGAAGTTTTTTTTTTAAAACTCTTTGTTGGTTTTATTTCAAAGAAGATTTGAATCCTTTGAGGGTTTTATTTGAAATTTGGTTCAAAACCAGAGGTTTTTAACAAAATTTATTAAAGTTGTGAAAATCCGGAAGATTAAAAGAAAAGAAGAGAATCGGCTCAGACCTTTTCTAGAATTCGCTTTTAAGGGATAAATATATTTAAAAAAATATAGATTTTTATATAACTCTTGAGCGAGAGAGCACAAGCATCTTTGACCTTTTGAAGGTTTTGTTTTTTTAAAGATATCGGACAGAGAGAAAAACAGACATTTGAAGCTAGTCTTAAGAAAGACAATTTTTATTGCATGTCGCTTTTTTTCTTTTTTTTTAATCTTTTTTTTAAGCCCTTTTTTGTTTTTCAGCTTTTTTCGTTTAAGCCGTTTTTTAAGCCTTTTTAAGCCTTTTTTATAGCTCTTTTTAGCATTTATTTTGTTTTTCGGCCTTTTCAGCATTTTTAAGCCTTTTTGCCTTTTGTAAAGCCTTTTAAAAGCCTTTTTAGCCTTTTTGTTTCTTCTTTTAGCCTTTTTCATAGCCTTTTTGACCCCCTTAGAGTTAATATTTACCTTTTTCATCATCATCATCTAAAATTTAGGGATATTTTTTTTTTGGGGGGGGGAGGAGAAAATATCTAAATTAATAAATGTAAAAGTTTTTTTTTCATTTATCACACCTATATTACCATCAAAACGGCTTACTGTTAGTGATACAAGATAGATTTTTGAAAATTCAAGGATTAAGGAAAATAAAAAAGTTTTTTTATATTCTATATAGTAGAGAGAAAGAACTCAAACACACTCTATTTGCGTGCCTAATTTGCATAACTATTTTTTAAAACAGTTTATAATAAATTAATGCTTGATGTTATTCATTTGTAATTTTATTGTCATATTTTCCTATATATATATATATGAAGTATGTTTGCTGATATTAAAAGTAATTAAAATAATTTAATTAAAAAAATGATAAATTACTTTAAAATAAATATTAGATAATGATGTAGTACGGTTAAGAGCCGAGAAATAAAAAAATACAACAAATAACTTTTAGCAAACGCAAGAAAATTTAATGGGTGGCATTGGTATGTAGCAGTTACCTCCTCCTTTCATCCATAACTGCACCGGCTGGCCATTAGGTGTCGCTTATTCACCGACAGGTGGCGTTGTAAAGCGACACCAGAGTTATCTGCCCTTCGAACTATAAAGCCGGTGCAAAACGGAAATTCGCTCTCTTTTTCATTCACAGCCTCGCAGAGACAACCGCTCGGCATAGCTGGGACGCATCGCTAAGAGCACCACCAGAGGAACCCGGAAAAGCCTTGGTTTTCCCGCTACCGTTGTCTAACTCAAAGACAACTACTATTCTTCACTTGAAGAGAACCTTTACATTTTTCCTCTTCCTACCCGGACACCTTCTACATCTACTTCTACCTATACCAAACGGTATAGGTATCCTCTGACAATAAATCCTTTATTTTGTTACCTGTTACTCCGTTGTTTGTTCGATTCATTTCGTGTGATAAAAGTAAGGAAGGGACAAACCATCCCTATCATTACAGGTCCTCCTTTTTCTAGCTTACTCTTAACTAGAAGCATTATGACCCATTCGTCTAAGTATTGTTTCCTTCATTCTTTCACCATTTGGCCATCATTTTCACTTCAGCAGTCACCACAATACCACATTTACTCTAGCTGCCTTACTTAAAATATCCACAATCGTTTGAATGGAATTTTATAAGAGGGTGAAAGGGTCTCGTAGATTATGAATTGACCTTTAACGGTTCCTTTCACACAGGCGTCGTCAGATTTTAGCTCGTTAAGTTGATTGCCAGTGTTTGTAGTCTGGATCCTGGCTTTTATTTCAATCAATAACACAATATATTTGGCAATACTGTATATATAGTACAGACGAAAGACCCAAAGACAGCTATTTGAATGCCTAATTTGTATAACTATTTTTTAAGTAGTTTATAATAAATTAATGTTGGGTGTTATTGATTTTTAATTGCATTGCCCTATTTTATACTTAACTGTGACAAACTATAGTATAGTAAAGGAAAACAAACAAAAAAATCAGGATAACTGTTTTCAAATTGCATAATGATGATGATGAAAATAGAAATCAAAACAAATTAGGCATTTGAAAATAAAATGCTCACAGATCATTTAAGAAATAACTTTTCAAAAAGCAAAAACATATTGATATATAGATATACATATAGATAGATAGATATACTAAGAACATAATGGGAAATAGGAATAATAAGGGACGTAATATTACGTGGTTTAATCCCCCATACTCCCATAATATACAAACAAACATTCCTAAAGAAATTGTTCAAGATTATGAGAATAATTTTAGTGAAAACTTATAAGCAAAAATACTATAAGATTATCATTCTCAACTGAACCTAATCTAAATCAATCTATAATAACCTCTAACAATTACAAATTACAAATAAAGGAAAATAACACTAACTCGGTGCCACCAATTGTATTAATAAAGTAGTCTGGATCCTGGCTTGGATAGGATATAGACAGCCGTCGCAAATTTGGAAATATACCAAGAACAATTAAAATATTATAAGTTGCGAATGAGGAAAATGGACAAAAAATGATTATTGTCATCATTTAGCAAGTGCTAAATTCACCAAAAGGGTTTTGTTATTTGGGGGTCCCCCCTTCCCCCGATGTGTCACCACTTATCAAGGCTAGGGGCCACTCGAGGATAAGGGTTAAAAAGATCGTCAGTTGGACTATAATCGCCCCTTCTCGCCTCCATGACGGGATTGAAAAAGCAAAAGATGACGTAAGAGAAATTGAAGACGACCATGTTGCAGTCAGTTGGGAAGCAGACTCGTGGTACCTTGTTCCACAGATTGGATGTTCTAGGAAAGAAACTTTGTTCATGGAAGTTTTGTTTAGTTTTTGGTAAGGAGAGAGAGAGAAAAGAAAGTTCTTCGCTGTGGTTGTAGCTAGACGAATGCCGGTAAAACTGCATAAAACAGACCCCCTGGCTGTGCACATGCGCCAACAAACGGAAGCGCTAATTGAATTCCTCATCAATGGGAGTGAATATTTGTGAATATTTGCTTAGAAAAGAACACAAATATGTTTTTACTGCATTAGTAAATAAAATCAACAATTTGTATCCAGTTTAAATTTAGGTGTTTGTTTGTTTTATATTTTTATCGATAGACTTTTACTTTTTGGGCTTTCGTTTGTTGGCGCACAGCCAGGGGGCCTGTGTTATGCAGTCTTACCCATAACGATACATTAAAGAGAGAATAGCAACATCTCTTTTGTGTGAAAGGGGCTGTAGAGGCGAGAAGAGATCATCTCCCACTAGATCGCGAAGTCGATTTTGTTGTGAACAAAAGAGAGAAAAACGTATTTATATCTATACGAATTCACACCTAGGTGTGAAATATATTTCGAGTTAGTAAACTGTTCATTAGAAAAGTTAAAAGTTCGGTACTCTTATAGATGACACACCATGTTTCTGTGACTTCGCGTTGTCAATGTTCGGGCTGAGAGTTGACGAATCAAAAACATTTGATTAACAATGGTTCCTTTGGCAAAAAACATTTTAATTAAAAAGATTTGATTAACAATGGTTCATTTGACAAAAAAGCATTTTAATTAAAAACATTTGATTAAAAATGGTTACTTTGATAAAAAAAAATTTAATTAAAAACATTTGATTAACAATGGTTCCTTTGACAAAAAACATTTTAATTAAAAACATTTGATTAACAATGGTTCCTTTGACAAAAGCATTTTAATTAAAAACATTTGATTAACAATGGTTCCCTTGCTAAAAATTTTTTAATTAAAAACATTTGATTAACAATGGTTCCTTTGACAAAAAACATTTTAATTAAAAACATTTGATTAACAATGGTTCCTTTGACAAAAAACATTTTAATTAAAAACATTTGATTAAAAATGGTTACTTTGATAAAAAAACATTTTAATTAAAAACATTTGATTAAAAATGGTTACTTTGATAAAAAACATTTTAATTAAAAACATTTGATTAACAATGGTTCCTTTGACAAAAAATTTTTTAATTAAAAACATTTGATTAACAATGGTTCCTTTGACAAAAAACATTTTAATTAAAAACATTTGATTAACAATGGTTCCTTTGACAAAAACATTTTAATTAAAAACATTTGATTAAAAATGGTTACTTTGATAAAAAAAACATTTTAATTAAAAACATTTGATTAAAAATGGTTACTTTGATAAAAAACATTTTAATTAAAAACATTTGATTAACAATGGTTCCTTTGACAAAAACATTTTAATTAAAAACATTTGATTAACAATGGTTTATTTGACCAAAAACATTTTAATTTAAAACATTTGATTAACAAGGGTTCATTTGACAAAATACATTTTAATTAAAAACATTTGATTAACAATGGTTTATTTTGATAAAAACATTTTAATTTAAAACATTTGATTAACAATGGTTCCTTTGACAAAAACATTTTTATTAAAAACATTTGATTATCAATGGTTCCTTTGACAAAAAACATTTTAATTAAAAACATTTGATTATCAATGGTTCCTTTGATAAAAAACATTTTAATTAAAAACATTTGATTAAAAATGGTTCCTTTGACAAAAACATTTTAATTAAAAACATTTGATTAAAAATGGTTACTTTGATAAAAAAATATTTTAATTAAAAACATTTGATTAAAAATTGTTCCTTTGATAAAAAACATTTTAATTAAAAACATTTGATTAACAATGGTTCCTTTGACAAAAACATTTTAATTAAAAACATTTGATTAACAATGGTTCCTTTGACAAAAACATTTTTATTAAAAACATTTGATTAACAATGGTTCATTTGACCAAAAACATTTTAATTAAAAACATTTGATTAACAATGGTTCATTTGAGCAAAAACATTTTAATTAAAAACATTTGATTAAAAATGGTTCCTTTGATAAAAAACATTTTAATTTAAAACATTTGATTAACAATGGTTCATTTGACAAAAAAACATTTTAATTAAAAACATTTGATTAACAATGGTTCATTTGAGCAAAAACATTTTAATTAAAAACATTTGATTAAAAATGGTTCCTTTGATAAAAAGCATTTTAATTTAAAACATTTGATTAACAATGGTTCATTTGACAAAAAACATTTTAATTAAAAACATTTGATTAAAAATGGTTCCTTTGATAAAACATTTTAATTAAAAACATTTGATTAACAATGGTTCATTTGAGCAAAAACATTTTAATTAAAAACATTTGATTAAAAATGGTTCCTTTGATAAAAAGCATTTTAATTTAAAACATTTGATTAACAAGGGTTCATTTGACAAAAAAACATTTCAATTAAAAACATTTGATTAACAATGGTTCCTTTGACAAAAACATTTTTATTAAAAACATTTGATTAACAATGGTTCATTTGACAAAAAAACATTTTTATTAAAAACATTTGATTAACAATGGTTCCTTTGATAAAAAGCATTTTAATTTAAAACATTTGATTAACAAGGGTTCATTTGACAAAAAAACATTTTTATTAAAAACATTTGATTAACAATGGTTCATTTGACAAAAAAACATTTTAATTAAAAACATTTGATTAACAATGGTTCATTTGACAAAAAAACATTTTAATTAAAAACATTTGATTAACAATGGTTCATTTGACAAAAAAACATTTTTATTAAAAACATTTGATTAACAATGGTTCATTTGACAAAAAAACATTTTAATTAAAAACATTTGATTAACAGTGGTTCATTTGACAAAAAACATTTCAATTAAAAACATTTGATTAACAATGGTTCATTTGACAAAAAAACATTTTAATTAAAAACATTTGATTAACAATGGTTCATTTGACAAAAAACATTTTAATTAAAAACATTTGATTAACAATGGTTCATTTGACAAAAAACATTTTAATTAAAAACATTTGATTAAAAATGGTTCCTTTGATAAAACATTTTAATTAAAAACATTTGATTAACAATGGTTCCTTTGATAAAAAGCATTTTAATTAAAAACATTTGATTAACAATGGCTCCTTTGACAAAAAACAAAACAAAAATAAACATTTAATTAATGACAGTTGTTTGTTCGTTCTTTATTTGTATATATGTATTTTACTTTGATTTTCTTCATCTAAATTTATCGGCTGCCAGTCTTCAATTTAGCGTTTGGCAGATTGTCGGGTTGGTCTAGTGAATTTGCGTCAAGGGGGCACCAGAGCAGCAAGTTCATCAGAGCACAATCCATTGAAGTACTTGTAAAACAGGCACAAGGATGCAACATTGCGGTGATGGGACAGGGGTTGGAGATTGGTTGATAGTGAGGGACCTATTAGATTAGATACTCTTTCTTGGGACCTTGTCTAAGAGGGAGAGACTAGTGGATGATGCCCCAACTGGACCCTTAATTTAATCCACAGGTAGATTGTTCTCGTTCTGTCAGCCATGAGCGGGTAGAAGTCTTAAGTAATTGTGATTATATTCATAGTACTGCCTACAGTGAGGATTGAACCTTCAACCTTCAGAAGATTGTCATCTAGACATGATTACCACTTAGCACTTTATCCACTATACCACTAGTTAAGAAAGAAAAAAGTAAATCTAATTAATAGCTAGACTACACGTGACCCATTGGGTCACAATAACTACCACTATTTTGTATTTCATTCAAAAATTAATAATTTGTTATAATAGAGGTGGGACGTAATGGGTGAAAATTTCAGATTCATGTGAGTAGTATTTTTTTGTGTTCATTTATACATAAATAACACTAAACAATCAAACATTTTGAAAATTTTGCAAAATTCAGAAGGTGCAGGCCACTAGTTTTTGGCTATTTTACATTCATGAAAACCCTTTCACAGCCTGAAAATGGTCCTAAATTAAAGTACTATATCAGATTTAACCATCTATATCCATTCATAGCTTTTGAGGATGTTTTAGGACCTGCAATGTCGCATGAAATCACCTTTTCACCGAAAAATGATGGATTTTGAGTCCTGTGGAGCCCTAACGGCTATTTTTGGCCTGCACCTTCTGAATTTTGCAAAATTTTCAAAATGTTTGATTGTTTAGTGTTATTCATGTATAAATGAACATAAAAAAAATACTACTCGCATGAATCTGAAATTTTCACCCATTACGTCCTACCCCTAGTTATAATAACAAATTTTAAAAAACTATTATTGACACCAAACAAGGCCCATTGCCACTGAGACGTAAAGGGGCTACGATTAGGGACCCTGCCTACAGGGGCACTCTAAGTAGGGAGTTGAGCAGCGAGATGTCTGTTCGCATTACATTTAAATTTCTCCATGTTAGTACAGTAGTCAGGGAAGCATAAACAGAAAGGGAATTCCCTTTCCAGCATCTAGGGGCCTCTACAGTGAAGGGGTGGGATTTTGCTGCTTGTCGGGTTAGTTGGGGGTATTTACGTCGAGGGGGCACAAATGCAACGAGTTTGTCAGCACACATTCCATTACAGTACTTGGAAAACAGGCATAGGGGTGCAACATTGCGGCGATGGGACAGGGGTTAGAGCTTGGTTGACAGTGCGGGAGCTATTAGATTAGAGACGCATTTTTGGACTATGTCTAATAAGCCGAGACTAGTGGTTGGTGCACCAGCACGGATGTGGTAACAATACTCCGTGCATATGCGAATGGCGGCTTTCTAGAGATATAGGATAATCGCAGGTGTGAGTAGTTTTCAAGCGCTAGAGGGAGCCCCTCTTCTTTGCAGCAGCCTTGACAATGTCTTCTATGTATTTATTCCAATTAATATTGTCTGTGAATGATAGGCCAAAGAGTTTGAATGATGAACTCTCAGGTAGAGTGTTATTAGCCATGGCAATCGGTGGTTGAGAAGGTTTCTTGTAGTTATTGAAGGAAAGAAGCTTTGTCTTCGTTAGCATTAAATGTTACCATCCATTTACGTCCACATTCCACTACACATTGGAAGATCTGCGGAGAGATGCAGCTTGAAAGATCACTGACAATCTGGGAACATGAACCCTCACCAATAACATCGAATGGAAAAGTGACAGTGTTCTATGATAAATACATACAGGCGGGCAGATACATAAAAGACAAGGCCATCAAACTAGACATTGTCATCTGGAACAAACCAGAAAAAACTGCTCTCATCATTGATGTAACTGTCCCAAACGACTATGGCCTCAATAGAACCGAACGGGAAAAATAACAAAATACCAAGACATCAAAAATGATTTAAAAATAACATGGTCCCTCGATGAAATAAACATCATTCCGGTTGTAGTGGGGACAACTGGTCTAGTGAAAATAAATCTAAGAAAATACTTAGAAACAATCCCGGGAAAACCAAACTGTAGGGAAGTACAGATAGCAGCCGTAAAAGGAACAATATCTATCCTTAAGAGAGCCCTCGGATATAAATTTTACTCATAGGGAAATCAAGTCTTAGTCTCAAGAGGGGACCCCTTGATCTCTTTAGATAAACTGAATTAAAATGATAAAAAAAATGAAAAACCAATTAAGAAATTAAAGTTGAGCACTCTCGGGGATGTTAAAAATAAACTGCCAAAAAGCTCTAATGCAAAGTTCTGAATACGTTCGTCGAGCACTCTCGACTAGTTTTCTATCTGTACCCACTTCTAGGTACATATAAATCTTAATTTTCCTTAATTATGTGACAGTTTCCGTTGGCCGAGTGGATATGGCGACTGCTTGCAGATTCTAGGCTGACTCTGTGAACCGGGTTCACGCCTCCCAACCGTCTGAAATTGTTACTTTCCTGCACTGATGAGAGCAATAAGCTAGTGAAAAACAATCTAAGAATACTTAGAAGCAATCCCGGGAAAACCAAACTGTAGGGAAGTACAGATAGCAGCCGTAAAAGGAACAACATCTATCCTTAAGAGAGCCCTCGGATATAAGTTTTACTCATAGGGAAATCAAGTGTTAGCCTCAAGAGGGGCCCCTTGATCTCTTTAGATAAACTAAATTAAAATGATAAAAAAGAGGTAATTTTCTAAGGTTTCAGCCATGTTATTTACCTCCAGGAAGTTAGACACAAGGTCAGAGTATTTTTATTTACCTCCTATTCAGGAGACTAGACACAAGGTCAGAGTATTTTTATTTACCCCCTATCCAGGAGGCTACACATAAGGTCAGGGTATTTTTATTTACCTCCTATTCAGGAGACTAGACACAAGGTCAGAGTATTTTTATTTACCCCCTATCCAGGAGACTACACATAAGGTCAGGGTATTTTTATTTACCTCCTATCCAGGAGACTAGACACAAGGTCAGAGTATTTTTATTTACCCCCTATCCAGGAGACTACATATATATAGTAGTCTCCAAACACCCACAAACACATTTAGGTCTTCTTAATTTGCATATTTACTTTATAAACAGCTTCTAATAAATTAATATTCTGTAATATTCATTTGTAATTTGCATTGTCATATTTTCTTATATATACACAATATTTTCCCCAATAGTAAAACGCCCGATGTCGCTGGGATGCCGAAAAGAAATACTACATTTTAATCTTAGTCTAAAGGCCAAGTTATTTACCTCCAGGAGGTTGGACACAAGGTCAAAGTATCTTTTTTACCTCCTATCCAGGAGGCTAGACACAAGGTCAGGTGTGGTTAGCCAGCACACTAGGATTAGTGCACTCTGGCCTACCAAATATGCCTGAGCAGCCCCAGCAGCATTTTCTGGTAGGGACGCCCCAAGCGATTAGCAATAAACTAACCCCTTCTCAAAGGGTGAGAAGGTAAAGCCTGGGAGGGTGGCCCTCCTAGAACTGTACAGAACAATACCTACAGAGTGTAGCATCCATCAGAACAGATACTACACTTTAATCTGAGCCAAAAGGCCAAGAAGGTATCTAAGGTTTTATTTATCTCCCTCCCACAACAATAAGATGTGACACAAGGTCGGGAAAGTGGGATTGAAAAGCCAGCGCTCAAGAAGTAGAGCACTCTGGCCTACAATTAATGCCTGGGCAGCCCTGTAGGCATTCCCCTGTAGGGGCGCCTCAGGCGATTAGCAATTATATTATTATTATTTTATTATTATTATTGTATTATTAATATATTATTATTATTTTATTATTATTATTGTATTATTATTTTATTATTATTATTGTATTATTATTATTATTATATTATTATTATTTTATTATTAATTATTATTATTATTATTTTATTATTATTATTGTATTATTATTATTTATTATTATTATTGTATTATCATTTTATTATTATTGTATTATTATTGTATTATTATTGTATTATTATTGTCTTATTATTATTTTATTATTATTATTGTATTATTATTATATTATTATTATTTTATTATTGTATTATTATTTCATTATTATTATTGTATTATTATTGTATTATTATTATTATTGTATTATTATTATTGTATTATTATTATTGTATTATTATTGTTGTATTATTATTTTATTATTATTATTATTTTATTATTATTATTTTATTATTATTATTGTATTATTATTATTGTATTATTATTGTATTATTATTATTATATTATTATTTTTGTATTATTATTGTATTATTATTATCATTATTATTCTATTATTATTGTATTTTTATTGTGTTATCATTGTATTATTATCATTGTATTATTATT
Source organism: Sepiola atlantica (assembly GCA_963556195.1). Classification (NCBI taxonomy): domain Eukaryota; kingdom Metazoa; phylum Mollusca; class Cephalopoda; order Sepiida; family Sepiolidae; genus Sepiola; species Sepiola atlantica. Next base: position 6,761,711 of record OY744553.1, read on the forward strand.
GTTATGATTGTATTATTATAATTATTATTATTGTATTATTATAATTATTATTGTATTATTATAATTATTATTGTATTATTATTTTTGTATTATTATAATTATTATTATTGTATTATTATAATTATTATTATTGTATTATTATTATAATATTATTATACACAGTGATCTACTAATCAACAGTTTATAAACTTAAAAATGAATTTCAAATATCGAACTTTGAAAAACATAATTTTAGTTTATTATTTTATTAAAATTCTACTCAGCTCTTTTTCACCTTTAAGATTTAAATCTATTTCTCTTAAGTGTTTTATTTTCCCACTAAAAATAAATTCAACAAATACGATTACAGGATTAAATCCACCATAATGCATTTCCGTTTCTTAGCTCAATATTTTCCCCTATTGCAGGTCTGTCGTTTTGCATGCATTGCAACTCTATGCAACCCACTAAACATGCAGCATTGCACGCGTTTACACTTCTTCCGACGGCAAAAATTGTCAAAAGTTCAGAAGGGAGTTAATACACCGCAGTCTTTCTTGTTTTTGATTTCTTTCATAAAAATCGAAGCAAAACCCCTTTTTAGTTTTATTGGATTAAGAACAAACAAAGAGAAGATTAACGTGGAGAACTGAATATTAATCCTCCCCATAACTTTAATCCGATGCATGTCTAGACACGACTCGTAAAAATAGGTCAAAGGTGCGTGCGCGAACTGCGCATAGATATCAGAGCTATATATATATATTCTTTTTGACAAACTCTTCTATAAAAGATCTTAAAATAATATGTCCATTGGTCTGTCACTCTCTGATATGTTCGTTGGTCTGTCACTCTCTATGTTCGTTGGTCTATCACTCTCTGATATGTCCGTTGGTCTGTCACTCTCTGATATGTTCGTTGGTCTGTCACTCTCTGATATGTCCGTTGGTCTGTCACTCTCTGATATGTTCGTTGGTCTGTCACTCTCTGATATGTCCGTTGGTCTGTCACTCTCTGATATGTCCGTTGGTCTGTCACTCTCTGATATGTCCGTTGGTCTGTCACTCTCTGATATGTTCGTTGGTCTGTCACTCTCTGATATGTCCGTTGGTCTGTCACTCTCTGATATGTTCGTTGGTCTGTCACTCTCTGATATGTTCGTTAGTCTGTCACTCTCTGATATGTCCGTTGGTCTGTCACTCTCTGATATGTTCGTTGGTCTGTCACTCTCTGATATGTTCGTTGGTCTGTCACTCTCTGATATGTTCGTTGGTCTGTCACTCTCTGATATGTTCGTTGGTCTGTCACTCTCTGATATGTCCGTTGGTCTGTCACTCTCTGATATGTTCGTTGGTCTGTCACTCTCTATGTTCGTTGGTCTGTCACTCTCTGATATGTCCGTTGGTTTGTCACTCTCTGATATGTCCGTTGGTCTGTCACTCTCTGATATGTCCGTTGGTCTGTCACACTCTGATATGTTCGTTGGTCTGTCACTCTCTGATATGTCCGTTGGTCTGTCACTCTCTGATATGTCCGTTGGTCTGTCACTCTCTGATATGTTCGTTGGTCTGTCACTCTCTGATATGTTCGTTGGTCTCTCACTCTCTATGTTCGTTGGTCTGTCACTATCTGATATGTCCGTTGGTCTGTCACTCTCTGATATGTCCGTTGGTCTGTCACTCTCTGATATGTCCGTTGGTCTGTCACTCTCTGATATGTCCGTTGGTCTGTCACTCTCTGATATGTCCGTTGGTCTGTCACTCTCTGATATGTTCGTTGGTCTGTCACTCTCTATGTTCGTTGGTCTGTCACTCTCTGATATGTCCGTTGGTTTGTCACTCTCTGATATGTCCGTTGGTCTGTCACTCTCTGATATGTCCGTTGGTCTGTCACACTCTGATATGTTTGTTGGTCTGTCACTCTCTGATATGTCCGTTGGTCTGTCACTCTCTGATATGTCCGTTGGTCTGTCACTCTCTGATATGTTCGTTGGTCTGTCACTCTCTGATATGTTCGTTGGTCTCTCACTCTCTATGTTCGTTGGTCTGTCACTATCTGATATGTCCGTTGGTCTGTCACTCTCTGATATGTCCGTTGGTCTGTCACTCTCTGATATGTCCGTTGGTCTGTCACTCTCTGATATGTCCGTTGGTCTGTCACTCTCTGATATGTTCGTTGGTCTCTCACTCTCTATGTTCGTTGGTCTGTCACTCTCTGATATGTCCGTTGGTCTGTCACTCTCTGATATGTCCGTTGGTCTGTCACTCTCTGACATGTTCGTTGGTCTGTCACTCTCTGATATGTTCGTTGGTCTGCCACTCTCTGATATGTCCGTTGGTCTGTCACTCTCTGATATGTTTGTTGGTCTGTCACTCTCTGATATGTCCGTTGGTCTGTCACTCTCTGACATGTTCGTTGGTCTATCACTCTCTGATATGTTCGTTGGTCTGTCACTTTCTAATATGTTCGTTGGTCTGTCACTCTCTTATATGTTCGTTGGTCTGTCACTCTCTGATATGTTCGTTGGTCTGTCACTCTCTGATATGTCCGTTGGTCTGTCACTTTCTAATATGTTCGTTGGTCTGTCACTCTCTTATATGTTCGTTGGTCTGTCACTCTCTGATATGTCCATTGGTCTGTCACTCTCTGATATGTCTGTTGGTCTGTCACTCTCTGATATGTCTGTTTGTCTGTCACTCTCTGATATGTCCGTTGGTCTGTCACTCTCTGATATGTCCGTTGGTCTGTCACTCTCTGATATGTTCGTTGTCTGTCACTCTCTGATATGTCCGTTGGTTTGTCACTCTCTGATATGTTCGTTGGTCTGTCACTCTCTGATATGTTCGTTGGTCTGTCACTCTCTGATATGTTCGTTGGTCTGTCACTCTCTGATATGTCCGTTGGTCTGTCACTCTCTGATATGTTCGTTGGTCCGTCACTCTCTGATATGTCCGTTGGTCTGTCACTCTCTGATATGTATGTTGGTCTGTCACTCTCTGATATGTTCGTTGATCTGTCACTCTCTGATATGTTCGTTGTCTGTCACTCTCTGATATGTCCATTGGTTTGTCACTCTCTGATATGTTCGTTGGTCTGTCACTCTCTGATATGTTCGTTGGTCTGTCACTCTCTGATATGTTCGTTGGTCTGTCACTCTGTGATATGTCCGTTGGTCTGTCACTCTCTGATATGTTCGTTGGTCTGTCACTTTTTTATGTACTAATGAGTCACAACTTGTCAAGCTCTAAATGCCACTTGAGGATAAGGGTGAACGTATTTGTCAGCAGGACAGTGAAACAACAACGTAAGAATTCGTAAGAATGTTTGAGACTGGCCAGAAATTAGATTATTTAAGAGGACAGCTCAACAAGAATGTGTTTAGATTGGACTTGAAAACGATCATGCTATAATCAGCGGGGAAACAGCCCTGTAGCATTGTGTTTCTACAGACGGATAGTTCTTGGAAAGAAACCTTGCTCATGGAAGTTCCGTTTAGTTTTAGATACACAGAGGGAGAAAGGAAAATTATTTACAGTTGTTGTAGCTAGACGAGTTCTGGTTGTAAATGTTTTACAAGGATGGAACCATAGATTGGAGCTCAGTTGAGCAGCTATCATAAAAATAACGATAGAGTAGAGAAAGACTAGCAACGTCTCTTCTTTGAGAAAGAGGCTGTAAGGAAGAGGAGAGAACATCCCCCACTAGGTTTCAAAGTTGGGTTTGTACTCTGTCAAGGCAGGAAAGAGTCATCTGAGGGGCGCCTCCCTAGATGTGGTTATAGTACCTCCCCATCTTCGGACGTATTTGATTCTTATACAAGTAGAGGATTGCGTCAGGTGTGAGATACTTTCTGGAGCAGTAGAAGGATCCAACCATTTTTCCAGCAACCGTAGCAAAAGATTTGATGTAAGTCTTCCATTTGAGGTCTGGCATGAAGGTCAGTCCGAGGAGCTTATCAAAGCAGGGGTTTCTTCGAGGAGAGAACCATTCATTTCAATTGAGGTAAAGTGAGGATCAGAGCGTTGGTGGTGAAAAGAGAGAAGCTTGATCTTACATGTATTAAAAGTAACCAGCCACCCCCCCCCCCATCGCTCCAGGTCATAAGAGAGAGAAACAAAGATCTTGATTATTAATGCTCTATGAAGTGTTGCCATAGATCAGAGGTGGGCAAACTTTTCAGAGTGAGGGCCGGATGAGACTTTTGGAAGGAGATCGCGGGCCGGAGTGAAATACGAAATCTCAGAATTACTATATTTTGTTTACATAAATAAATTGTACAAAAATTGTATTGAACACTCTACAAATCTGATATTTTTTCTCAAGAGACTTCTGTATGTGATGTTATAAAAGGCGCCGACGAAGAGCCATTTTGGAATCATAAAAAATAATGACGGGGGAAGTAGCAAGTTGATCCAGCATTCGTTTTGACACACCTCACATAAGTTCTATGTTTTATGCCCTTTCCTCGTCTCTCGTTTCCTCTTTGCCTTTCTCTTTCTCTTTTTCTATTTTTATCTCAGGCCAAGGATTTGAAATTAATAGTTAAAGAAAAATGAAATATACATGCATCATCGCTCGCTGATATTTATACATTTTTAACCCACTGTAAATCTTAATTGAAACCTACTTTTACGTCTATGTCACAAAATGATATGAGTTTTACTCGGAGGTCCGCGGGCCGGATTGCAATAATAAAGCCTAGCAGGGTGGCTAAGCCTTCGCGGGTCGGATGTGGCCCGTGAGCCAGAGGTTGCCCGCCCCTGCCATAGATGGTTGTGTCATCTGCATTTTTGTCCTCACTAAATGCATAGATTGAATGTACGCATCTTTCGGCTGGGTTTGTTTGTCACTGGCATCCACATCGCTTGACCAATTTTCACCAAACTAGATTAAGATATCGGTCATGGTCTAAGTTTCGACTGATGTAATTTGGTTACATCTAGGTCAAAGGTAAAAATCAAGGTCACCAAAAGGTGAAGGTCACACCTTTATTATTATTTACTACCTCCACTAAGGGGGAGATAAGCTTGGTTTTAGATGTATTAAAAGTAACCAGACACCCTCTGGAGCAGTAGAATGATCCAACCATCTTTCCAGCGACCTTAGTAACAGTCTTCCATTTAATGTCTGGAGTGAAGATCAGTCCTAAAAGCTTATCAAATGAGAAGTCTTCTTTGAGGAGAGAGCCATTCATTTCAATTGGGGCAAAACAAGGATCCGAGCGTTGGTGGTGAAAGGAGAGAAGCTTGGTTTTAGATGTATTAAAAGTAACCAGACACTTTTTCCTTCATTGCACTTTTAAATTTTAATTATTAAAACTAATAAACCTTTTTCCGATTGCACTACGTGCTCCAGGTCGGAGGAGAGAGAAACAGATAAATCTTAATCATTAATGCTCTTTGAAGTGTTGCCATAGATGGTTGTGTCATTTGCATAAATGTCAACGACTTACACCCTCGCCACACAATATTTAGTATATCCTTTGGCCGTACCCTAAAAATTGTTGTTTCATCTGTATAAATGTGAACGAATGTGGCACCCCCAACGCCTATGTTAATTTGTTTGTGTACAGACTAGCCTTCATATCGCTTGACCAATCGTCACCAAACTTGGTGAAAATATCGGTCATGTTTTAATTTATGGATATCTAGGTCAAAGCTCAAAGTCAAGATCAGGGAAAAGGTCAAAGTCACACCTTTGGCAATAAATTTGGTTTTGTTCACCATAGAGACTCACTACTTGGCCCATATGATAGCCAATGAAGTCTCACATCATAGAGACTCACTGCTTGGCCCATATTGTAGCCAATGAAGTCTCACATCATAGAGACTCGTTACTTGGCCCATATTGTAGCCAATGAAGTCTCACATCATAGAGACTCACTACTTGGCCCATATCATAGCCAATGAAGTCTCACATCATAGAGACTCGCTACTTGGCCCATATGATAGCCAATGAAGTCTCACATCATAGAGACTCACTACTTGGCCCATATGATAGCCAATGAAGTCTCACATCATAGAGACTCACTACTTGGCCCATATGATAGCCAATGAAGTCCCGCATCTTATATAATGTTGACCTTGACGTTTGAAAAGTGCGGTAATGTCGAAATTTTGAAGGCATTTCAACTTCCTATTTTTCTAAATTTGATTTATTGATCTGATGCAATTTGATAACAGTAACCCCCACGCACAATTTGATAACAGTAACCCCCACGCACAATTTGATAACAGTAACCCCCACGCACAATTTGATAACAGTAACCCCCACGCACAATTTCAGCCTGAGCAGATGAATAGATTTTGTGTTATCAACGTTTCCATTGCATAACTTTGGGAATACTTCATACAATATGGAGAAGTAAGATAAGTCTTTGGCTCATCCTTACGTTGTTAGACAGAGGTATGTAGTCTCATGACGCACTTAGGGTCTTGTTTGTTTAATATAATGGCAGTCGGCTGGTTCTCAGGCGAGAGATAAGGGTTTGGTGTTATCCGATGGGGGATGATTGGAAGAAAAAAAGAAAGAAAAAAGAAAAAAAAAAAAAAAAGAAAGAAAAGAAAAGAAAAAAGAAAGGAAGAAAGAAAAAAAAGAAAGAAAAAAGAAAGAAAAGAAAGAAAGAAAGAAAAGAAAAAAAGAAAGGAAGAAAAAAAAGAAAGAAAGAAAAAAGAAAGAAAGAAAGGAAAAAGAAAGAAAGAAAGAAAAAGAAAGAAAGAAAGGAAAAAAGAAAGAAAGAAAGAAAGAAAGGAAAAAAGAAAGAAAGAAAAGAAAAAAGAAAGAAAAAAAAGAAAAAAAGACAGAAAGGAACAACATACTTTGTCTTTTTCTTTTCTTTTTCTTTCTTTCTTTCTTTCTTTTTAAAATAAAAAATCTTTATCAATAAATAAGTAAAAACTAGATAGGACTCATTAGTGCGTTGGGTCAAGGGTAGCTCTGACCCATTTCTGAACGGTGTCAACCGGCTATCCCCCCTCCCCTCATCGAGTGGTACACGCTAATTAGACTATGATATATGAACCCTTCCATCAACAACCTACTCACCCCTACTCAAGGCATACTTTAGAACAAGCAAACTTTACTTAGCTGCCCCTCTAGATTTTTCTTTTATGAGTCATCACTTATCAAGGCTAAAAGCCACTTGAGGATAAGGGTTAATGAGACTGAATGGTTTTCAGTCGAATGATGAAGAATATTATGAGAGGATTTTTTATACTAATGAGTCACCACTTATCAAGGCTAAAAGCCACTTGAGGATAAGGGTCAATGAGACAATGATTTTCAGTTGAATGATGAAGAATAATATGAGAGGATTGAACATAATGAATGGAATAAAATTTGATGACTTAGTAGGACAGTTTATTACTAGTGTTTATTGACATTGAATTTGAAGATGACCATGTTGTAACTCTTAGGGAAGTAATATTGTGGCAACGCGTTCCACAGATGTGAAGTTCTTTGAAGGAAACTGTTCATGGAAATTCCGTTTGATATTAGGCATGCGCTGGAAGAAAGGAAAATTCATTTGCAATTGTGGTAGTAGGACGAGTTCTTGCTGTGAATGTTTTACAAGGAGGAACCAGAGATTGGAGCTCAGTCGAGCAATTTCCATGAAAATAACGATTGAGTAGAAAAAGACTAGCAACGTCTTTTTTTGTGAGAAATGGGCTGTAGGGAACAGAAGAGATCATCCCCCATTGCGAAGTCGATTTTGTACTCTGTCAAGGCAAGATAGAGTGCTCTGAGCGCCACCTCCCCAGATGTGCTAACAGTACTCCGTCTTCGGACGTACCTGACTCCTATATAGGTATAAGATTGTATCAGGAGTCAGGTAGTTTCTGGAATGGTAGAATGGTCCAACCATTTTTCCAGTTGTTAGATAGTGCAGGGGGCCAGAGAAAGAGCATCCCAAAAGGTATGAAGGCGCCCTTAAAGATGGTGGGAGGAGCAGGGAAATCGGAAGTGATGTCACTTTCGTTCGGGGTTGTTTCTGTTCCTGACGACCAAAGACGAAGCACGCACGAAGCGGCGCTCCGCTACCGAAACCAGCGCAAAGTGGTGCACATGGCCTGAATAGCTTTCTCAGTAGTTAATTCTTCTCTCTCTCTCTGTCTGTGTGTCTGTCTGTCTGTCTTTTCCGTCTACCTTACAATCTTACGCGTTTTTTACCTTACAACAAAATGTTATTTTTATTTCCGTATAATTTTAAAAATGGACACACAAATAAAACTAAAATTACTTGATTGCATTCCGGGCGACGGGGATAGGTACAGGTACAGCTAATGTTAAATAATCCAGGTAAGTAGTAAAGACAGGTAAAGAGTTCTGATCTTGTCACAAAGGGGGAGATAACTCATATTTTATATTAAAGAATGTAATAGTAGTTGTCTCCCTTACAGCAACATTTTATTTCTTTTCCTGTATGAGTTTAATTATGTGCAAACAAATAAAAATTATAAACTAAAATGACGTAACTGCATCCCGGGTAACGCCGGGTAAGGTCAGCTTATGTTAAATACCCCCAGGTAAGTAAAAATAAAGCCAAGTAAGCAGCTGCGTTCAAAATAATTGTATCTATGATAGGAATTCTCTTTTTATGACCCTAAAAAAGGGTCACGGGGGCGTAAATCTGGCGACTTTGACAGCCACCCAATATCTTCACTTAAAGATTCTGCTCAGCACTTTATAATCATCGATAGAGAAAATGAAACTGCTAACCCTAAACCTAACCCAACATATGGAGATCTGTCAAGCATCTTAATGGCCATTACAGCCCGAACCGTGTCCACTTCAAATGTAGAAGATATTTATGTCCCACTCTGTATACAAGTTGAAGTTGAAGTGGCGGCCATGATCGTGATAAATATCTTAACAGCACAAAAAGAAACTTTTACATATGTATCATTTTTCTCCCCTTCTCCAAAAATGCAACTCTTTAAATCGTTAATAAAAATCCACAATTCTTTGTTCAATCCAACCATATTTGGTACGAAAAAACTTCAGTCTATGCCTGACTTGTCCACCATGTTTCTGTTATGAATATCCAACAGTCTTTGTTTTATTATCATTCAAAAGTCAGTTATAAGTTATCTTCATTTATTAGAACTTTTCACTGACGTCACTCCAGAAATAGAAACGAGGCTTCATTCTCGTTTTCTCATCACGGGAGAAGTTCAGTAAAACACAGCGAATAAAAACATGAAGTGAACATCACATATGTTTTTCTTCATTCTTGACTTTTGCTTTGTCTCAATATACAGTGTGACCCGTTCAAAAAATGCCTCCCATGTAATCTTCTATATAAAATTGAATGTCTGTATGTTTGTGTGTGTGTGCCCTATAGAAAAAAATGTTAGAGAATATAGATACAATATAAAAGTGTATTCTTATGTAAAATTCACATGATTGAGTTTTGCAACGAGAAAGGAAAAAGACAATAAAACATCAATGTTTGGTGCATTCTGGGTCAGGAAGCCGATATCTTCAGACAGCCTGATCTGGTAGCATCATACTGAGCGGGGGTAGGAGGAATAAGCAAAAAACCTGATCAAGAGAAAGAGGAGGAGGAGGAGAAGGAGGAGGAAGAGGAGGAGGAGGAGGTGGAGGAGAAAAAAACCCTCATTTACTTACCTTGGGGGAAATGAGATTTCGAACTCGGCGATCTGATCCTTAAAAGCATTTAATTCTGTGTCAAACTGTTGCAACTGGAACAAAAATAGAAACGGTTTATTAAATTGATTCGTTGGGCAATAATATTATGTGTTAGAAGAGAGGGGCATTTCTGAAATAGTCAGTATTAAGTCAGGTCTCTGTACTCAGGGACATTTATAAATAATGCTCTCCCCCCCCCCCCAAAAAAAAATGCCACCCATGGAATCGTTAATAAAATCCACAATCCAACTATATTTGGTACAAATAAACTGCAGTCTATGCCTGACTTGTTCACCAAGTTTTACTCATGAAGGTCCAACAGTTTTCGTTTTATCGCCGTTGAGTGAACCCCTGGGAGATGACAGTGGCTAAGTAGTTAACGACACGAACTGACAACCTGGGTGTGCCAAGTTCGAATCCAGTTCGTTCCACAGAAACACTTTCACTTAGGATGTTGGCAACCTTCACGTGTTCCCTCCTGTAAGTACCCGAGGTCTTTCTATAAATAATTCTAACTAGAAAGATATTGGGTAAACCAATGCCAACAACATAATCATCTGATTCATACAAAATGAAGGAATAAAAGCTTCTCCCTTTTTTAACATTGGTCCATGTTCTTAACAACAAAAAAAAAGAGTTTTGTCTGTAAGGATAATTTTTGAGTAGACGTGTTCCTTTCGGCTGGCACTGTATGCGCTTATGTGTGACTGTGTGTGTAAATGGGATAGGCATGTTATATGTCTGTGTATATTAGTGTGCCTGTTTTGTTAGTAAGAGAGTGCGTATATGAACTGTGTACATGAGTTCGGTTATCAGTGTGTATATGTTGTCGCTATGTTTAATAGTTTGTGTGTGTGTCTCGTTGCATCTGTTGAGGGCCTTCGCTCCTAAAAAGACTAGGCAAGATGTGTCGTACGCACATGTGTTGTATCTGAAAGAAAATAGAAAAGAGTGTTTGGGTTTTTATATTACACACAGGGAGGTGACGGTGGTTCAGTAGTTAACGACACGAACTGACAACCTGGGTGTGCCAAGTTCGAATCCAGTTCGTTCAACAGAAACACTTTCACTTCACGTGGTCCCTCCTATAAGTACTGGATGTCTTTCTAGAAATGATTCTAACTAGAAAGATATCGGGGAAACCAATGCCAACAATAGACTCATCTGATTCACACGAAATGGATAAATGAATTTGTCACATTGTAATATTTGCTGTGTGTATGTGCGTATTTTTTGCATTTTATTAATATATGTTTTATTGCTAGTCCTTGATGGCAATGGTTACACCGAGGTCTCTCCCAACTGAGCTATTTAGGTTGGCTATATATCTTTTAATGCTAAGCATTTTTATTTGTACTCGCTGCTGCTACTTTTGCTATTTAGGTCATTATTGAAAAATGTGCCCATTTTTTTTAATCTTCCGAGTTGGATTAATTTATTTTTTAAAGAAGTTGAATCGAAATATTTTCACTTAGGATATTGGCAACGTTTACGTAGTCCCCTTCCGTAAGTACCCGATGTCTTTCTAGAAAGGATTCTAACTAGAAATATATCGGGGAAACCAATGCCATCTGATCTATACGAAATGAATGAATGAAAGCTTCTCCCCTTTTTATCCTGTGTCGGCCATCTCAAACCTCTTGACCACGACATCGCTTAACGTAACTCTTCCTTCTTCATTATCCTCGTAGTATGCCCTTACTTAAGAATTGGTAGGGGAAACCAATGCCAACAGCAGAATCATCTGATTCATACGAATGACAAAAACGAAGTTTCAGTCATGACTGCGAACATGGATGACTGCAAACGCCCAGTATCACTTCAAACTTCTGTTACATTTTTAATTGAATGAATGACTGTGAACGTTCGATATATTTTTTATTTAATTGTTACCGGAAGTTTGCAGTCATCTATTCAGTTAACATTCAATAAAAAATAAACCGGAAGTTTAGAGCAATCAATTCAATTTAAAAAATACTAGAAGTTTACAGCAATCAATTCAATTAAAAAAGTTACCAGAAGAAAGTTTGCAGTTATCCACTCAACATTCAATTAAAAAAGTTAACTATTCAATTAATATTTAATTCAAAAGGTTACCGGATGTTTCCAATCATTTGTTTAATAAAAAAAATTGAAACAGAAGTTTTCAGTTATCCATTCAATTAACATTCAATTAAAAAAGTTACCGAAAGTTTACAGTTATCTATTCAATTAAAAACATTACCGGAAGTTTGCAGTAATCTATTTAATTATCATTCAATTAAAAAAGGTACCAGGAGTTTAAAGTCATCCAGTCAATTAAAAAGTTTCCGGAAGTTTGCAGTAATCTATTCAACTATCATTCCATTAAAAAGGTACCGGGAGTTTAAAGTCATCCAGTCAATTAAAAAGTTTCCGGAAGTTTGCAGTAATCTATTCAACTATCATTCAATGAAAAAAAATTTACCAAAAGTTTGCAGTCATCCATTAAATTTGTAAAATTTCCACTTTTTTTTCAATTAACATTCAATTAACATTCAATTAACATTCAGTTGTAAATGTTACATTTAGTTTGCAGTTATACATTCAATTAACATTCAGTTAAAACAGTAACCCAAAATTTGCAGTCGTCAATACCATTAGCATTCAAATAAAAAAGTTACCCGAATTTGCAGTTATGCATTTAATTAACATTCAAATAAAAAAGCTACAAGAAGTTTCCAGTCATCCATTCAATTAGAAATGTTGCCGACATGAAGTTTTCAGTCATCCATTAAATTAATATTCAAGTAAAAAGGTTACCGTAAGTTAGCAGTCATCCGATTCAATTAAAAAGTTAACGGAAGTTTAGAGTCAGAAATTCAATTTACATTCAATTATCTATTAAAAAAGGTTAACGACAATTTGAAGCCGACCATTAAATCAACATCCAATTTAAAACCGAAAACGTTACCGGGAGTTTGCAGTCACCCTTTTAATTAAAATGGTTACCAGAAGTTTGCAGTCACCTATTGAATGAAAACAAAGTTATCAGATGTTTACAGTCCAATAAAAAAAGTTACCGGAAGTTTGTAGGGATCCATTCAATTACAAAAAATATCGGAGGTTTGCAGTCATCCATTCAATTAATATTTAATCTATAAGTTACCGGAAGTTTGCATTCCTCCATCCAAATCAAAAATATTCTGGAAGTTTTCAGTTTTCGTTCAGTTAACCTTCTATTAAAAAAGTTACTCGAAGTTTTCAGTCATCCATTCAATTGAGAAAAGTTAACGGAAGTTTGCAGCCATTAATTCAATAAACATTTTTTTTTTAAATGTCAGAAGTTTACAGTCATTCCATTAGAAAATAATACCCGAAGTTTGAAGTCAAAATTCAATTATCATTCAATTTTAAAAAGTTACCAGAAATTCGCAGTCATTCATTCAGTAAAAAAAAGTTTACAATAACTGAAGTATCTGTCTATACTGGGTTTCCTCATTTTTCGCACGTCAACTCAACGTCGCCATCTCCACCTGGCATCGGCATTATTTGGCTAAGATCAAAGTGTAGTATCTGTTCCGATGGATACTACACCCCATAGACTGGTATTGTCTTGGCCTTCAGGGCTTGATTTACGCCGGTCTATGGGTTTGTCTTGTGCAGTTCTAGGCAGTCCACCCTCCAAGGCTTTGCCTCCCCTCTTTGGGGAGGAGTAAGTTTATTGCTTACTGCCTGAGGCGCCCCTACCGGGGAATGCCGACGGTGCTGCCTAGGCAATTTTTAATGGCCAGAGTGCTCACCTTCTCGGGCGCTGGCTTTTCAAACCCCACTTTCCCGACTCGACCTTGGGTCATATCTTACCTTGTGGGAGTAAGATAAAACTGGCCTTGTGCCTAACCTCTAACTGGGATATACATACGACTGGGGACCGCTTGTGAATTTGATACTCCCTAGAAACTTCCGACCTCGGGGGAAGCCGGTCCAACCCGCCCCGAGTGAATGCCGTACCAGGTAGGTAGGTGTTGCGTTACCGAGCGTCCACGTTTGTCCAAATTGACTGACGTCACACTCGTGTTGGGATAAAATATTATAGCAATCGAAATGTCGCCGTTCGGTCTTACCAAAGTCAAGGGAAATATGAACGCCGTTCACATTCACCCCTCTGTCCTCTTTCTACGCTTGGTTGCCCTCTCGTGAAAATGTGTCCACTCAGGAAAATACGCATTTTTGGCGCATGCGCGTTGGAGTCTCTGCAAATGTCGAACTTACAACCGGACGACTCACGCGTTTTGTAAGTTATTATTTATCTTCGTCTTTCGCGTTTGCTACCGCTACACACGTCCGTAAGAAACCGGAAAAGCCCTTTGTAGAAAAATAAGATCAAAGTGTAGTATCTGTTCCGATGGATGTTACACCCTTTAGTCCGGTACCGTCTTGTTCTTTGGGGCCTTGATTACGCCGGCCTTAGGGGTTTTTCCTGCAGTTCTAAGAGGTTTATCCTCCCAGGCTTTGCCTTCTTACGCTTTGAGAAGGATTTAGTTTATTGCTAATCGCCTGAGGCGCCGCTACCGAGGAATGCCGACGTGGCTTCATGTCTTGTCTGGAGCGATTTCCAGACAAGGCATGAAGCCACTTGATTGTTTTACTTTTTATTTTGTTTTATTTTGTTTTATCCTATTTAATTCTCTAATCTATTTTTAAACAGTTTTTAATTTCTGCTTTTTATAGAAAATTTTGAAAAGGAAATACCCTCGATAAAATTCTTGTAAATTTCTTTAAAATTTTTAATATGTATATTACTATAATATTGATTTCTGTCTGGTAAGAAAAAAAATTAATTTCTTAAATTTAATTTTTTTAAAATTTTAATTTTTTTGCGGCATTTTGAAAAGGAAAAATCTTTGGAAAATGTTGTGTTATATTTTTTTTATATGTACCGGTGATTTGTTTATAAGTATCATTGTGTTTTTTCCCTCTCCTATTCTGCCAACATCTCCACCTGTGATTCTTTATGCCAGCGGATGTTTCTCTAGAACTAAGTTTTTTTTAATTTTCTGTAAGACGTGTTGCTAAATGCGCTGATGAAGACACATTTTGGACTAACTTTATAAAATTATAAAATAAAATAAAATAAAATAAAGTATTTCCAAACTGTTTTGGAAACAATCGTACGCCATAATAGACTTGATGTTGTAATTCTTGGAACAGTAAAAGTAATACTTTGATTCATTAAATGTTTATATATATATATATATATATATATATATATATATATATATATATATATATATATATATATATATATATATATATATATATATATTGACAATGAAGTGATTAGTATAGTTTATATACTTATTTATTCATCAAGTGTTCAAACGAGGAATACACATAAAAATACCTTTAAACCATGGCTTTTCAAAGATAACGCTCTTATCGTCAGAAGGTTTAATAGTTAATTAATACTCAATTACTATTGGTTAGACCTTCTGGCGATAAGAACGTTATCTTTGAAAAAACATGGTTTAAAGGTGTTTTTGTATGTGAATTCCTTGTTTGAACACTTGATGAATTAATAAATCTGTAAACTATACAAATTTTATGCACTTCATCACTTCATCACTTTGTCACTTCATCACTTCATCACTTCGTCATCCATATATAAATGCTCTATTTAATATATCGAGCTTCACCGTATCTTGATAGGATCTAATATAATTATTGATCTTTGTATTATCCGTATATATATATATATATATATATATATATATATATATATATATATATATATATATATATATATATATATATATATATATACAGCAAGAAATACAGACGTTTGTGACATTTTTTGGGATGGAATGAAATTGAAAAAGTATAAAAACGAGAGAAAATAATTTTTTTTAAATTGTTCAAATCTATTCATAAGGATGTTCTCCCACCCCAACATACCAGTAATATTATTTATCAATTTGAATGTCGGTGCGATGCCGTATACGTGGGAAGAATAGTGCAAAGATTTGAATCCAGAAACAAACAACATATTCCCCCCCCCCTCTCCCTGCAATACGCCGGGGCCGACTAAATAATTTAGTCAACACATCCGGGTCAGCTATTGCTGACCATCTTATAAATAGCGCCGAATGTGCGTCGACTTACACTAGTGACTGGTTTTCTGTCATAAGTAGATCACATTCTTTATTCCCCCATAAAGTCCTGGAAGCTATATATATTAAGTCAGTTAAACCCTCCCTTTGTAAACAAAAGGAGTGGCTTTTAGGACTCAATGTGATCAACTTGTGACACTCCCCCCCCCCATTTATTTTTCTAAACTTGTCACTGGTTTTCATTCTACTTTTTTTTCAGTTTTTAGTCGTAATTGCTTTAATTATTTCCACGTAGATACTCTGATGAGTGTGGACGAAAGCCGGCTTAGTATATTCATGAATTTTTAAAAATTATTTCCTCACGTTTTTATACTTTTTCAATTTCATTCCACCCAAAAAATGTCACAAACGTCTGTATTCCTTGCTGTAATTAAATTTTGTACCACGAAAAATGTATTTAAATATATATATATATATATATATATATATATATATATATATATATATATATATATATATACTCTCACCCATTTCACTGCTGCCTTAATGGCACCCATTCAAAGCTTTCCATATTCATTCCATTCTTTGCCACCACTGACTTCTCACAGCCTGGACTCTCCTCCAGCGCTCACAGTAGCCACGGCTACTACTTTCCTTTATCTCTCCATCATGTCTAACCAAAATTTCGATGTACTTGCATGACATTTTTCCTTCAAATTATCATCCTGAGGAAGTCGTACAATAAAGACGAAACGTTGATGAATATATAAAATATATCTCTTGGTTTTTTCCCTTTTCATTTACCATATATATATATATATATATATATATATATATATATATATATATATATATATATATATGTGTGTGTGTGTGTGTGTGTTTATGTGTATAACATAAATAGTACTTTACATATAGAAAGGTTATTCATTGCTTTAGAAATTGTATTTGTTGTTCGTTTATAAATAGTGTTTGTGTCTGTCACTCGATCACCTCAGTTCAAAGGCGCGGCGTCCAGTGTATTCAAAATAAGATCCAAAAAAAGAAACACGAGGTTAGGTTAGGGTTAGGGGTGGCGCGTCCATACAATCAAATGCTAATCGATTTTTTTAAATCGTTCTGTAGACAACGCAAAAGTCGAAAAAAGATTTATTTGATAAAATTGTCTCTGAATGATTATATTTATTTTCAAAATAAAAATTTCGAGACGGAACTTATCCAGATAGATAGATTCCCAAAAAGGAGGCAGTTGGCTCCTCCGGCAGAAAATTCGATTGTGTTTAGTTTAGAAATAAGTCGCCTCCAGTATGCTTCGACTGCTACAGCACATGTGATAAGGGAACGAACAAATGTAACAAGGACCAATAGCCATTCCAAAGGCATTTTTTTCTAACCCATACATTTTCACAGAATGATATAAAAGAACGTTAAGAACAGTTAGTTGGACGAAAATATCAACACAGATAAATCCTACATTGCTAATTATTTCTATCTGTCTGATGTTACACACACATGGCCCCGGGCAACGCCTGCTGTATAGTCCTGCTAGTACTATATGAAAGTGTTTGAATTTAAACAGTTGTCGTTGTTTATAAATTCATACATAATTCATTCCTTTTAAACTACAATTAAATTCATATTTACAAATATACACTTATATTGCTATTATCAAAATTACATATGTATTTACAATATTTTTCGATAAGGTGATATTAATAAAAATTATTCATACAATTAATTAATGACGTTTTCTTCATAAACGTTTTCTTCATAAACCAGCGTGTTTTCTAAACCATACTTTCAATGGCGAGTACTGTTAAAATTGCAAAGTCATCCTTTCGAAAGTGACGTCATTTTGAGAGGATGTTTTTCACATTATAAATCTTTATTTTCATTACATTGTTAAGACAATGTGTTTTGCTGTAAATTAAAGTTAAACAATGCATATCCCAGCCATTAGTAAATGGGTGACCATTTTTTAAAAATAAATTGCTGACTCGTCCTTCCGGTCCTTCCGGAAGTGACGTCATTGTGAGAGGATTTTTTCACATTATCATTCTTTATTTTCATTACGTTGATAAGACAAGGTGTTTTATTGTAAATTGAAGTTAAGCAACAAATATCTCGGTAACCATTTTGGAAGAATAAAAAACTGGTTCTTTGATATGACGTAGGCGCCTTCAATAGCATACCTAATTTATCGTTCTGTTCTTACTTTGTCTTTTCGTTTCATTCTTTATTTTCTTTACTTCCCTTTTCTCGCTAGAAAACAGCACTCAAAATATGAGACAATGGGAAATTACTGGAGCGGTTTGGCCAGTTTAACATAATCGGATTTCGATTTATGGACCAATCAGAGGAAGAAGAAGTCCCAGAAAGTAAAAATGTTCTTGGAGCTGGTCACGTGATCAAAACGCCAATAAAAGCAGCGTCGTTTGGCGGACACGTGAAGAGATGCCCCTTCGCGGACAAAGGGTTACTGTCGCTTTGTTTGAGGGCATGACCACTGTTATCAGAGACAGTTCAACCGCCAGATTTAAATACCCGACTGGAGATAGACGGGGCGAGTGCCAGCAAAATATCCGCCCAAAAACATTTTACAAACTTTCCCACAACACACCCCTACACTGTCCCCTTGTTCTTTCATGTAATACTGTAATGAAATTAAAGGAACTCTTCTTCAACAACACCGCAACAAATACCGACAAATCTCACCCCAATGTTCTCACTCAGCTGTCCTAGATTCAACTGTCGCCTCGAACACCTTCCATGTTAGTCCTTCCATTTACCTCTATCTGGCTGTCTGTCTGTCTATCTGTCTATCTATCTGTCTCTCTCTCTCTCTATCTGTCTATCTATCTGTCTGTCTATCTATCTATCTCTCTCTCTCTCTCTATCTGTCTATCTATCTATCTGTCTGTCTGTCTATCTATCTGTCTCTCTCTATATCTGTCTATCTATCTATCTGTCTCTCTCTATATCTGTCTATCTATCTATCTATCTATCTATCTGTCTGTCTATCTGTCTGTCTGTCTGTCTGTCTGTCTGTCTGTCTGTCTGTCTGTCTCTCTCTCTCTCTCTCTCTCTATCTGTCGATCTATCTATCTGTCTGTCTGTCTATCTGTCTATCTATCTCTATCTATCTCTCTCTCTCTCTCTATCTGTCTATCTCTATCTATCTATCTCTATCTATCTATCTAATCAGTTGCAACTACAAACCCTAATGTAGCTAAGTCTAAGATTTATCTATCTATCTGTCTGTCTGTCTGTCTGTCTGTCCGTCTCTCTCTCTCTCTCTCTCTCTCTCTCTCTCACTCTCTATCACGCATAAGAAGTCAATTTTTTTTTTGTTTCTGTTTTTAATAAATCAATGTAAAATCTAAACATTGGCGTCCACGTGGTTTTTGTCAACAGCCGAAACGCAACCTGAGTTTCACAACGGCGACGATGAGAGGATCTGCCCGCACGCATTTTGTCAGCAACCTAGGTTCACAACGAAGACACGGGTGCATAACGGTTTATATACTCACGGTAAGGTGTAAGGTGATAGTGAATGTCTGTGTGAGGTCAGAGATTGCCTACAAACAGAAGTCGATGAAACCACGTGTGACCGGGAGTTCTTCAGTCTCTTTCTGACTGACAACTGAAGCAAGCAGAAAGTTGTCGCCGTTCCCGGAACCCCAGGGGGGGGCGGCGGTCACGTACACTCTAGCTAAGTGCAGCGAGACAGGCGATATATATATATATATATATATATATATATATATATATATATATATATATGTGTGTGTGTGTGTGTGTGTCTATCGGTCTCTCTCTGCCTATCTCTCTCCTTACCTCTCTATCACGCACAACAAGTCAATCTGTTTTCTGTTTTAAATAAATCCTGTTAAACAACTGAATATTTCCGCCCATGTGTGTATTTTTTTTATCAACAGCCGAACGACGAAAAGATCGGCGACAACGACGAGGGGATCTGCCTGCGTGCGTTTTGTCAGCAACCTGGGTTCACAACGAAGACACAGGTGTATACCGGTTTATAAAACACTGCAATGAATAAAAATGAACACAGAATAACATTGTTAAATACACTTAGAAACATGCAATATGCCCACAAATGATTAAGCTATGTCTACATAACGATAACTGTTAGTTGAATGAATGAGTGATTGACAGATGGGAGGTCAGAATTTAATCTTTAGTTAACGGAAATCGACGAAACCACGTGGCTTACCAGGCAGAGAGAATTCACTATCTTCCTTGAGACACTTCAAGCAAAGAATACGTGAAATTTGTCGTTCCTTATTTTAGCATAATTTGGAGGGGGCTTCTCTTCGTAGATGTTAGGGTTAGGGGTTAGGGCTAGGGTCAGTGTGAAGGATGACTGCTCTGCCGGTTTCACGATTTGAGCACCTTTTGACTTTCAAGTCTGAACCTCTCAATCGATGCAGCCAACCTCTGATATGGGAAAAGAAGAGAATTAAGGTATATTTATGTCTTCATAAGCAGACCTATCTAGTAGGCTTCAACAACAGTGTTCAACAATCAAATTGGACGCAACATTGCATTAAGCATTAATTTGGCATCCTAATTCTACTTCTCTTAAAGGGCCCATCCTGCATTAACGGGGCTATAAGCCATATTATGATAAATATTTTAAATTCTTATCTGCATACACACGAGTTTCATCCTTTTCTAGGAATCATCAGTGTAGATGATGACTGTTCTGCCGGTCGCACGATTCGAACCCCAGACCCAAGTCGCCTTTTCACCATCGAGTCTAAACATTATAGACATGTTTAACAAATACTTGAACGCAATATTATCTTGATCAGTTTTGTTATTATTTATTTTTTGTTGTTGATATATTACATATTCTTCTTGCTTTTATTCTTCTTCATCAAAAATGGCCGCCAGCTTAACAGCTTTTGCGCGCCAAATCTCATCCATCTTTTGATAGCTTTTTCAAAAAGAAATAGAAAGAGGTCTTTGTAGTTTTTGCTTTGCTTTTCAAACTTTGATGCGCGCGGACTATTATTATTATTATTGTTATTATTATTATTATTATTATTATTATTATTATTATTATTATTATTATTATTATTATTATTATTATTATTATTATTATTATTTTTTTATTTTTTTTTATTATTATTATTATTATTATTATTATTATTAATATTATTATTATTTTTTTTTTATTATTATTATTATTATTATTATTATTATTATTATTATTAGTGTTATTATTTTTATTATTATTATTATTATTAGTGTTATTATTTTTATTATTATTATTATTATTATTATTATTATTATTATTATTATTGTTATTATTTTTATTATTATTATTATTATTATTATTATTATTGTTATTATTATTATTATTATTATTATTATTATTGTTGTTATTATTATTATTATTATTATTATTATTATTATCATTATTATTATTATTATTATTATTGTTATTATTATTATTATTATTATTATTATTATTATTATCATTATTATTATTATTTGCACCGCTTTCACTTGTAATACGCCATTACTCCCGTCCAACGGTGTCCGTCCATTTCCCTGGCCTTACGGACGATATACCACCCATTGATTTTTGCCCATCCACATGTTGAGTTGCGCTTTGGATATTTCGCAGATTGATACACGCGTTTATAAATCGAATATCTCGTTATCAGATACGCAATGGTGAGAACCTCGACTGTTACATACTAACCCTAACCCTAACCCTAACCGATACTGTTACATTACTAACCCTAACCCTAACTGATACTGTTACATTACTAACCCTAACCTTAACCCTAACCGATACTGTTACATTACTAACCCTAACCCTAACTGATACTGTTACATTACTAACCCTAACCTTAACCCTAACCGATACTGTTACATTACTAACCCTAACCCTAACCGATACGGTTACATTACTAACCCTAACCCTTACCCTAACCTCTACTATTACATTACTAACCCTAACCTTAACCCTAACCGATACTGTTACATTACTAACCCTAACCCTAACCGATACTGTTACATTACTAACCCTAACCCTTACCCTAACCTCTACTATTACATTACTAACCCTAACCTTAACCCTAACCGATACTGTTACATTACTAACCCTAACCTTAACCCTAACCGATACTGTTACATTACTAACCCTAACCCTAACCGATACGGTTACATTACTAACCCTAACCCTTACCCTAACCTCTACTATTACATTACTAACCCTAACCCTAACCGATACTGTTACATTACTAACCCTAACCCTAACCCTAACCTTAACCGATATTGTTACATTACTAACCCTAACCCTTACCCTAACCTCTACTATTACATTACTAACCCTAACCTTAACCCTAACCGATACTGTTACATTACTAACCCTAACCCTAACCCTAACCGATATTGTTACATTACTAACCCTAACCCTTACCCTAACCTCTACTATTACATTACTAACCCTAACCTTAACCCTAACCGATACTGTTACATTACTAACCCTAACTCTAACCCTAACCGATACTGTTACATTACTAACCCTAACCCTAACCCTAACCTCTACTATTACATTACTAACCCTAACCTTAACCCTAACCAATACTGTTACATTACTAACCCTAACCCTAACCTTAACCGATACTGTTACATTACTAACCCTAACCCTTACCCTAACCTCTACTATTACATTACTAACCCTAACCTTAACCCTAACCGATACTGTTACATTACTAACCCTAACCCTAACCCTAACTGATACATTACTAACCCTAACCCTAACCTTAACCTCTACTATTACATTACTAACCCTAACCTTAACCCTAACCGATACTGTTACATTACTAACCCTAACCCTAACCCTAACTGATACATTACTAACCCTAACCCTAACCTTAACCTCTACTATTACATTACTAACCCTAACCGATACTGTTACATTACTAACCCTAACCCTAACCCTCGAGGCCGACGCTTCCCGCAACATCATAAACGAAAGTCGAAAATAATACGAAATGTTCCTCGGAAGCATACGGAAGTTTTTCGGAAAGGCCGGCCAAGGCTCGTCTCGTAAAATCGATTTAAAGTTCTTAATATCTTTTTAAACAGCTTATTTTAAACACTGTTCTTTTTAAACAGCTTATTTTAAATTATTTTCTTTTTAAAACATTTCTTCTCTAAAACATATTTACTTAAACCCTGATCTTTTTATACAACTTCTTTTTAAAAACATTTTTCTCTTTTTTACATGTAACAGACTTTCTTTTGGGAGGTAACGGTGGTTAAGTGGATAACGACACGGACTGAAGACCTGGGTGTTCCAAGTTCGAATCCAGTCGGTTCCACGGTACCATTTTCTCTTAGGGATGTTGGCAACCTTCTCGTGGTCCTTCCCGTAAGTACCCGATGTCTTTCCAGAAATATTTTTAACTAGAAAAACATTAGGGAAACTAATGCCAACACGAAAGAAGACTTTCTTTTCACCTTCAAATTAGGACCCGAAAATGTTCAATTGTACACAAAAAGTTACCGTACATTTTTTTCTTCGCCTACTGGTCGTGATCGATTCTGGTGGTTTTTGTTCTGTGGACAAATTTTATTTTCAGGCAGGAGACAAAACTCGGAGACAAGTTTTTTTTTTTTAGAGAAAGATTCGATTCTTTTATTCTTCTGTCTTGGTTGTGGAGGGATTTCAATCCATTCGTCTCATTCATACTTTTCGTTGTGGGGTGCGACGGATGCATGGGGATATTTGATCGGATCTCATTCGATATCCAGACCATAACTATTTAGCCCATTTTTTCATGGGTCCGCTTGCTTCAGGACGAGCGGCTACATGGTGGGACTTAACGCTGCGACCTCCCAAAACGTTCTCCGTTCAAAAACTCTAGTTTTCGAGAAAAACAAATGACGCAACAGGCACTTGTCTCGCGTCGACCAATCAGACACGACATTCAACAATCGTACCATATCTGACCTTCTCTGACCCGAGATTCCCTGTGTCGGCGCCGAATTTGTAACTTTGTTATGGTCTGACAAAAATGATTCACTCATAACAATCTCCTCCAGTGCATGTCTGCTTAACCCGCACTTATTGTCTCAACTGACCCCAGCCATAATCCATACTAGCTAACTTAATCGTTTCCAAAAATATGGGGGCCCTCCATAATATAACACTACGAGTTAGATACGCCCTAAAATCGAGTATTGCTACCACATCTGGGGAGGTGCTGTTCAGAGCACTCTTTCTTGCCTTGGCAGAGTACACAATTTAATTATGTTGGAACGCAACTAAACTCTTCTAAGCTTATTTGTGTTTTGTTTTATCACAAAAACATGTCTAAATTTAGAGAATTATACTATTTATGTACGACTAACTAAAGCACAACCAAGGCACGCCCACTAGCGGCTGCTGCTGCTTTTCTAAAAATCTCGGAACGTCAGCGGAGCAACCTTTTCGCAAAAATTTTTTTTTCAAAGATTGCCTTGAATACAAGGCAATCTTTTCGCAAAATTTTTTTTTCAAAGATTGCCTTGAATACAAGGCAATCTTTGAAAAAATTTTTTTGCGAATTTAATACTTCAATGATATTGCCATTTACTATTAAAAAAATTAAACTGGCGTACCAAAAAGTTAAACTTATTTCTTCAAACGTAAGGGGACAGTTTCTTTTATTTATTTTTTAATTTGACTGGTATTTTTGTTTTTATTACTATTGCACTCTTACGCATAAAAAAATTTTTGTTTACTTTTTACGAAGATTTTCTAAATATGGTTCTACTTATGTAGATTCGTTATTGTGTTAAAAAATTCAAATTTTAGTGAATGTCCTTCTGACCGGTTGACCAACGGTAGACAACACTAGAATGATGACTAGATGGTTCGGGTAGCCAGGGTTTAGACATCTACTATACGCGATCCAACGCCAACGTCGACAATAGGGTGGGGTAATACCAAGGAAAGAAGTCTTTAAAACGGAAATGGGTGATGTTCTTTTTAAGAAAGGCCTAACATTTCGTAGCATAAAAGTGGTGCAAAACTGTTCTGTTCGGGAGAAGTAATTTTACCCGTTCTCGGACGGGTATTCTTCTAATATATATATATATATATATATATATATATATATATATATATATATAGTCTCGGAAGTTTCTCAACCATTAAAACTATATTAAAAAAAAATATATATATAAAAAAAAACAAAAAAACTTATAGTCTCAAGTCTTCCAGTGGAAAATCACTCATGTAAGTCAATTTATTTTTTACAGTTATTATATTAGTTAGTTTCTAACACTATTTTAAGGGATCATCAGTTGTTTACCATGAAAAACTGTTTCGGGAATTTAAAAACAAGACAGTATTTAATTTCATGGCTTCCCAGCAGAGTTGATCAGACCCCACTTCCCTTAAAAGACAAAAACATAAACGTTCCTTATACTAAATCTACGTTTTGTTCCATATAAATGTTTTGCTAACTTATATATATATATATATATATATATATATATATATATATATATATATATATATATATTGCGTATGAGAATCATCTTAATATTAAAACCATATTATTATATTATAAAAATGCCGACATATTAGGTGTAGACGGTGTTGATCTGTTTAAATGTTAAATGTTTTGTATATTTGTTGTACTATCGTGCGATTCTATCCGATAGTCACATTTCTCATTAGATGCAACAGTTGACCATTGTCTTGAGCCCACGTTGTATTTAGATTCTCAAGAGCGTGTAGGCAGCTTTCTGTCCAAATGGGTAATAACAGGTCGCATTAGGCATTAGTCATTAATTCTCTGCACTGAATTAATTTTCTTGACTTCGGGACGAGGGACTATTGCAGGTGAAAATTGAACACTTGAAAAAAGTGCCTTTTCTTTCTCGTGATGACAAAAATAAGAGAAAGAAAGAACAAAAGTCATCTGTGGCGGTTCACCCGCAGGCCTTTACGCTTCAGCCGACTTCTGTCATTATAAGCTATCAGCTCGCAGTTAATCAAAGCGAGGCGATGCTATCAAACAGGAAAAAATAATGAAACAACATTTAAATTAAGAAAAAACAGTCACTGTATGCATTTTTATGAAAAAAAAAAAATTTTACGAGGAAAATATATTGAAACAACTGTCATGGTCTTTACAAAAAGTTTCTTTGTCACGAGAAAGTTAAGGTTTGTTTAATTATAATTTTTTTTTGTTTCGATGAATTGTTTTGTTTTTTTTTTGTAATAGTACAGCATTTGAACCAGATTGGTTAGGTTCGAGTTTGTTTAGAGTTAGTTTGGGTTAGGGTGGAAAAAAAGTTTGTTTACATTTTCTTTGTTCTTCGAGAGACTGAGTCGTCTGTCCTAAAACGCTGAAATTCATTATAACTTTAATCAAGTGGCTTAACTTGATGAATTTTACGATTTACTCAATTCGCAATTGCAAATTGTCGTCTGCTGCGATCTGATTGGCTAAGCGCCTCGGTATCTTCCGGCTGCTTGCGTAAACTGCCGGAAGATGCCGAAGAAAAGTCGGTTTCAGCATGGGACACGAAATGGATCATGTTGTGGCGTCCTTTATAAAGGTCTAAATAAAAAAACATTAACTGTACCTCGTCGCTAGTTGCTGTGGGCCTGTAAAGGGTCCAGAAGGATAATACGAACCCGGAGTTTAGAGAAAAAAAGTATATTGAAAAATGTATAATACAACAGAGAACAAGAATGGTTGTACGTCAGTCTTGACGGCCAATACAGACTGGGTGGATCCAGGTATTTGATTTCTTCCCACTGCAGGAATATGTGACACAAGGTCGGAAAGTGGGGAAAATTCAAGCCAGCGCCCCTAAAAAAGGAGCACACTGGCCTAGTAAAAATAGCTTGGGCAACCCCGTCGACATTCCCCGGGCAGGGCGCCTCAGGCAGCAAGCAATAAACTTACTCCACCACAAAGAGAGGAGGCAAGGCCTGGGAGGGTGCACCTCCTAGGAAAACCCAGGACAATATACCTCAGCCCGGCAGATAAAAGGCCACCGAAATGGCCCAGTTCCTGTCGGACTGATTATCGAGAACGAATCCTCGACTGGTATTACTCCATCCCGACGTCCTCAATCAACCGAAGTTAAGGAGAGACGTAACAGGATGGGGCGGACCCAGGTATTTAATCGCTTCCCACAAAGCAATATGTGACACAAGGTCGGAAAGTGGGGAGATCAAGCCAGCCAGCGCCCCTAAAGAAGGAGCACTCTTGCTTATCAAAAATAGCCTGGGCAACCCCGTCGGCATTCCCCGGTAAGGGCGCCTCAGGCAGCAAGCAATAAACTTACCCCTCCCCAAAGAGGGAAGGCAAGGCCTGGGAGGGTGCACCTCCTAGGAAAACCCAGGACAATATACCTCAGCCCGACAGATAAAAGGCCACCGAAATGGCCCAGTTCCTGCCGGACTGATTGTCGAGAACGAGACTGAACAGGATAGGACGGACCCAACATTGTTAATGCAATATTTTCAATTTCTGAAAGATAGTTATTTCGAAAGTAGACAAATTCCGCAATGTATTTATTACGTTTAAAAGATTGTGACTGACGGGCAGAGAGACTTATATAAGAAGCAGCGACGATATGATTGGCTACTTTACATAGATGATCAGTCAATGAAAACTACGGTCTAAATCGGGAAGTTTCCCTTTTCTGAAGGAAACGTTGGACCGAATATAGTATGTAATCTATGAAATAGATTGTAATTTGCTTTTTGATTTTGTGAATAACACGGATCGAAAAATGTCGCCAGGTAGAATCAAATATCGAGTTGGCAGATCCAATGCTATTTAGATCAGTTGTTGATAATTCCACAAAATAACTGTGTATCTATTGTGTGATTTGTATCGGGCCCAGTCACACTTCGCTGAACATGTTGATGCAATATTTGTATTGTACTGAGCTCGTATATACCGTATAGACACAAGTGAACATGTTGATGCAATGTAGACTCAAGTGGTGAACGACATTTTGAAACAGTTGTTCAACACTGAAACCAAAACACATTTCATGTAATTAATGACTCCTGGTTTTGAGGTGAACGCGTTCAAAGCATGCGTATATGCAGTAGATAAAATTTGGACCTCCCCCTCTCCCTCTATCTATCTCTATTTCTTTACCCCCCTCTCTCACTCTTTCTTTCTCTCTGATCTTCCGTGTCAGAGATAGTGCGTGTCTCTCTCGCTCTCTCTCTATCTCCCCTCTTGCTCTTTCTCTTTTTCTCTCTCACTCACTTTCTCTCTCTCACTTTCTCTCTCTTTCTTTCCCTCTCTCCCTCTCTCTATCTATCTATCTATCTATCTATCTCAGGTCTCCCGGGCTTTAGATAGTGTCTGTGTTTCTCTCTCATTATCTCTGTCTTTCGTTCTCCCCCTTTCTCTCTCTCCCTGTCTCTATCTCTGTCTCTGTCTGTCTTTCTCTCTCTTTCTCTCTCTCCCTCTCTTTTCTCTCTCTCTCTCTCCCTCTCTCTCTCTCTCTCTCTCTCTCTCTGACCCGGAAGATCAAAGATAATCTCTCTGTTCCCCTCTCTCTATCCGTCAAACGTTTTGGACAACCTATATATGTCCTTATCGATTTTACTTTTTTAAAATCATTTTCTATACCTTTTTTAAAGCTATAAGCCTATATTCAATTATTTAATTATATATATATATATATATATATATATATATATATATATATATATATATATATATATATATATATATATACTTATTCTTTTCATTACTTTGAGAAAATGGACATAAAATTCCAAGAGTCGCCAAAACGGAATCCCTGCATATAGAATGTCTAATCTAATTTTCTGTTGTTTGATAATTAAATGAGTTCCTTTCTATGATGCGCCATTGTAACTCCACAAGATGCGGCCATTTTTTATTGTTTTCGCGGTTCTAATTTTATTCCTAAAGATTTTACGAGTTATCTTTCCTTGGTTCTTTTTTTTTCATTCACTTTTTCTTCGCCAGATTTCAGCGCTGTTTGCAGATTATTTTTATTTTTTTGTATTTTTATTATTTTTTTATGGAAGTTACTTGATGTAAGGACCTAATCATGATAATAAAAAGGGAGAGGAAGGTAGAATCACTTCAAGAAAAACTAAGCCTGAAAGAGCCCCCACCACCAGCGTTCAATCCCCTGGACTCCGAACAGGTTTGCCAAAACAGTAGGCCCTTCAAGAGCCCAAAAAGGGAAGGAAGGGGTTACAAGGCTGGCTAACAAAACTGGTTAAGTGGCTAACCAAAGTTACCATACACCAGTGTTTTTTTTATCGTGACACCCTCACTCGAATGAGCGGTAGAATTTTTTTTAATCCTTGAAGAAGCAGCAGGGGCAAGAAAACGATTATGCAATTTAGACTCGGGAGATTTGTTCTTAAATAAATCAGGTACTCACAGAAGGGACCACGTTAAGGGTGTTCGGTATCCCGTGTAAAAAGCGTTATATCTGAATCGGATGTTTCTTAATTTTCACGAAGAGCTTCTATCCCTATTTAGCACCTTTGTATAAAACTAAATTTTACTAAATGTAGCCCACATTACCCACCCTTACGCGTAGCAGCTGTGTTCTAAAAGTCATAATGATCGGTTAATTAGTTTAAGGAGTGAATCCTATACATTCAAATATATAAACATGAAAACATCCTTAACTTTATATAGAGATGATTACATTAGAATCGGAGAGGATACGAATTTCTTAGGTGTGATAGAAGATACTGCCAAGTCTGCTGCAAAAGAAGGTAGGCTCCCTGTACCGGGCTAGAAAACATTATTACATCTGCCAGTATCCTATATCTCTATGAAGTCACCATTCGCCCATGCTTGGAGTATTGTTGCTACATCTGGGCTGGTGCACCAACCACTAGTCTCTCTTTTTCTCTTGGACACAAATACGAGAAATTGAAAGAATTGAAAAAGTTCTCCATTTAACCAGCGAACTTTGATTTGATTTGTACTGCTCAGATCAAGTTTTTGGAATTTTGAGTGAGTTTATTGAACTTTTTATATTATTTGATTTAATTTATTTATCGTTGTAATAATCAACATAAACATTGGATACTTTTCACTTCATCGATTGCTGACGCATCTCACGACTGGACAACTTTTTCAATTCTTTCAATTTCTCGTATTTGGACTGTCACTCATCACCTGGATTAATCTTCAGTCAACCTTCTGGATATCTTTCCTGGTTATGTTTTTTAAATTGTATGACTTGGATAGATTGTATAGATTTAACAAAAACGTATGATTTTGGGTTGATATATTTTATGTTATATATTTTTATGTATTTTTGTATATATTTTTATATTTTTCAAAGTGTAATTTAATTACCTGTAGTAATATCACTGCGGTAATGGTCCTCTGAGGAGAAGAATTATCTTTGAAAACTCATGAGCTAAGGCCGTTAAGATACTTTGCTTGAACTTTGAATTATAATAAAATTTGATTGGCATCTTATTTTATTATTTCATTTTATATTATAATATTAATGCTCTATCCAGTATATTGAGCTTCAGTTTTTATCCGGATGTTTCACTAATTATAAGATATTAGTTGACGCTTATATCTTTTGTTGGATTACTTATATATATATATATATATATATATATATATATATATATATATATATATATATATATATATATATATATATA
>OY744553.1:6797103-6817103 GCA_963556195.1 Sepiola atlantica
GAGCGAAGCTCAAGATGGATCTCTCGGGTCAGAAAAATGTCCATCGCATCAAGTCGGTAGGCTGAAAGACCAAAGCTTTCTTGGGATGATCTGTGTAAATGTGACCGTGCAGCACTGGGGATTACAAACTTAGATCCTCACGACCGCTGAGCCTGGAGAGGAAGACGTCGATCAAGATTGACAGACAGGCCCCGCCCTCTTATAGAGGACTAATCGAAAGCCTGTTAAAAATAAATCGGATGATGATGATGATGATGATGATGATGATGATGATGATGATGATGATGATGATGATGATGATGATGATGCTGATAAAAGAATCCAAAGTAACCAAAAAAAAAAAAAAACAACCAAAAAAGAAAATGAAATAATTAAATTTAATTAAAGGTAATTGGGAAAGTCGCAAAAAATATCCAAAAAAATAAATAAATATAAGCAAAAAATATCCAAAAAAATAAATAAATATAAGCAAAAAATATCCAAAAAAATAAATAAATATAAGCAAAAAATATCCAAAAAAATAAATAAATATAAGCAAAAAATATCCAAAAAAATAAATAAATATAAGCAAAAAATATCCAAAAAAATAAATAAATATAAGCAAAAAATATCCAAAAATTAAAAAAAAGTTGTGAATTGATCTTTCTAATTGATTCAAAAGTCGTCTTTATATTTGTATATTTCGGTAAAAATCGGAACGTCAAAACTTGATTCGGCTTTCTTTTTTTATGAAAATAGCTCCAGACAAGGCATAAAGCCACTTGATGTAAGGAGCTAACAAGAACAAATACGATTATCGCAAAGACAGGAGATGCCTATTGGCGTTAGTCTGGAAAAGACCAAGGTTATACGTAAGAGAAAAACAGTCATCAGGAAGAGAGTTCCACAAGCCTGTAGTTCTTTAAAAAAAAAGCTACTGGAATAGGAAGCTGTATTACAATGAGGTATCGAAACAGCGAATTGGTAGAGACCACTAGACCAACGAGTCAAACGAGCTGGGACAAAAGAAGCAGGGAATAGATCACATAATTCTGAAGAACACATGCCATAATAGTATTTATAGAAAAGACTGAGACTAGCAACATCACGTCTGTGAGAGAGAGAGAGGGTGTAGAGAAGAAGAAAGGGTGGGGGCCAATAAAATTACATATACGTTTCTGCACCTTATCAAGAACCCTCAAATGAGACAAAGACTCACCAGCCCATATATGACAACAGTACTCCATACGTGGTCTGATTGTAAATTTGTAGAGAGAGAGAATAACCTAAGGTGTAAGAAAGTGTTTGGAGTGATAGAGAGAACCGACTTTATGTGTAGCAGAAAGAGCAATGGATCTAATGTATGAACTCCAAGAAAGATTTGATGAGAGAGAAAGACCAAGAAGTTTCAGAGTCGATTTCTCCTCAAGAGCAGAGCCATCCACTCGTAGTCGGAACTGCTTATGTCACAACTGCAAATCTATGGATACCTATTACTAAAAAGTGCCGAACACACAAAGTAATGGCACAGAAACAACGTTGCTACTCTCACTCCGTTAACTTGTGGTTCC
The DNA here is from genome assembly GCA_963556195.1 of Sepiola atlantica. Taxonomy (NCBI): domain Eukaryota; kingdom Metazoa; phylum Mollusca; class Cephalopoda; order Sepiida; family Sepiolidae; genus Sepiola; species Sepiola atlantica. The sequence goes on from OY744553.1 coordinate 6,798,654, forward strand.
ACACCTGACACGTCTTTGCATGCAACACGCAGAGGGAGAGACGACCAGAGGACGGCGGATCCTGATGACGATTTATCCTGGATTTTCATAAGAGCCTTGTGGGAAGGGTTGCAGTTTTAATATTAAGACCTGTCCGCCATGGATGGCCCTGCCAGAAACCGGAGTTCCTGACGGTGGGGGATGGGTTGGACTTTATGGGGGGGGGGGGGTCTTACTACCGCTGCTGCTGCTGCTGCTGTTGCTGCTGCTGCTGCTTCTGACAAAATAACGAAATAAGAATAAATGATGAAAAGTGATGCTGTGGACTTGACCGGACTCGAACGCGGAACATTATGTGCGGGTAAGTCATTGGCCGGTGTCCACTTCACCACCCGCAAAGTCTTTTACCATCCGCCATTATCGTAATTCAGCATTGGCTCCGGCCTTGGCGTCTCCATATTGTTCGCCACGTAAAAGCCTTATTCAATTAAAACGACTAATTCTTCCGAGTAACCTTCGTCGACCATCGGATTAATCGCCGATGGTTACAGATGCTGTTTATTTTCTTGGACAATAGGCAAGATAATGGCTGGGTAGGTGCGGAGTGGATAAGGAAAACTCCGTGGGGTAAAGAAATGGGGGGGGGGGGTCCAGGGTGTGGGGTAGGGGGAATGTTTGAGTAAAAGAAGGAGTCGTTTTTTTTTTTTAATTCCTTTTTTGCAATGTCTTTCACCGCCATTTCTCTTATCGTGACAACAAAAAAAAAGAACTTTAGAAAAGATTGAGATTATCATTTACAAACTGAATGTTTCAGCTGGCTATCGCTTCGCAAACTTCGCTACTAAGATTTTAAATAACAAAAGACAAAAACTTTCGCATTTATTCATATAAGTAGATATTTTGTTAAATTTTTATACAAATTTATTTATCTTTTAAATAAGACCTTATAGAAATGGCAAAGAAAGAAGAAATCAATTCGCCTGAGCGATGAGGTGTGTGTTGGGGGAGGGGGAGGGGGAGGGTCTCTTCTTTTTTTTTTTTTTAAAACTTACAATTTAGAAACGGCCGGAAATGCGCATTTAAACACAAATGTGAAATGTTTGAGCACGCGATCAAAACAATCATTGAATTTAAAAACAATAAAAAGAATAAAATGAACGAGATAGATAGATAGATAGATAGAGAGAGAGAGAGAGAAAGAAAGTTAGAGAGAGAAAGAGAGAGTGAGTGAGTGGGTGAGTGAGATAGATAGATAGATAGATAGATAGATAGATAGATAGATAGATAGATATAGATAGATAGAAAGAGATAGATAGAAAGAGAGATAGATAGATAGATAGATAGATAGAGTGAGTGAGTGAGTGAGTGAGTGAGTGAGTGAGTGAGTGAGATAGATAGATAGATAGATAGAGATAGATAGAAAGAAAGTTAGAGAGAGATAGAGAGAGTGAGTGAGTGAGTGAGTGAGTGAGTGAGTGAGTGAGTGAGTGAGTGAGATAGATAGATAGATAGAGAGAGATAGAAAGAAAGTTAGAGAGAGATAGAGAGAGTGAGTGAGTGAGTGAGTGAGATAGATAGATAGATAGATAGAGAGAGATAGAAAGAAAGTTAGAGAGAGATAGAGAGAGTGAGTGAGTGAGTGAGTGAGTGAGATAGATAGATAGATAGATATAGAGAGAGAGATAGAAAGAAAGTTAGAGAGAGATAGAGAGAGTGAGTGAGTGAGTGAGATAGATAGATAGAGAGAGATAGAAAGAAAATTAGAGAGAGATAGAGAGAGTGAGTGAGTGAGTGAGTGAGTGAGTGAGTGGGTGAGTGAGATAGATAGATAGATAGAGATAACGATAGAGAGAGAGAGAAAGAGAGAGTGAGTGGGTGAGTGAGATAGATAGATAGATAGATAGGTATAACGATATATATATATATATATATATATATATATATATATAGAGAGAGAGAGAGAGAGAGAGAGAGAGAGAGAGAGCAGTCAGTCACTCTTTCTCTATTAACTTTTCTTGCTTACTGCAGGGCTGCTTCCCAGCTGACTACAACATTGTCGTTTTCAAGTCCAATGTAAACAAATTCCACCATCATTACCAATCATAATGGTGTTGTCTCACTGTCCACCTGACACTCTTTAACCCTTATCCTCGAGTGGCCTTTGGGCCTTGATAAGTGATGACTCCTTGGTAAAAATAAATGACTCGTCAGTATATCTTTCTTTTTAGTTCGATGTTGGTTTAATCTAAATTAAAGAAAGGTTTTGGTAATGTATCCTTTTGTATTAAATAACCTTAATTAATTACTGTTAATATCGACAAAACTATTGCATATACATAGCAAATATAGGACAATAAAATTACAAATGAATAACATTAAACATTAATTTATGATGAACTGTTTAAAAATAGTTATGCAAATTAGGCATTCAAATAGATGTTTTTGTGTCTTTCATCTCTACTATGTATACAGTATTTAAAAATATTATGTTGTATTATTGATTGATACACACCATAAACTGGTATCGTCTTGGCCTTCGGGGCTTGATTTACACCGGTCTATGGGACGGTCCTGTGCAGTTCTAGGAGGTCCACCCTCCCAGGCTTTGCCTCCCCTCTTTGGAGAGGAGTAAGTTTATTGCTTACTGCCTGAGGCGCCCCTACCTGGAGAATGCCGACGGGGCTGCCCAGGCAATTTTTAATGGCCAGAGTGCTCACCTTCTCGGGCGCTGGCTTTTCAAACCCCACTTTCCCGACCCGAGCTTGGGTCACATCTTACTTGTGGGAGTAAGATAAACCTGGCCTTGTGCCTAACCTCCTGGGGAGGTAAATAAAATGTTGTATTATTGATTTAAATAACAGTAACCCGTTTTGATGGTAATATAGGAATGATAAATGAATCAAATTTTCCTATTTGTTTATTTAGATTTATTTTATTTCGAGGAATTCCTCAACAATCACTCCAACAGTGGGTTTGTTACTCTTGGATTGATGTATGGTCTTGTTCAGTCATAGGGTGCCCATCCTCCCAGGCTTTACATTCTCTCCTTCGAATGGGTTAGCTTATTGCTACTCATCTTAGGCGTCCCTACCGGGGAATACCAATGAGGCTGCTCATGCATGTTTTGCAGGTCAGAGTGCACTTAACCTAGTGCACTGGCTTTTCTAAACTTCGCTTGACCTTGTGTCTAACCTTCTGCAGAGGAGGTAGATAAATATTTATAATAATTGAAACTTCTTTATATACACTGACTGAAGATTAGTATATTTATTACTTTGAAATGTCCGGATATAAGGGCTCTGAATTTTTTCTAATGAACATCTAAAATAACCAAATCTGAGTTCAAACTGGAATAATATTTTTTTTTGTGTTTTCATATATTTTTTATATATTTCCTAACTATACGTGTGCTCTATCTGTTATATTAAGCATCCCCTATCATATTAGGATTATCTTCGCTATCTCAGATATTGTCTCTTCTGATACTCTTGATTATGACTATGTAGAGGATTCACTCCTAAACTTATTAACCGCCCCTTATGAATTTTGGAACGGCTGCTAGGCGTAAGGGTGGGAAATGTGTGCTATATTTAGTTTGATTTAGTTTTATTTAAAGAGTGCAAAGAAGAGGTGGAAGCCCTTCGTAAAAATTCAAATACATTCGCCTTTTGTGAAATTTAACAATACATATTAGACATTAATTAACATTAATTAACAATACATATTAGACATTAATTAGTAAATATTCCCTGGATTTCACTTTCTTTGGGGTTTTTTAAAGGGTGTTTTGAACCTTCCATTTGAAAATTCAAATATTTCAGATTTGCATTAAATTTGTTCCATAGTAATTAGACACTAATTAAACAAGATTCCCTGAATTTCAATTTCTTCCTACAGCAACAGTGGCTACAACAACAGTAACAACAACAACAACAGCAACAACAACAACAACAGCAACAACACCCACATCAACAACAACAACAGTAACAACAACAGCAACAACAACCACAACGACAACAACAACCACAACAACAACAACAGTAACAACCACAACCACAACCACAACAAAAACCACAACAACAACAACAACAACAGTAACAACCACAACCACAACAACAACAACAACCACAACCACAACCACAACAACAACAACAGTAACAACCACAACCACAACAACAACAACAGTAACAACCACAACCACAACCACAACAACAGTACCAACAACAGTACCAACAACAGCAACAACAACCACATCAACAACAACAACACCAACAATGGCGACATCCGATTAAATTAAACAAAATGACTTTTTTTCACTGGGTCTTCGTCGATTAGGTGATCTCATCTTTTTTTTTTTTTTTTAAAGATTGGAGGGTGATAATGTACGTCCGAACATGAAATTGCCTCAGCGTATTGTTATATAGATCACCTAAAACGCATCATTTACCTCTACACATCATACATATACATGTACACACGCATACATTATTGCACGGCTGCGTACACACACGCACACATCTATATGTGTACTCGTACGAACACATATATATGTGTGTACTTAACCGCACGCATCTATATGTGTAGTTGTGTACTCACACGCACAAATCCATAAAAATCGACACGATTATTTCCAATCAGCTAAAACGTTAATTTCCATATCTCATTAGCGTTAGCGGCCATTTTAACAAATCCTCCTGCACGCACACATACACACTTACCGAAAGGCAAGCATTCCACACACACACACACACACACACACACAAACACACACACACACACACACACACACGTACATCTCCATGCCGACAGCTATCCCCAATCAGTTCAATCAACTTTATTTGACGCTTGTGTCCCATTAAACGAGCAAGCTTATTATATTCCTGTGGTGGCCCAGATCAGTTGGACATCGTAACTGCTTTTTACATATTTCTATTTCCCCCCCTAAAAAACAAAAAAAAAGGCAACAACAACAACAACAACAAATCATTAAGGACGCCGACCTGAAAAATAAGTCAAGCGGAGGGTTGAAAGGCTTGCTGCAGGTGGAACATTTTTTTTTTTTAAAAAGCGTTATTTCCAGGTGAGAATTTATTATTTAGAAATTTTTAAGGAGAAAAATTAAATCAGGTGCTTTTAAGTGAAACGGTTGTATGTCGTTTCAAACGCTATCTGGTCGGAAAGTGTGTGATCGTTTTACGTTGACTTTCATGTGCAGAAATGATACCCCCACTCTAAATTCTAAAATATTTTTTTGTTGTTTTTCGTTGTTTGTTTTTTGGTTTTTTCTTCCAAGTTTTACAGGATGTTCACATGTAAACGCCTAAAAAAGTAGAATCTCATTGTATATGAATGGGGGGGGGGGCTTATCTACAATAATACCGACATGATAGTTTTCGAAATATCAACTCCTGCAAAATCAGTTTAGATCAGGGGCGGGCATCCTCCGGCCCGCAGGCCACATCCGGCCCACGAAGGCTTAGTGTCCGGCCTGCCACCCTGCTATGCTTTATTATTGCAATCAGGCCTGCGACCCTCCCAGTAAAACTCATATCATTTTTTGACATAGACGTAAAAGTAGGTTTCAATTAAGATTTACAGTGGGATAAAAATGTATGAATATCAGCGAGCGATGATGCATGTATATTTCATTTTTCTTTAACTATTAATTTCAAATCTTTGGCCTGAGATAAAAATAGAAAAAGAGAAAGAGAGAGGCAAACAGGAAACGAGAGACGAGCAAAGGGCATGAAACAGAGAACCTATGTGAGGTGTGTCAAAACGAATGCTGGATCAACTTGCTACTTCCCCCGTCATTATTTTTTATGATTCCAAAATGGCTCTTCGTCGGCGCCTTTCATAACATCACATACAGAAGTCTCTTGAGAAAATATATCAGATTTGTAAAGTGTTCAATGCAATCTTTGTACAATTTATTCATGTAAACAAAATATAGTAATTCTGAGATTTCGTTTTTCACTCCGGCCCGCGATCTCCTTCCTAAAGTCTCATCTGGCCCTCACTCTGAAAACGTTGCCCGCCCCTGGTTTAGATAAAGATTGAAAAAGATTAAATTATTTGTATTTTTGGGGATTACTTGTCTAACATCCGTTAGGGTCCATTTCTTCCTCAGAGTAATCCTTAGTTTTTGTTGGTTATATCTATTAACCTATTTTTCAAATCGACTGAGACGTAAAGCGGCTACTGTGAATTAGGGCCCATGCCTACAGAGGCACCCTAAGTAGGGAGTTGAGCAGCGAGGTGTCTGTTCGCATTACATTCAAATTTCTGCATGTTAGTACAGTCAGGGAAACAGGGAACAGGGAGGGAATTCCAAAGTCTAGCAGTTCAAATGAAGAAGCTATTAGAACACACGGCTTTCCGGCATCTGATGGTCTCTACAGTAAAGGGGTGTGATTTTGCTGCTTGTAGGGTTAGCCGGGGGTATTTACGTCGAGGGGCACAAGTGCAACGAGTTCGTCAGAGCCAATTCGATTAAAGTACTTGTAAAACAAGCACAGGGATGCAATATTGCAGCGATGTGACAGGGGTTGGAGCTTGGTTGACAGTGTGGGAGCTATTAGATTGGAGACTCTTTTTTGGACCCTGTCTAATAGGGAGAGACTAGTGGTTGATGCACTAGCCCAGATGTGGCAACAATACTCCATGCATTGGGCGAATGATGGATTTGTAGAGATATAAGATACTGGCAGGTGTGAGTTGTTTTCTAACGCGGTAGAGGGAGCCCACTTTCTTTGCAGCAGCCTTTGCAATGTCTTCTATGTATTTGTTCCAATTCATGTTATATGTGACTGTTAGGCCGAAGAGTTTCAATGATGGACTCTCAGGTAGGGTACGATTAAATATGACAATCGGTGGTTGAAAAGGTTCTTATAATTGTTAAAAAAAAAAAGGGGGCTTTGTTTTAGTAGTATTAAATGTTACCATCCATTTACGCCGCCATTCCACTACAGACTGGAGGTAATTTCCTAAAGTTTCAGACATTGCCTTGGATATGTGTGCGTTCGCTTTACCTACATGTCTGGAATAGAGCGTGGTTTCATCAGCAAATATACCCATCTCGGACACAATTGCATCAGGGATGTTGTTTATGAATACCTGTATTTGGTCTGTTGTATTCTGTTACCAAAAATAAGAAGGGCCAATATTCACAGGACGTTGGCTATCAAGGGAGCCCCTTCTGATCATCAAGTCCAGATCTTTCTTCTGAGCCTTACGACTTGTTTGGGCCAGCTTAAATGCTACTTGGGTCTGACTTTGAAAATCCGACAAGATAACTTTATATGTTAGATGAACAAACATAATGTTCCAGAATTTTTTAGATAATGATTGATTGTTTTTATTATTTGGATTATTCGGACTACTGTTCTAATCTTGGTTGGTATTTTTTCACAACGTTTCGGCTGATGTAACCTCCGACCTTCTTCAGGTGCATTTTTTTTTAAAACTTTGGGAATCTTTATTCGGGAACCTGCACGGAATTTTTGACTGAACGCTTTATTTAATTCCCGAGTTTAACATAAAAAAATTCCATAAATTTGAAAAGATGCACACGAAGAAGGTCGGAGGTTACATCGGTCGAAACGTCGTGATTACAAGCAAGATGAGAATAGTAGTCCGAATTATCCATCCTTATCTAAAAAAAATCTGAAATAATGAACAAGTTGTTTAACTAAAAAAAATATTTGAAAACTATCGATTTAGCTGGCATCAATTTTTCAGATTATAGAAAAAAAAATTCAATTTTTAGGGTAGGGGTTCAGTTTTCTGTGTAATTTTAACGTGAAATAATCCTAACCCGGAGTTGATATTTGCTCCCTTTTTCCCCAACTGTACCGACATGCAGAGGTGTAAAACTAATGTAATGTAGCTCCCTACTTAGGATGACACCCAAAACTTACATCCTAATTCCTAGTAGCCCCTTACGTCTACAGTGGCGTCCTGCCTTGTTTGGGGTGAAATATCATTAAAAAAAAAATTAACATCTGGGCTGGTGCATAATCTACTAGTCTCTCCCTCCTTGACAAGGTCCAAAATAGAGTCGCCAACCTAATAGGTCTCTCACTGTCAACCAAGCTCCAGCCCCTTGTCCCATCGCCGCAGTGTAGCATCCTTGTGCTTGTTTTACAAATACTTCAATGGATTATGCTCCGATGAAGTGGCTACTCTGATGCCCCCTCGACGTAAATTCACTAGACCAACTCGACAATCAGCTAAATCCCATCCATTCACTGTTGAGGTCCCCAGATGCCGGAGAGCCTTCTACTCAAATAGCTTCTTTCCTCGTGCTGCTGGCCCCTGGAACTCCCTCCCTGCCCCCTGTTTCCCCGACAGTACCGACATGCAGAGGTGTAAAACTAATGTAAACAGACATCTCGCTGCACAGCTCCCAACTTGGATGAAACCTTAAACCTACTCCCTAATTCTTAGTTTCCCCTTATGTTTACAGTAGGGTCCTGCCTTGTTTGGGGTGAAATATCATTAAAAAAAATTTTTTTAAGGGAGGCGGCACCTCCATCGTTTCCCGGTAAGGAATGATAACTTATCTGTACTCTTCTTTTCTAGAGCTATCGGCCTTGTAACTCCCTCACTGTTCTCTGTTTCCCTGACAGTACCGACATGCAGAAATTTAAAACTAATGTGAACAAACATCTCGCTGCACAGCTCCTAACTTAGGAGAGACCCCCCCCCCAAAAAGTCAGCGCCCTACAGGAAGAGCACTCTGGCCTACAAAAAATGCCTGGGGAGCCCCATAGGCATTCCCCTGTAGGAGTGCCTCAGGCGATTAGCAATAAACTAACCTCTTCTCAAAGGGTGAGAAGGCAAAGCCTGGGAGGGTGGATCTCCAAGAATTGCACAGGACAATACCTCAAACCGGCGAAATCAAGGCCAGAAGGCCAAGACGGTACAGGTCGTAGATAAATGTGAAAGTTGAGTCCATATAATTTGCATATTGGTTTTGAAAAGGACATTTTATTAATTAACTATGATAACTTTTTTTATTGTTTATGGTCCATAAAAAATATTAAAACTCCTATCTCTCTACTTCTCTCAGTCCGTCTCTCTGTCTTTCTCTCTTTCACCCTCTTTCCTTTTCCACACTCCTCTCCCCCATCCTTCTTTCATCTCCGTCTACCCCATTCTTCTCTCTATCTCTCTCTATCTCTCTCTCTCTCTCTTTCTCTATCTCTCTCTATCTCTCTCTATCTCTCTTTCTCTCTCTCTCTTTCTCTCTCTATCTCTTTCTTTCTCTTTCTCTCTCTCTCTCTTTCTCTCTCTCTCTCTCTTTCTCTCTCTCTCTCTTTCTCTCTCTCTCTCTCTCTCTCTCTCTCTCTTTCTCTGCTTATTAACAGTCTATGTAATCTTTTTCCTCTTTCGTTTGCTTCACAGCATCTCACTGTTAGATCACCAGCTCGGTTGAGAAAAGCCATGCTAATGTTTTGTTGTCTAGCGCAGCTATGCCGGCTTCGCCTTTGGGTGGTCGATGTTTAAGGCATGGCTCGATGATGTGGTCTACTGTCTGTTCAGAGTGACCAGTCGCAGACAGCCAAGTCCCTGAGTCCCCATCCTTTCATGGTCGCGGCGAAACGGCCGACACCTGTCCTGAGGCGGTTGAGCATTGTCCACTGTCGGCGAGGGAGGTCCATGCCTGGTAGGTTATCCGGGTCCTCCACAAATCTGTGCAACCTTGATTTATCTGCTGCCTGCCATTCCGCCGTCCAGCAACGTTTCAGCCAGATTCGTTTTGTGACGTCACCGGGTGTTGAAAGCAGGAGCTGGTGGGCATGCTCCGAGAATGGGCGTCGTGACTTCAAGCGAGCTCGTGGAGGGGGTCTCTGTGGCGAGCTTGTGGAGAAGGTGGTCCTCATCGATAGTGGCCTTTCTTGACAGCGCAAGGACAGCCGCCTCACGGCGCAGGGTTGGTGGTGCGATGCCGGCGAGAATCGGTAGTTGGTTGATTAGTTTATGTAATAAAGAAAGGAAAGAATAAAAAGATCGAAATATTCCATTACATTATAAACAAAAGGGAATATCACCACAAGTAGTAATATTATCTAACCCGTAGTCAAAGAGAGAGGGGGGGATATAGCGATCAGAAAGCGATAATTTTGTTTTTTGTTCATTTTTATTTCTTTTATATTTAACTGGCTTTTCAAACTCACATTTTCTTCATTCAAATCATCTAACCCAAATGGAAGTTGATTTTTTTTGAGGGGGGGGGGGGGGAGCTTGTTCCCAACCTATGAAAAGTTTACGTATTTCAGATTGTTTTGCAGACTATTACATAGATTTAAAACCACACTTTCAGATTATAAATATGTTTTATTTTAAAAACTTGTTCAGTTTTTAAGGGGATATTGTTTTTATGTAAAACTAACTGTCCCTACTCGGCATTGCCCGGTCGTGTATTTATTTACAATTTGTTTTTGTTTCGCTTTTCTTTCTTATTTTTTTAAACAATGCCGTGTTATTTTCAAAAATATAGATTTTTTTTTTCTAATCAATTGGGAGGTTACTGTGTATGGGCAAATACAGAGATACGTATATTTTTGTAAAGATGGTGGCCATTTGAAAATAATTCCGATCTGGACAAAGTATTTTTTGGAAGGAACTACATCGAATTACATTTTATTCTTCTTAAGAACATTTATTATATTTAACTGGCTTTGCAAACTCACTTTTTCCTGATTCAAAAGATCGGACCTGAGCTGGGTGACCAAAACGGGGCACATGTTTTCTAGTTTTTATGTTTACACGATCTTCCTGAAGTTGATTTTTCATGGGGACTTGTATCCCATCTTCTAAAAAATTTGGTATTTCGTTTTTATTATTATTATTATTATTATTATTATTATTATTATTAATCATCTGACTACTATATCGATTAGAACCACATTTTCAGATTATGAATATGTTTGATTTTTAAAACGATTTGATCAATTTTACGGGGGGGGCTATTGTTTTATATTGCCAATAACACAGCACAACAATAACAAATTAGAATTGTTAGTCAGAAACAAAATTTGATTTGTCAGTTAAAATGCTATTTTAGTCTGACTTTGAAACTCTGACAAGATAATTTTATATGTAAGATGTATGTCTTTTTTTGTTGTTGTTTCTGTGGTAGGATTAGTGGCGTGCTGAGGAGAGGGGTGATAGGGAGGTGGCCCCGGGAAACCAAATTGGGGAGAGCAAATTATCCAATCACATTCAAACTATCTGCCTTTCTCATAATGTTTCTCAGCACTATGATTTATAGAAGAGGCGTTTCTCATACTGGCATGTGTTGGACGGCTTTAAGAAATTGACTTAGCTTGAGATAGACGGGGGGGGTTGAAAGGCTCGTTCTGACTTTGTTGGGGGCATACAATCAAGGAGTAGCATAAATATTTTTACAAGTTTTAAAAAAAAACAAGTCGCGCGTGCGTGGTCCCCCTCTGTATGTGACTCGATGTGGCGAGTGTAAAATGCAATAAATTTGGGCAATTTGGGGCATTTTTGACCCCCTGGGGGCGCGAACCAGAACTTTTCTGAGGTCCAGGATGCTCATTTTATATCCAGAACAATTGCCTCTATATTTTGGCCAAGTTTCAGAAAAATTGAATGGATGGATCAAACGTTAGGGGAGAAAAGGGGCATTTTTGCGATTTTGGGGGCTTTTGACTCCCTGGGGGCGCGAACCAGATTTTTTCCAAGGTCAGCGATACTTATTTTCTATTAGGAACAATTGCCTCCACATTTTGGCCAAGTTTCAGAGAAATTGAATGGATGGATGAAAAGTTATGGGGCAAAAAATTACATTTTTTGCCATTTCTGGGCCTTTTGACCCCATGGGGGGGGGGGGCTAACCAGATATTTTTTCAAAAATCGGAGAATGTCACTTTCTAACCTGACCAAAATTACAACTTCATGCAAAATTTCAGAGAAATTCAATGGATGGTTGCGGAGAAAAATCCGGACGGACGGACGGACGGACAGACGGACGGACGGACATGCCTCAAAACATAAGTCCCCCAATTTTATAAATCGGGGGTCCAATAACAAAGAGACAAAATAGGGAACAGACTCGTAACTCTTCCCACCCCACCCCCAATTATTTTGCCCTTTACTTTTCGCATACTATGATCGATGTTTCTGACAAAGGGGTAAGAATTGCTGCGTTCTGGATCGACTGTCAATCTATCCATCTCATTAACTCTTATCCTCGAGTAACTTTTGGCCTTAGTAAGTAGTGACTGATTAGACAAAAAAAATGGAGTTGTTTGTGAAATTAGTTGATGCGGTTTCCAGGCTTTATTTTTTTTATTATTTTGTTTGATAATTTCTACAAAGCCAGACAATTTCCGAATGGTTGCACATCGGATGAGAATAAAAACCCGTGTAGAGTCTCGTCGACACCCCCCCCCCAAATCAGGGAGCCGCAGACAACATGAAATAAATCTGCCGCCTTCAGAGCAAAAAAAAAAAAAGCAGAATTCCTTGAAAAATAAATCAAGACATAAAAATGACAATTCTTTTTAGTTATAAGTTAACCGGTTGATTTGATTGGTTGCCGTCCGTCTGGCTCAGGAGATGATGGAGTTTTGCGCCTTAGATTAGTCCGTTGCCGAATTGCAGCGTTTGCTGTGACTGTTCAAGCCTATCCTGGATCGGCAGGCTCTATTGCTGTTGCCACAGATGTAGGTGGGTGGTGTCTGGTTGTGAGACCTCTGTTGCAGCCCTTTCCCTCCACTGCTGGTCTCTCCTCTCCTCTCCTCACTTCTCTTTACAGCTTTACAATCATATATATATATATATATATATATATATATATAGACTGTGTCTCCGACAACCAAAAAAAAAACATATACATAGGTTTGACTACCACGACTTTGTCGAGAAGATTGGCGATGCATTTGTCTGATACTAGCGCCACATCCCAACACTTAACTAACGACCATTCCTGCCCCCGATCGGAATTCAGAAAACTCTTAGTAGAAAATACCAAAATCTTAGAAATTAGTACTAACAAACAAAAACTCCATATATTAGAAGCTCTATATATATAAAAAGAAAACCCTAATTAATAGAATTAACTTTAATATCAGTAATAATATTCTAAAATGTTTATAGCTCCAAATATAGTTTCGTACTTAGTACATAATTCCCGCCAAAAACCTTCGATAAATACTCACACATGGTTTATACCTGATTAACCTCATTCCCCCAAAGATGGACCCAGATAAGTCCGAAAGTACTTGGGAGACAAATCCAAATTATGGCAAATTCATCAGCCAATTCCCCGCCGAAACTAAGATCCTAATTCGGACTATTGAAAAGATCTACCAAAAGAAAATTTGCTTGCAATTTGTTTTGATTTTCTTTTTTTAACTTTGCCGTATTTTTGTGTGTGTTTTTTTGTGTGTGTTTTTTTTATATATATATTTTTTTAAATAATTCTTTTCCAATCAATTGAAAGTAATTTTGTATGTACGGATACAGTTGCGTTCCCTCTTTTAAGATGGCGGTTATTTGAAAATAATAATAATTGGTGGTAGGTTAGGTATTTTATAAGTTGTTAAAAATAATAAATATTGTTATTTCGTTTGCTATTTTCAGAAAGCCAGGCAATTCCCCGATGGGTTGCACACCCTCATACGCTGTTTCGAACATCGAAGATAAAGAATATCAAGTAAGTGTTGTAGATTTTCGAAGTGATTTTTCTTTTTAGGTGTTTATTTAAAAATGTCTCCATATTAGCAAACTGCCAAACCAGATTAAGTATTTTAGATTATCGCAAAGAAAAAGAAATAGGAGGTGCTAAAAAATAAACTGGTTGTACCTATCCGGCATTGTCTGTGATCCATTGCATTTCAATTTATTCTGTAAATATTTTTATCGATAAATAAAAGCCAATAAGAAACGCTAACATTTACTAAAAATCCGTGATGTAAAAGGTTATTTGAATAAAAAAAACAGTTATTTGAATAAAAAGCAGTTATTTGAATAAAAACAGTTATTTGAAAAAACAGTTATTTGAATAAAAAGCAGTTATTTGAATAAAAAACAGTTATTTGAATTTAAAAAACAGTTATTTGAATAAAACACAGTTATTTGAATAAAAACAGTTATTTGAATAAAAAGCAGTTATTTGAATAAAAAGCAGTTATTTGAATATAAAAAACAGTTATTTGAATAAAAAACAGTTATTTGAATTTTAAAAACAATTATTTGAATAAAAACAGTTATTTGAATAAAACACAGTTGTTTGAATTAAAAACAGTTATTTGAATAAAAAATAGTTATTTGAATTAAAAACAGTTATTTGAATAAAAACAGCTATGTGAATTAAAACAGTTATTTGAATAAAACAGTTATTTGAATTAAAAAAAACAGTTAATTGAATAAAAACAGTTATTTGAATAAAACACAGTTATTTGAATAAAAACAGTTATTTGAATAACAGCAGTTATTTGAATAAAAACAGTTATTTGAATAAAACACAGTTGTTTGAATTAAAAACAGTTATTTGAATAAAAAATAGTTATTTGAATTAAAAACAGTTATTTGAATAAAAACAGCTATGTGAATTAAAACAGTTATTTGAATAAAAACAGTTATTTGAATAAAACACAGTTATTTGAATAAAAACAGTTATTTGAATAAAAGCAGTTATTTGAATAAAAACAGTTATTTGAATAACAACAGTTATTTGAATAAAAAACAGTTATTTGAATAAAAAATAATCTTAGCACCAGGTGACATAACATGATCGATTGTCATAAGATAGATGAGGTATGATAAATCATGTTGACAAGAAGAGATGCACCTGGCGATTGTCAAAAGAAAAGATAATTATCGGTTGACCACAAGGTCATTTGAATAAAAACTAATGCACCTAAAACCGAAAGAAGCAACATAAGACCAATGTCAAAAGAAAGAGAAAAGTTGGAAGGTGAAAAGTCATTTGACAAGAAGTACATGCCAGGTGCAATCGAGTCATACCAAGAGGAAATAGACAGATCTGTCGGATTGTCAAATGATTGAAACCCTGTCGCCGAATAAAACGCCCTGGGGTCGTGGCTTCAGTGACAACGCCATACCATGGGGGCGTTTGAGGTGGTCACAAAATTGTTATATAATAACAACCCAACATTGATATCGGAGTTGGTTGACGCTTGGTTCGAGAAGAATCTGACCGTTGAATTCCTGTGTGTGCTTCTCGCTCCTACCAGACACGCCGCCACCCCCAACCGCCACCAACATAAAAGATACCTCTTTATACTTTCATAGATCCATGTGTTGTCATTATTTTTTTAAGTCGGCCATAATACAACATTAGCTGATTTATTTTCTTTTTAGGTGTTTATTTAAAAATGTCTCCATATTAGCAAACTGCCAAACCAGACTAAGTAATAAAAAAATTGTAGTGAAGTATGTTAGATTTTCCAAGTAAAAAAAAATGCGTTTAAAAAAATAACTGGTGTGCTAAAATATATACAGAACTAGCTGTCCTGATCCGGCGTTACCCGGGATCACTTAAATTCAAATTTATTTTGTACCTATTTCTGTGTTCTATAACCAGACCTTTTTTGTTAGGATCAATGTCTAAGGTAAAAAAGCAAATACATAACGCTCTCTTACTAAAACAATAAGAGTCATTCCCATTAGCTGGTTTTGCTTTTTAGGTGTTCATTTAAAAATGTTTCTATATTAGCAAACTGTTGAACCAGTACAAGTAATTTATTGCTAATAACATGGTCTAACAATAACAAATGAAAATTGGCTAGTCAGAAGCAAAGTTTGATTTGTCAGCTTAAATGCTATTTAAGCCCAACTTTTAAAATTCGACTGAAATGATCTTATGTGTTAGATGTAGCCCTCTGCTTAGTTTAATGTGTCAGTGTGTAAATAGTTCTATGTTCTATAACCTGAAGCGGTAAATAAAAGCAAATAAGAAACGCTAACTCTTACTAAAAGAATAAGAGTTGTTCCCCTTAGCTGATTCTTTCTTTTTAGGTGTCCATTTAAAGATGTCTCCATATTAGAAAACTGCCGAACCAGATTACATAATTAAAAAAATAAATTGTAGTGAAGTATGTTTTTTTTTGCAGCAAAAATACAAAAAAAATCAACCATCTAATTTCGAGAAATCTAAAACATCTCCCTATTTCTCCCTTCCCCCTCTCTCTCTCCCTCTCCCTTCTCTTTTTCTCCCTCTCCCTCTCTCTCTCTCTCCCTCACTCTTCCTCTCCCCTTCTCTCTTTCTCCCACTCTTCCTTACCCCCTCTCTCTCCCCCTCTTTATCTTCCTCTTCTTATCTTTCTTTCCCTTTCTCTTCCTCTCTCCTTTTCTTACTCCCTCTCTTTCTCCATCTCCTCTATCTCTCCCTCTCTCTCCCTCACTCTTCCTCTCCCATTCTCTCTTTCTCCCACTTGTCCTTACCCCCTCTCTCTCCCCCTCTCTATCTTCCTCTCCTTATCTTCCTTTCCCTTTCTCTGCCTCTCTCCTTTTCTCTCTCCCTTCCCCTCTATCCCTCCCCCTCTCTTCATTTAACATATTTTCCCCCGTTGTAGTATGAAAATTTAAACGGGATACAGTTCGTATTCTGATTTCCATGATAATCAAAGAGTTCTGAAACATTTTAAAAAGCTGTACGTCGCCAAGCGGAACCGCCTAGGGCAAACACCTGTTATCGTGATTAAACCACGTGCACGCTTGAGACGTTCCGAATTCTCGGTATTTACCTTCTTTCCGACCGCGCCAATATCTAACACGAGGTCGGCAAGTGGGGATTGAGGGTCAGCGTACAAGAAGCGGTGCACTCTGGCCCTGCAAAAAATTGCCTGAGCAGTCTGGCCAGAATTCCCCGGTAAGGGTGCCTATGGCCGTTAGCGATAAACTAACCCCTACCCAGAGGGAGAAGGTAAAACCTGGGGGGGTGGATGTCCTCGGACGGATCAGAACAATATGTACGCCCGACAGAGCAAGGCCAGCTGATGCGACAGCGGCCCACCCTCCGCCGGACCGTTTATCGAGGACGTACCCTCGACTGGTATTGACTCGGCATTCCGAGTTCTCTCACACACAGGTGAATCACCGATTTTATATGGAGCTCGAAATGACGAATCATTTGTAATCCAGAGGTCGACAGATCGAATCAGCTTCACTGCCTCTCACCTTTTTAATATTTAACATGACACTTCTTGTCGTTCGAGGCTTTTACGCAAGTTTACTTGGTGAGAACGGGGGGGGGGGAGGGGTCGGATTTGCTTAGTACAGAAGTCAGACATCGTTTTTTTTTTAATATTTCGCAAGCTCACTCTCTAGTCCTCACATCACAACGGGTCAACTGTCTCCAAATTCCACTCTGTGTAGTCTTGTCCATTCACTTGCTTCCAAGTTTTCCTTGGCCGGCCAACCTTCCTGAGAGTCAAGACATCCAGGCTGATGCAACAGTTTATCCAGGAGAATGAACACACTACATAAACGTACCAGCGTAACAGATTCGCCCTAACCCTAACCTTAACCCTAACCCTAACACTAACCCTAACCCTAACCGTAACCATAACCCTAACCCTAAACCCTAACCCTAACCTTAACCCTAACCCTAACCCTAACCTTAACCTTAACCTTAACCCTAACCCTTATCCAGGAGAATAAACACACCACATAAACGTACCAGCATAACAGATTCAACCTAACCCTAACCCTAACCCTAACCCTAACCTTAACCCTAACCCTAACACTAACCCTAACCCTTATCCAGGAGAACGAACACTCCAAATAAACGTACCAGCGTAACAGATTCGTCCTAACCCTAACCCTAACCAGTGTAACAGATTCGCCTTAACCCAAACCCTAACCCTAGTAACAGATTCGCCCTAACCCTAACCCTAACCAGTGTAACAGATTCGCCCTAACCCTAACCAGTGTAACAGATTCGCCCTAACCAGCGTAACAGATTCGCCCTAACCCTAACCCTAACCCTAACCTTTACCCTAACCCTAACCCTAACCTTTACCCTAACCCTAACCCTTACCTTTACCCTAACCCTAACCTTAACCCTAACACTAACACTAACCCTAACCTTAACCCTAACCCTTATCCAGGAGAACGAACACTCCAAATAAACGTACCAGCGTAACAGATTCGCCCTAACCTAAACCCTAACCCTAGTAACAGATTCGCCCTAACCCTAACCAGTGTAACAGATTCGCCCTAACCCTAACCCTATGCCGGTCGAACGATTTGAACCCTGAACACTCAACTGCGTATACATTCTTAAAACACTGAGAGAGGGTGAAAGTGATAGACACTAAGTAAGACATACTTGATGAGTTATTTGCAAATTGCGGCTAATTAGAAACATAAATATAGATTTTTTTTTCAAATATACCTCAATTCTGAACGTAAGGAATATTTTTGTCTGTATTTTGAGTGCATTGAAATATATAGGAGCAAAGCCATACG
>OY744553.1:6822103-6824603 GCA_963556195.1 Sepiola atlantica
AGACAGTTACAATACTGTCCTTTTTTCTCCCTGGTGATTGTCTACTCACACTATTTATAGTGAGAACCTGTGTAGTTTCCCTTCTGTTAGAACGGTCGTTGTAACAGTTTTAGTTTCTCGATTAAATGTATAATATCATAGACATCAATTCTGAGGAGTTGGACAACCCATGAAACTGCAGTACATAATTCAGATGAGCTAAATTATATTTTTGTATTAAAAAATAAAGCTCTATCTGAAACGATAGTGAGTCCATTTTAGTTATATATACAGGGATCTGATTTAGTTTGATTCGATTTCTGAACGTCCATTTTTATTTCTATGCTGACCATAATGAATAATTAAGCGTTTTGCATTATTTTTGTTTCATGTTTTTTTTTTTTATGGTAGTCTAGTCATGATTAGGATGGAATTTTTATTTGTATATCTTCAGGGTCACACCGAGAACGATCTGCGAGTAAATTTGAACGTTTACAATGAACCGATGCCAAATGACCCCCCCTTTGGAAAAGATGTCCCGTCAAGAGGTGCCGGAACGTGGTCGCTGCTTAGATCAGTGAAACCCCGACGGGATCGAAACCGGTTGGTCGTCTCCTTAAAGATGGACAGAACTGTCCTGGTGGACGCATTCGTTAAAATGATCATATCGGACGGCCAACCTTTCGAGATCGTTTCCGAATCCGGCATGAAGATGTTGGTCGGTCCTCTGCTCGAGGCGCTGGACGTCTCTCTGGACGAGGACGTGCTCCGACAGGAGGTGGTAGAAAGAGCACGAAAGATCCGAGACGGTATCTGCTCGGATGTGCTCGGGAGACTAGTCTCGTTGAAAGTGGATGTCGTCTGCCGCGGATCGAGACCCTTCGTGGGGGTCAGTATCTGCTACCTCAAGGACGGCGTGAAACGGCTCCGGGTGCTGGGTGTCAGAGAGGTTTCGACCGCCCACAGCGGCCACGAGCTTAAGGGGATTATCTGGCGTCTTTTGAGCGATTACGGTATCACAAAACATCAAGTATACACGGTGACGGTGAACAATGGCGGTAATCCGTTAAAAGCCTTTACGAAAACGAACAATGGGCGGGAAAACAGGGCGAACGAAACGGACGGAGAGACAAACGACGAAGAAGAAGAAGAAGAAGAAGCGAACGATAGCAAGGGTGAAAAAGAAGCCGCCATTGCTGTCAGCATGTCTGTTCGCGACGCGTTCGTCGCTGAAAAAGAAACAGAAAGTGACAACCCGTTGGCCACAAACATCGACTCCTTGGAAAATACAATAAATTCAATGGCTCATAGCGCCATACACACGCACGCAGACTCAAAGAAGCTCGTCGAAAAAGCTAGAGTTCTTTCTAATAAATTACGGACGAAAACCGTAATGGCTATTCTTAAATCGAAAGGGACAAAACTAGCCATTGTTGACTGTCAAAGCCGCTGGAAAAGCACGTACGCGATGGTCATCAGACTCCATAACAACGAACTACGGAAAGTCATTAACGAAATGGGCGCGCTTAACCCGGATTTTAAAATATCGAAAACAGAATGGGACAAGATGGAACGGCTCATTCAAGCTTTCAAACCGCTGGATACGTTTTCGGCCCGTGTCAGCCAACCAGATCTGACGATCGGCGACTTTTTTAAAGATTGGTTGAAATTAAAAATGGAGGTCAAGAAGATCGACTCCGAGTTCGCGCGTAACGTCGGCGATCAAATGAAAAGAGCGGAAGAGAAGATGTTGAAAAATAAAGCGTTTTTGAGCGCCGTTTATCTTGATCCGCGGATCAGGATAGCTCTCTCGCTGGATCAAACCGAGAAGGCCCGTAAACATATTGAGCGCGTATGGAAGTCAGTGTGTCGGGTCAAAGGGATACGGACGGAAACACAGACACCGGAGAGCGTGGAAGCGGAAACAGGAACTCCTTCCACCGAAGACGATCTGGAGATCTTCCTCCGGTCGAAAGATCGGAACATTCTCCATATCAAGTCAAGCGTCTGTTCCCTGTCGACTCACTTCAAATTTTATGAAGACAGTCCGAGAGAAAAGCCATCGACAAACGTTGTACAATTCTGGGATAGTTTCGGTCAAGCAAGGCCGGAATTGCATCAGCTAGCCATGATAGTTTTAGCCTGTCCTATTAATGGTGCCGGCATTGAACGAATATGGTCAGGCGTTAAATTCCTGTTAAACCCCTCCCATGTAAAACTGTCGGAAAATATTTTAGATGACGTCATGTTAATAAACACAAATCAGCCAATCAATTAACAGCTTCATTTGAACTTTTGATATTTGAGAGTTCAACTGCCAAGATATTTCTGTGTTTCAAATACATATTGTCTGATGATCACACTGGCGTGAAACTGCTAGTTACCATACATAGTTTATATATATATATATATATATATATATATATATATATATATATATATATATATATATATATATCCCTGACGGCATTTATTAGTGAAAATAAAACTGTTATGGTTAAAAATAAGCTAAATAATATTT
>OY744553.1:6829603-6832103 GCA_963556195.1 Sepiola atlantica
AACCCAATAAAAAAAAGTCATTTCAATCAATCAAAGGACGCAGTTTACTTTTCCCCAGTTAAAGACATCGATCAAATTGATTCTGCACACAAAAAAGAAAATATTTTTTTATTTATCTAAAAATTGTTGCAAATTTTGTGGTGAAGAATGATTACATAACTATTCTTAAAACTAGGTACATTTAAAGTTAATAATATTTTGTACAGATTATTTCTATCGCAAATACAAACAAGCCGCGCGTGCGTAGTCCCCCTCTGTATGTGACTCGATGTGGCGAGTGTAAAATGCAATCAATTTTGGGCAATTTGGGGCATTTTTGACCCCTTGGGGGCGCGAAACAGAATTTTTCTGAGGTCAAGGATGCTCATTTTATATCCAGAACAATTGCCTCTACATTTTGGCCAAGTTTCAGAAAAGTTGAATGGATGGATCAAACGTTATGGGAGAAAATGGTCATTTTTTGCCATTTTGGGGGCTTTTGACCCCCTGGGGGCGCGAACCAGATTTTTTCCAAGGTCAGTGATACTTATTTTCTATTAGGAACAATTGCCTCCACATTTTGGCCAAGTTTCAGAGAAATTGAATGGATGGATGAAAAGTTATGGGGCAAAAAATTAAATTTTTTGCCATTTCGGGGCCTTTTAAACCCCTGGGGGGCTAACCAGATTTTTTTTCAAAAATCGGAGAATGTCACTTTCTAACCTGACCAAAGTTACAACTTCATGCAAAATTTCAGAGAAATTCAATGGATGGTTGCGGAGAAAAATCCGGACGGACAGACGGACGGAAATGCCTCAAAACATTAGTTTATTGGTCCCCCGATTTTATAAATCGGGGGACCAATAAACTTTTTTTTTTTTTAAGTGAACACAGACTTCATGGAAACCCTGTATATTTTCATTTTGGGCGTTATTCCAACTTTGCTTCAGCGATTTTTTTTATGATTTAAGACGTTGGATTCAGATCAAACTTTTTGTCACATTTTTGCTGACTTTCTGCCCACAACATCGAAGATATAACAAAACGAACCAATTGCATACTGTCTCCGGTTAGCTTCACCACATGATTCAGAGCAAAACTTCCGTTGGGGCGGGGCCGGATAGGGCCGAGGGGGGACGTCGT
The DNA here is from genome assembly GCA_963556195.1 of Sepiola atlantica. NCBI lineage: Eukaryota > Metazoa > Mollusca > Cephalopoda > Sepiida > Sepiolidae > Sepiola > Sepiola atlantica. The sequence goes on from OY744553.1 coordinate 6,830,726, forward strand.
GTCAACATATGTGTGGGTTATACTGAAGTACCTGCTAAAGGCAACTCCAGGGTTGTATTATTATTATTATTATTATTATTATTATTATTATTATTATCATTATTATCATTATTATTATTTACTCACTAGGAGTTATCACACTGGTCATCGTCAGTGATCGCCCACTGCCAACAACCTGTGGTATTCCCTGGAGTCTGAGTGACAACAAGTCTCCTCAGACTTCCAGTATTATTATTATTATTATTATTATTATTATTATTATTATTTGTACTCACTCAACCGGTGGTGTTCCCTGGATTCTGAGTGACAACAAGCCTCCCCAGATTTCCAGTACTTTCCACCTCTTTTCGATAACCACCGCAAATGACCTTGCGGAATCGCAGCAGTCGCTTACCATTGATTACTCGCTGGTAAGAAACATTAGTCTTCTCTGTGATTTGGGTGGCACTAAGCCTTCCAACGTCCCAGCATTCTCCGCACTCTTCCAGTGGAGGTCTGGTTTGTGCTGTCCCTCCTCGGTCTTCTCATCCTCCTTGATCCTCTACAAATATTTTGTGTTATTATTATTATTATTATTATTATTATTATTTACTCACTAGGAGTTCTCACACAGGTCATCATCAGTGATTTCTCACCGACAACCGGTGGTATTCCCTGGAGTCTGAGTGACAACAAGTCTCCCCAGATTTCCAGTATTCTCTACCTCTTTTCGATAGCCACCGCAAATAACCCTGCCGTATCGCAACAACCGTTTACCATTAGTTTCTCGCTGGTAAGGACCATTGGTCTTCTCTAGGATTTGGGTGGCAATAAGCCTTCCCCAAGGCCCCAGCAGTCTCTACACTTTTCCAGTGGAGGTCTGGTTTGTGCTGTCTCTTCTCAGTCTTCTCATCCTCCTTGACCCTATGCAAATATTTTGTGTGGTGTCAGCCTAGGCTGGTACCATATTTATTATTATTATTATTATTATTATCATTATTATTTTTATTTTTTATTATTATTATTTTTATTTTTTTTTAATTATTTTTATTATTATTATTATTATTATTATTATTATTATTATTTTTATTTTTTTAAATTATTTTTATTATTATTATTATTATTTTTTTTTATTATTATTTTTATTATTATTATTTTTTATTATTATTATTATTATTATTATTGCGGGAAGGTTTCACCGTCCTCTTACATACAGTGCCTGATATTCCTAAATGGTCACCCATTTTGTACTGAGTTGGCTCAACGTTGCTTAACTTCGATGATCTAACGAGAAACGCAATTGATCACAATGCATTTTTGTTTTCCTGTGACCACTCCATTTGCTGTGACCGATGACGTAAATGGTTGTATCCTGTCCCAGCGAAAATGTGTGATTCCA
>OY744553.1:6837103-6859603 GCA_963556195.1 Sepiola atlantica
AGGAGATTGATGAAGACGCCCCTGAGGTTAGAGAGGCTTTTCAGTTTTTTGGTCTTGACAAACACAGTGGTTCTATTTATCTTCCTCCCACAAGGTAAGATGTGACACAAGGTCGGGAAAGTGCGAAAGAACCAGCGCTCGAGAATTTGAGCATTCTAGCTGTTTAAAAATTGCCTGGCAGCCCCGTCGGCATTCCCCGGTAGGGGCGTCTCAGGCAGTAAGTAATAAACTTACTCCTCCCCAAAGAGGGGAGGCAAAGCCTGGGAGGGTGCACCTCTTAGAACTGCACAGGACCGACAACCAATAGACTGGCGTAAATAAGTGCATTAACAAAATTATCTTATAGATGTACACATCATGATTCTGGGGTCATAACTGACACCAATTGCTGCCACGACATTTAGTCGTAACTGTATTTATTGTGTTTAGATCAGTCCATTTATTCCTGAAATAGGTTAATCAATGTTTGGTGTCTTATAATATAACGAGCACTTTCTCTGTCTGTCTGTCTGTCTGTCCGTCCTGGAGAATCTTTGTAAACAGAAGAGAGAGAGGGGGCTCGAGTAATTACCATTTAATTAATTAATCTTTTCAATTTTCGTCCATAATATTTGTATACCTTTAGAATTAGGAAACTATTAATTTACATTAGATAACATTAAATAACATTAGATTACATATAAACAAAGAAGAACGAAATTTCAAGACGAGGCTGCGATTAGAACGGAAAACGTGTCAAGAATCTTACTTAAATTCATATATTTCAACAGCCTTATATACCGTTATTAAAGTCGTTCGGACACTAGACGGGTTTCGTCATTTACATAATACATTCCTTTTAACCTTCAATTAAATTCATATTTACAAATATACACTTATAACTGCTATTATCAAGTTTAGATATGTATTTACAATGACACCTATTTTGCATTTAAGCATGACAGACTAACGAAATTCTATTTCAAACGTAAGCGTCGCATGCTAGCCAACATCGTATTTTAAACTTAACGTTACGACGGTATTGTGGAGCGTTCACTCTCCTGGATAAAAACCGTTGCAGAAGCATAGACGTCCTGAATCAGAGAAAGTTTGGTCGGCTAAGGAAAACTTAGGAGAAAGTGATTTCAGAAGATTGCTTGTTCAAATCACGTCGGAGTCACCAGTTTTTCAAAGGCACGATAATGTATTCGACGCTTGGCGGTGTCACCTCCCATACGTTAAAAACAAAGTGGCAACTCAGAGACAATAAAGAATTTTTTAAAAATGTGTTGTTTGATAACACGACTGTGTTTACTATGTAGTTGTGCACATAGAGTGTGTTTGTCAGCACGCACATGTTGGGAAGTGTCTTTATCGCAGTCACTCCGGAGGAAGAGGGAGACGGTCTGCAGCAAGTTCTGGATGAGAAAGAGCGAGAGCGAGAGAGAGAGAGAGAGTCTGTGGTGTGTTCTGTCGAGGCTAGGCCGGATAGAAGAAGAGATTTAATTTGCCTGTGAGACGCTTTTTTTATAATCACCGATTGTAGCGACGCCTTGATTTAATAAGGGGGATAACTCATGTCTGAAAACACCCCCTGGCAAGTTGTCTGTGTAATTGTGTTGAAAAGGGGTAGGTAATGCTACAGATTAAATAAGCCCCTACAGAGGGGAATTTAGAGTTGATCGGTGAGCTTGCGAAATATTTAAAAGAAAAAAAAAGCGCTTGACCCCTAAACAAAGGAATAATGACGTTAAATGAATAGAATAAGACAGAAAAAAGTTTCAGAATGCGACTAACATGCTATATATATATATATATATATATATATATATATATATAGAAGGCTATGAAAATATATTTATGGCAATTAAGCTACACAGAGGCTCCCGCGTTTCATCCCTGGGCGTAATCTTCAGGGATGAAACGCGGGAGCCTCTGTGTAGCTTAATTGACATAAATATATTTTCATAGCGTACTTACTACCTAGCTCTACTTACGTATCGAGCACTATTTCCTTATAAAATTTTATGTGGATACATGAAATAGTAATATATATATATATATATATATATATATATATATATATAAGTATCACAGACAGACTAACATCCTATTTCAAGCAAATGTTTGCAAAGCTTTACTTCATTTTAGCTGTAGAAAGTGTTGATTATTGAAAGCGAAATTATTGTGTGTTTTGGATGAATTTATTATAAGTGTCATCAGAAAAAGGGACAGAGTATCTCCGTCCGAAAGTCACGTGGTTTCGTCGACTTCCGTTCGGGGGTCACCTCTGACCCATAAAAGTGTCACTCGCACTTTTTCCATTCAAAAACGGCCCTCGCTATGTAACATCGCCTTTCGTTCGTCTTTCATTGTTATTTTTTTTCTTTTCTGTGTTTGAAGGCTTATCCCAAAATTGACGGGAAACAGCAGACTGAGTTGACGTCACAGCTGGCCATCGTAACCCCGACGATACAGGTGGACAAACCTGATAACGAGGCTGGAGAAGAGGTAAGCAATAAAAACATTTTGTAGGACTAACCTGTAACATTTGGTTTCGTATTTGCGTCTATGTAGTTGTGTATGTAGGGTAGATAGGGGAAGTAATAATGATGATGATGATGCTAATGTGATAATTAGTGATGGCGATTATGATGATAGCTGTCTTTGTAACTGTTGTGAAGTTGTCCAACAGTAAATAATAAATAAAGGAAGTCAAGTCGAGGGTTGGTTTAACAAGTGTATTAACAAAGTAAGAAAGTGACTAGCACTTGGCTAGACAGTTACAAGACTGTGCTTTGTCTTCTCTGTGTCTCTGGTGACTCGCACTATTTATAGTGACAACCGGTGTTGTTTCTCCTGTGTAAGAACGGCCGGTGTAACATATATCTATCTATATATATATATATATATATATATATAATAAAATAATTTTCTTCATAAATCTCTTGTTTTGAACAATTGATGATTTAATAGATATTGTATACTACACAATTTTTTTTTATTACTAACGTGTGTGTGTGTGTGTGTGTGTATGTGTGTGTGAGAGTGTGTGTGTGTGTCCCTTGAATATTAATAAGTGTTGTGAAGTTGTCCAACAGTAAATAATAAATAAAGGAAGTCAAGTCGAGGGTTGGTTTAACAAGTGTATTAACAAAGTAAGAAACTGACTAGCACTTGGCTAGACAGTTACAAGACTGGGTATTTATCTACTACCCACAGAGTAAAATGTGGCACAAGGTCGGAAAGTGGGGTTTTGATAAGAGCTAAAGGGGCTAAAGAGAACCTGTAGTCTTTAATCATCGCCAGGGCATTTGTAAAGTCTCCAGGGGCACATATGAGAGTCGCAGGGATGGAATGGGGGCGCGGATGGAGTGTGGGCGCCGAGGGAGTGTGGGCGCCGAGGGAGTGTGAGAGATAAGTTGATAGAATTAAATTAAAAAAGTGGAAGCGATCATGACGAGGTATTTCGAAGAAAAAGGGGTCGGATAGGGGCTGTTTGGATACCAGCTCTCAAAGCTGTAAGTGAGAAGGACAGATAATCAGGAAAGAGAAATCCTTCTAGACTGAAGAAATGTTTATGTTTTGTCCTAATCCGGATCTACCTTACTGTTGTGAAGTTGTCCAACAGTAAATAATAAATAAAGGAAGTCAAGTCGAGGGTTGGTTTAACAAGTGTATTAACAAAGTAACAAAGTGACTAGCACTTGGCTAGACAGTTACAAGACTGTTCTCTGTCTTCTCTGTGTCTCTGGTGACTCGCACTATTTATAGTGACAACCGGTGCAGTTTCTCCTGTGTAAGAACGGTCGGTGTAACAGTAACGAAAGTAGGTTATACACAAATAAGTTAGCAAATAGAATGCAGATTTGGGTTGCATTGGAAATTCAAAACAGGATTATTTTGATAGTTTGTGATTTATGGAAAACGGTAGGTAACTCTATCACTAATGGAGATTTGTGTATCTGTCTGCCTGAAGCCGAAACTATTCTGTTACTATATTTTAATCATGAATTCAGTCGATGGCTTAGTGGTTAACGACGCAGACTGTAGACCTGGGTTTGCCGGGTTCGAATCCAGTTCGTTCTACAGAAACACTTTTATCAAAACACACACCAAACCTTGTGTCTAACCTACTGGAGAGAAGGTGAATAAAATACTGTATCAGACTAATGTGCAAGGTGTGGTGTAGTATCTGTTCTGTGGCCATGAAACGATCCACCCAAACCTGATAGCGAGGCTGGAGAAGAGATAAGCAATAAAACAATGAAAATCTTGTAATATTTGGTTTCGTATAGTTGTGTTTTGGACTACCCGTAGGGTAGATAGAGGAAGTAATAATAATGATGATTATAATGTGATAATTAGTGACGACGATTATGATGATAGCTGTCGTTGTTACTGAAGTAGGTTATACAAAAATAGGTTAGCGAATGGGATGCAGATTTGGGTTGCATCGGAAATTACAAAACAGGATTATTTTGATAGCTTGTGATTTGTGGAAAACGGTAGGTAACTCTATTACTTATGGAGATTTGTGTATCTGTCTGATTGAAACTTTCCTGTTACTATCTGTTAATGCTTAATTACTATTTCAGAAAAATCTACTGTTTTTCAATGCTCAGTACATGGATTGGTGTAGTATCTGTTCTGTGATCATGATACAATTCTCTTTTATTACAATCTGACTTATATATTCATGTAAACTTATAGTTATATTAATTAAACTTATAATTATATTAATTAAACTTATAGTTATATTAATTAAACTTATAATTATATTAATTAAACTCATAGTTATATTAATTAAACTTATAGTTAAATTAATTAAACTTATAGTTATATTCATGTAAACATATAGTTATATTAATTAAACTTATAGTTAAATTAATTAAACTTATAGTTATATTAATTAAATTTATAGTTATATTAATTAAACTTATAATTATATTAATTAAACTTATTATTATATTAATTAAACTTATAGTTATATTAATTAAACTTATAGTTATATTAATTAAACTTATTATTATATTAATTAAACTTATAGTTATATTAATTTAACTTATAGTTAAATTAATTAAACTTATAGTTATATTAATTAAACTTATAATTATATTAATTAAACTTATAATTATATTAATTAAACTTATAGTTATATTAATGTAAACTTATAGTTATATTAATTAAACTTATAGTTATATTAATTAAACTTATAGTTATATTAATTAAACTTATAGTTATATTAATTAAACTTATAGTTAAATTAATTAAACTTATAGTTATATTAATTAAACTTATAGTTATATTAATTAAACTTATAGTTAAATTAATTAAACTTATAGTTATATTAATTAAACTTATAATTATATTAATTAAACTTATAGTTATATTAATTAAACTTATAGTTAAATTAATTGAACTTATAGTTAAATTAATTAAACTTATAGTTATATTAATTAAACTTATAGTTATATTAATTAAACTTATAATTATATTAATTAAACTTATAGTTATATTAATTAAAGTTATAGTTATATTAATTAAACTTATAGTTATATTAATTAAACTTATAGTTATATTCATGTAAACTTATAGTTATATTAATTAAACTTATAGTTATATTAATTAAACTTATAGTTATATTCATGTAAACTTATAGTTATATTAATTAAACTTATAGTTATATTAATTAAACTTATATTTATATTCATGTAAACTTATAGTTATATTAATTAAACTTATAGTTAAATTAATTAAACTTATAATTATATTAATTAAACTTATAGTTAAATTAATTAAACTTATAGTCATATTAATTAACATTATAGTTATATTAATTAAACTTAAAGTTATATTAATTAAACTTATAATTATATTAATTAAACTTATAGTTAAATTAATTAAACTTATAGTTATATTAATTAAACTTATAATTATATTAATTAAACTTATAGTTAAATTAATTAAACTTATAGTTATATTAATTAAACTTATAATTATATTAATTAAACTTATAGTTATATTAATTAAACTTATAGTTATATTAATTAAACTTATAGTTATATTAATTAAGATTATAATTATATTAATTAAACTTATAGTTTAATTAATCAAACTTATAGTTATATTAATTAAACTTATAATTATATTAATTAAACTTATAGTTATATTAATTAAACTTATAGTTATATTAATTAAACTTATAGTTATATTAATTAAACTTATAATTATATTAATTAAACTTATAGTTAAATTAATTAAACTTATAGTTATATTAATTAAATTATAATTATATTAATTAAACTTATAGTTATATTAATTAAACTTATAGTTATATTAATTAAACTTATAGTTATATTAATTAAACTTATAGTTATATCAATTAAACTTATAATTATATTAATTAAACTTATAGTTATATTAATTAAACTTATAATTATATTAATTAAACTTATAGTTATATTAATTAAATTTATAGTTATATTAATTAAACTTATAGTTATATTCATGTAAACTTATAGTTAAATTAATTAAACTTATAGTTATATTAATTAAACTTATAATTATATTAATTAAACTTATAGTTATATTAATTAAACTTATAGTTATATTAATTAAACTTATAGTTAAATTAATTAAACTTATAGTTATATTAATTAAACTTATAGTTATATTAATTAAACTTATAGTTATATTAATTAAACTTATAATTATATTAATTAAACTTATAATTATATTAATTAAACTTATAGTTAAATTAATTAAACTTATAGTTATATTAATTAAACTTATAATTATATTAATTAAACTTATAGTTATATTAATTAAACTTATAGTTATATTAATTAAACTTATAGTTATATTAATTAAACTTATAGTTAAATTAATTAAACTTATAGTTATATTAATTAAACTTATAGTTAAATTAATTAAACTTATAGTTATATTAATTAAACTTATAATTAAATTAATTAAACTTATAATTATATTAATTAAACTTATAATTATATTAATTAAACTTATAATTATATTAATTAAACTCATAGTTATATTAATTAAACTTATCGTTATATTAATTAAACGTATAGTTAAATTAATTAAACGTATAGTTATAGTAATTAAACTTATAGTTATATTAATTAAACTTATAGTTATATTAATTAAACTTATAGTTAAATTAATTAAACTTATAATTATATTAATTAAACTTATAGTTATATTAATTAAACTTATAGTTATATTAATTAAACTTATAATTATATTAATTAAACTTATAATTATATTAATTAAACTTATAGTTATATTAATTAAACTTATAGTTATATTCATGTAAACTTATAGTTAAATTAATTAAACTTATAGTTATATTAATTAAACTTATAGTTATATTAATTAAACTTATAGTTATATTAATTAAACTTATAGTTATATTAATTAAACTTATAGTCATATTAATTAAACTTATAGTTATATTAATTAAACTCATAGTTATATTAATTAAACTTATAGTTATATTAATTAAACTTATAATTATATTAATTAAACTTATAGTTATATTAATTAAACTTATAGTTATATTAATTAAACTTATAGTCATATTAATTAAACTTATAATTATATTAATTAAACTTATAGTTATATTAATTAAACTTATAGTTATATTAATTAAACTTATAGTTAAATTAATTAAACTTATAGTTATATTAATTAAACTTATAGTCATATTAATTAAACTTATAGTTATATTAATTAAACTTATAATTATATTAATTAAACTTATAGTTAAATTAATTAAACTTATAATTATATTAATTAAATTTATAGTTATATTAATTAAACTTATAATTATATTAATTAAACTTATAGTTATATTAATTAAACTTATAGTTAAATTAATTAAACTTATAATTATATTAATTAAACTTATAGTTATATTAATTAAACTTATAATTATATTAATTAAACTTATAATTATATTAATTAAACTTATAGTTATATTAATTAAACTTATAGTTATATTAATTAAACTTATAGTTATATTAATTAAACTTATAGTTAAATTAATTAAACTTATAGTTATATTAATTAAACTTATAGTCATATTAATTAAACTTATAGTTATATTAATTAAACTTATAATTATATTAATTAAACTTATAGTTAAATTAATTAAACTTATAGTTATATTAATTAAATTTATAGTTATATTAATTAAACTTATAATTATATTAATTAAACTTATAGTTATATTAATTAAACTTATAGTTATATTAATTAAACTTATAGTTAAATTAATTAAACTTATAGTTATATTAATTAAACTTATAGTTATATTAATTAAACTTATAATTATAGTAATTAAACTTATAATCATATTAATTAAACTTATAATTATATTAATTAAACTTATAGTTATATTAATTAAACTTATAATTATATTAATTAAACTTATAATTATATTAATTAAACTTATAGTTATATTAATTAAACTTATAGTTATATTAATTAAACTTATAGTTATATTAATTAAACTTATAATTATATTAATTAAACTTATAGTTATATTAATTAAACTCATAATTATATTAATTAAACTTATAGTTAAATTAATTAAACTTATAATTATATTAATTAAACTTATAGTTAAATTAATTAAACTTATAATTATATTAATTAAACTTATAGTTAAATTAATTAAATTTATAGTTATATTAATTAAACTTATAGTTATATTAATTAAACTTATAGTTATATTAATTAAACATAGTTAAATTAATTAAACTTATAGTTATATTCATGTAAACTTATAGTTATATTAATTAAACTTATAATTATATTAATTAAACTTATAGTTATATTAATTAAACTTATAGTTATATTCATGTAAACTTATAGTTATATTAATTAAACTTATAGTTAAATTCATGTAAACTTATAGTTAAATTAATTAAACTTATAGTTATATTAATTAAACTTATAGTTAAATTAATTAAACTTATAGTTATATTAATTAAACTTATAGTTATATTAATTAAACTTATAGTTATATTAATTAAACTTATAGTTATATTAATTAAACTTATAGTTATATTAATTAAACTTATAGTTATATTAATTAAACTTATAGTTAAATTAATTAAACTTATAGTTATATTAATTAAACTTATAGTTATATTAATTAAACTTATAGTTAAATTAATTAAACTTATAGTTATATTAATTAAATTTATAGTTATATTAATTAAACTTATAATTATATTAATTAAACTTATAGTTAAATTAATTAAACTTATAGTTAAATTAATTAAACTTATAGTTAAATTAATTAAACTTATAGTTATATTAATTAAACTTATAGTTATATTAATTAAACTTATAGTTAAATTAATTAAACTTATAGTTATATTAATTAAATTTATAGTTATATTAATTAAACTTATAATTATATTAATTAAACTTATAGTTAAATTAATTAAACTTATAGTTAAATTAATTAAACTTATAGTTAAATTAATTAAACTTATAGTTATATTAATTAAACTTATAGTTATATTAATTAAACTTATAGTTAAATTAATTAAACTTATAGTTATATTAATTAAACTTATAATTATATTAATTAAACTTATAGTTAAATTAATTAAACTTATAGTTATATTAATTAAACTTATAGTTAAATTAATTAAACTTATAGTTATATTCATGTAAACTTTTAGTTATATTAATTAAACTTATAGTTATATTAATTAAACTTATAGTTATATTAATTAAACTTATAGTTAAATTAATTAAACTTATAGTTATATTAATGTGTTGTTAATTAATCCTGTTGTTTTTTGTTTTTAATTAACAAAACTTTGTTCATGTTAAGCTAGCACCTGCTAGCTGCTGACCCTAATATTCTCTCAATATTTCATTCCTTTCCATTTAATATGCATGCACGTCCTTCCCTCGCCATATGCCTACATTACTCACCCTGTTGCCTAGAATACATATTCCATAATTATAAAATTGGAATTCTATAAAAGGAGAGTAGAAAGTTGACCTTGGGTTTACTTTCGGCAGCCTCGTAACTCTCGCTTCCCTTATTTTGTCTTTTAGTCCTCACATTTCATGGTGTTTGGTTTGATTGCCTTGTTTTACGGCATATCAACCCTTTTCGAGTTATTTAATGTCGAATCCGGTCATTTTAGTATAAGATTTTATGTTTCAAGTTTGATATACCTTCAAATAATTATTTATGGTGTTTGGTTTGATTGCCTTGTTTTACGGCACATTAACCATTTTCGAGTTATTTGACCTGATTCGGCATTAAATAACCCAAAAAGGGTTGATATGCCGTAAAACAAAATACCAAACCAAACTACTATTGTATACATTTTTCGGTCGTTAATTTCCGTAAATTTACATAATGCTTTCTACAGAAATAGTCGATCTCCGTTGGGTTTTATACTGTATTAAAATTTAAATCCAACTTTCGTTAGTCTGTCACGCTTAAGTTTTAAAAAGGATTTGTCTTGGTCTGTCATGCTTAAGTTTTAAATAAAACCTTATTTGCTAGACGCACAGATTTAATGGAAATATCGCTGCTTGTGCATATCAACCCTGACATTGAAATATTTAAAGAATGTATAAACTTTATTATGTACTTACGTGTTAGCTGAAAATAAGATTGTGCAGAAAAAATTACGCAAATTCATCCAGTATTTATTAAATTATAAGAAAAAGAAGAAAAAAAATGATTTTACGTACATTTTGAGATTTTTGTAAACAATGGAGACCCCAAACCACGAAATCGTGAAAATATGAGTTATCGTCTTGACCACTGGAAAATGGTGGAAATATCTACCGAGTGATAAAATCGTTTTTTATTTATAATTAAATAAATACTGGATGAATTTGCATAATTTTTGGTGTACAGTCTTTTTTTCATCTACCACGTAAGTACATAACAAAGTTTATACATTTCTTTAGCTATTTTATTTTTAAGAGCGGTCTAACATGTCGGGGTTGATATGCAGAAGCACCGAAATATCGTAAGAATCTCAGGACTTGTTTCGTTTTAGCCGGAAGTTCCGATCACCGTAGAAATGGTTCAGCATTACTTGAAGCTCGAGAAGGAAATCTGGAAACTCGAGACGAAAAATATCGGCAAAAACCTTCAAACGAAACAGCAACAACTGGACAGCGCTCGCAAGAGTTGGCAGCAGTTGCAGAAACATTACACGGAGGTCGAACTGGAATTGTGAGTACACAGTTATCTGCCCTTTGTTGCACGCTACGGTGAGGTCTATTGTTCTTTTTTTGGTCCCTCGATTTTATAAATCGGGGGACTTATGTTTTGAGGCATTTCCGCTCGTCCGTCCGCCCGTCCGTCCGGATTTTTCTCCGCAACCATCCATTGAATTTCTCTGAAATTTTGCATGAAGTTGTAACTTTGGTCAGATTAGGAAGTGACATTCTCCGATTTTTACAAAAAAATCTGGTTAGCCCCCCCAGGGGGTCAAAAGGCCCCGAAATGGCAAAAAATGACATTTTTTGCCCCATAATTTTTCATCCATCCATTCAATTTCTCTGAAACTTGGCCAAAATGTGGAGGCAATTGTTGCTAATAGAAAATAAGAATCGCTGACCTTGGAAAAAATCTGGTTCGCGCCCCCAGGGGGCAAAAGCCCCCAAAATGGCAAAAAATGACCCTTTTCTCCCATAACGTTTGATCCATCCATTCAATTTTTCTGAAACTTAGCCAAAATGTAGAGGCAATTGTTCTGGATATAAAATGAGCATCCTTGACATCAGAAAAATTCTGGTTCGCGCCCCAGGGGTTCAAAAGGGGGTCAAAAATACCCCAAATTGCCCAAATTTATTGCATTTTACACTCGCCACATTGAGTAACATACAGAGGGGGGCCACGCATGCGCGGCTTGTTTACGATTCTCTTTGTAGGAAACAGTGTGGAACTATTAAGGTATGAGGTTCAGTTCAGAGGGGAAGGCAAAGGAAACCATGGGAGGAAGTGATAAGGATGGACTTGAGAGAAAGAGGGATAAATAAAGACTTGGCTAGAGATAGGTTGATAATTTACGTGATTTTCTAGTTAATTTATAGAAGTGCACCTTTCGTATTTCGACCCCTAAAAAAAGTATCCTACTTTTTGGGGCAAATTACATGTAAACAGCCTCAACAAATATCCTATTTTCATAGCGGATATTTGTTGAGGCTGTTTATATGTAATTTGCTCAAAAAAGTAAAAACTTTTTTTTTAGGGGTCGAAATACGAGAGGTGAGATTCGGTGGCCAAGAAATGCGTGCTCACTTTACGTATAACTTATATAGGAAAGGGCCACTGATTGGTCAAGCCAAGGAGGAATCAATCAGCAGGCAGCTAAGAAGTCATTTATATTTAAACAATATGGCGGCTTGTAGGAAACTGCTACATACGTACATCAAACAGATATTTCTCAGTTTGTTTGTTTTTTGTTTTTCGTTTTTTTTGTTTGTTTTTTTTTGTTTTTTTTTTTGCTTTTTTGTTTTTTGTTTTGTGTTTTGTCTTGGTACTTCTGGATAAGCACGGGAAAAGATTTTATTTTACAAAACGGGAGTCAAAAACGTGCAAATATTCCCGTTGCGGGCATTCAACCTGTAAGGACAAAACACCTTGTAACAAAATAAAATAGGAGGAACAGTGTCCAAGCTGCCTACTATAAACCAAAATAAACTGCTTTTCAAACAGTCAGACAATCGTCGTTTGAACCAACGACGAATGATATCATACAAATATGAAGAGAGTAAGTACTTCTCAGGTTTAAACAAATAATGAATATAATGGAGTACTTACAATTCTCAAAAGACACCAACAGCCGTCGCCAGTTTAAAGGATTTAATACTCTGTGAATAAATGATCTTCCAACGCCAACGCTGCGTGAATAAAACGTGAGTGCTCTTCATTCTGGCTTTTCAAATCCCACTTTCCGACCTTGTGTCACATCTTACCGCTGTGGGAGGAAGATAAATACCAAAACGTGTCAAACCTGACACCTTCGCCTTCCAACGCTGCGTGAATAATCTTGTCAAAGTAGACAACTTTTTCGTCCTTTTTCGAAACTTATGGACGCGTTGAATTTCGATTCAACGCTCCGTGCGGCAACGGACTCCTGTGTTGAATCTCACAGTCGCAGTCTCAGTGTTCTTGAAGAAAAGAAGCGCTTAGGGAATTCGCTCTATCAATGAGCTGGAAAACCACGTCCACTCCCAAAACTGGCTGAATTTCAAAAGGAAGAATTTGGCGCCAGAATCCATGACGCCAGTCTCAAAAAGCTGTAAATTGCATAGTTTCGTATAAAATCAAAAGTACGAAAGCTAATCAATAGAGAGTATAAAATACAGAATATCAAAATATGATACATGGTACAAAATATGTAAATATAAAATAGAATACAAAATATATAAATATAATACAGAACATATAGGGGGTTACATAATTGTTGGTAGAAAATTCCAACATTCCTGCCATGCAGTCCTACTTTTCTTTAGTACTGGTTCAGCTTTTGAACCAGACAAAAACCGAACCGTTTTTTTAACCTAAGCCTAAACTAACCCTAAAGTAAGCCTAACTTATTTTTATTGCCTTTGGTAACAGTTATTTGTTGACGATTGGTTTTGTTTCTTCAGACATTTTTTCTCTGTTGAAAATTCTTTACAATCGCCAATTTACTATTTAATCAATTTACAATTTAACTTGTCGTCTGCTTTTCTCGCCTTCTGATTGGATAAGTGCTTCGGCATCTTCCGGTTGTTTATGTAAACAGTCGGAAAAAGCCGAACGAAAAGTCTGTTTTGTTTGGTTCAAAAGCTGTACCAGTTCCTTTGTATTCTTGTGTAAAACGTACCGGGGGAGACAATGAAAATGTACCCGAATCTCACAGTGAACCCCTAAGAATGCTATGAGGGCATAACCCCCTTTAAAACTTAAAATATATTCTATTTTTATGAAATGTAAATCACATGTATAAATTTTCTGGGGAAGACAATGGAAGTGGTCCCGAATCTCTAAGTGCCCTCTTAATCTAAGGGAGCTATGGAGTCCCGAACCTCCTTTAAAACTTAAAATATATCCAATTTTGATGACATGTATATCATATGTATAAAATTCTCCGGGGAAAACAATGGAAGTGGTCACGAATCTCTAAGTGCTCTCTTAATCTAAGGGAGCTATGGGGACTGAACCTCTATTAAAACTTCAACTCCTTGACAAGGTCCAAAAAAGAGTCGCCAACCTAATAGGTCCCTCACTGTCAACCAAGCTCCAGTCCCTGTCTCATCGCCGCAATGTAGTATCCTTGTGCTTGTTTTACAAATACTTCAATGGATTGTGCTCCGATAAATTGGCTGCTCTGGTGCCCCCTCGACGTAAATTCACTAGACAAACTCGTCAATCAACTAAATCCCATCCATTCACTGTGGAGGTCCCCAGATGCCGGAGAACTTTCTACTCAAATAGCTTCTTTCCTCGTGCTGCTGGTCTCTGGAACTCCCTCCCTGCCCCCTGTTTCCCCGACGGTACTGACATGCAGAAATTTAAAACTAATGTAAACAGACATCTCGCTGCGCAGATCCCCAATTTAGGTTGAGCACCCCCCCCCCCCCAACCTTCTCCCTTTTCTTTCTTCTCAGTAGCCCCTTACGTCTACAGTGGCGGCCTGACTTGTCTGGGGTGAACTACGTTAAAAAATATATATATATCCAATTTTGATGACATGTATATCATATATATATAAAATTCTCCGGGGAAGACAATGGAAGTGGTCTCGAATTTCTAAGTGAACCCCTAAGAATGCTATGAGGGCATAACCCTCTTAAAACTTAAAATATATCCAATTTTGATGACATGTATATCATATGTATAAAATTCTCCGGGGAAGACAATGGAAGTGGTCCCGAATCTCTACGTTACCCTCTATGCGCCGAATATCTACGTGCCCCACCTCTAAGTGACCGTTGAGGACAGAACCCCCTTAAAACTTCAAATACGTGTATCCGATTTTAATGAAATTTAAACGATATAAATAAGACACTAATTCAGAGATGTTTCGAATATTTCAGCTTCTTCTAATTATATTCGGGGGCGAAACGGAAGAAGAGGGGGGGCAGTAAAAACAAAGAAAATAATATGGTGTTATGAGTTTAGTGAAAAAGTATATTATAGTGATTCTTATTTAATCCTGAGCAACGGCGGGTCGCCCTGCTGGTATTAAATATTCTTATCTTTTTTTTTTTTTTTTTGGCAGGACGAAGGAACGGTCCGATGTCCAAAAAATGACGCAACCATCCATCCGACAATTCTATCAAAATCAAAAGGAATTCGAGGATAATTTTTCGAAAGAACAGGTAAATATTAATGCAACTAGCGTCGGGGAAAAATTATGCTTCGCCAGTGTTCGCACTAATATTCATATAAAATTACGTCAGTAATTTAATTTTTCAAATATAAACTATTATTATCATTTCTGATAACCTAAAGAAAGAAAAAAAACACCTATCGTTGACTTTTTATTTAGAGTGAGGATTTATTTTTGAATGCATTTCAGGAGGAGGGGGTTGTCTGACTTGTTATTTGCTTTCCAATGTAAGTCTTTCTAATGCTTCTTTATTATTTCAATATGATAGGATTGAACTATCGCGAGTTGAAAAAAAAACACGAGTCATTTCTGATGACTGAAAGAAAAAAAAACCCACCAAACTTGACTTTGCTTTTTTTATTTTCTTCCTTTGATTATTGGGAGGTAAAGGGGGAACTAGACATTTTTTTAAATTGACGCCGGATGGGAGGTAGGAGCGGCTAGACATCGGATGTTAAAACATCAAAGACGTTAGAAATGAAAGAGAACAATCCTCGCTCACATGAAGAAATAAGAAAGAAAGAAAGATACTAGAAAGTTTAAAAGAAAAGAAAAATGGAAAGAAAAAAACGTATAAATCAGTATAGAATGCAGAAAATTAAAAAAAAAAATGAAAAGTCATGCAAATAGATTTGCGTTCACCTTTCCCACTTTCGTCTGGCAGTGTCGCATCTCGTATACTCTTCCCGGAACGGGCTGTGGCAGTCCTTGTTTAAACACTCGTCATTTTTTAACACCAAAAATCATATAATTTGCATACCTTTAAATTTCTCCCCCGCCGCGTAGAGGGTGCATGTCATCCAGTGGTTGTCCTCTTCCCTCTCTTCTGTACTGCCGTGAACATCGCCGCTACAACAAAAACTTCATGACCGACTCCAAAGATAGACAATCTTTTAAATTTAATTTCTGTTTTATTTCAAGCGTTAGTTATCCGTCAGCTGGGAGATATTCACTAACGTCGAGAGAGAGAGAGAGAGAGAGCAAATTACTGCTTTGATAATTACTTATCAGTTAAGTCCTTAATCATTCGTGGAGGGGGGAAAAGAGATCTTTCGCCTGTATTTTGTTAGGGAAATAATTCCCCTATGTATGTTGCAGACTACATGGTAAAAATTACGTCTGATAGGTTCGCCTTCAAAACCCAGACTGCTAAAACTCGCTTCTCGCGAAGAACGAGTTACGTCACGGATCCCTCTGCTTCCCACGTGACGTCACAGAGACTCTCGCAGGGTCACATTGACCTCTGATCCGAGGTCTCGTCACACGGTTACCCTGTCACGTCTGTGAGCTCCAACTGTGAGAACAGGCCCTATTCTGCACTCGACTGCACGGGTCCACCCGCGCTAATTCGCGCAAGTCAAACCAACGATTTCCAACATATACGTCCATTCCCATAGGGCCATTATCTAACAGCAGTTTTGTATTTGTTAACTTTTGTGTAACGGGACATATATATATATATATTTACAAATAGATATACATTGCTCTTTATTATAGAATGGAGGCTAGAAACCCGGGCAAATACATCCCTGCTTGTGGCTGCACATGGAAAAAAAATAATTAAAAATAAAAATACCAATAATAATTATTTTGGAGGGCGATTGGAGATAAACACATTCCTTTTTCATCGTTACGTCAATAGGTCGAAACAATATACAAGAGAATGAATATTGTTGTAATTGGAATGTGATTTGAAATTCTAATGAAGACTGGACAAAGAATGAACACTTCGAGGCTAGTGAAAAGTCGGTCAGCAGAGCGAGTTGGCGTAAATGAATATTATACAAGAGAGATATAGATGGCGGAAAGGGGAGAAGGGGGTCTGACAGAGATGCAGACAGCATAGAGAGAGGGGAGAAGAGAGTCTGACAGAGAGAGAAACAAGACGGCAAACGAAAAGAGTGTCTTCAGAGAGACAGACAGGACGGATGGGGAGCAGAGAGTGGCAGCGACACAGACAAGACAGAGAAGAGATAAGGTAGTATAGCAGAGAGAGACAGGACGGAGAGGGGAAATGGGAGTCTGGCAAAGAAGCAGACAGGACGGAGATAGGAGAAGGGAGTCTGACAGAGTGTGTGAGAGAGAGAGAGAGAGAGAGAGAGAGAGAGAGAGAGAGAGAGAGAGACAGGACAGAGAACGGAATAGGGGTCTGACTGAGAGAGAGACAAGGCGGAGGGGAAGAAAGGAGTATGACAGAGAGACAGAAAGGACAGAAAGAGGGTAAGGGACAGAGAGGGGAGAAAGAAGTGGCTGACAGAGAGAGAGACAAGACGAAGAGGGGAAAAGTGAGTCTGATAGAGAGAGAGAGTGAGAGAGAGATAGATAGAGAGAGCAGAGAACAGAATAGGGTGTCGAACAGAGAGAGAGAGAGAGGCAAGACGGAGGGGGAGAAGGGAGTCTGACAGAGATACAGAAAGGTCGGGGATGTTTCAATGGTCTCAGAACTGTTAATTAATCTGAGAAAGAATTTCATGATATTAAACATCACTCAGCCAACAATCTTCCTATGTCATTAACCCTTATCCTCGAGTGACTTTTAGCCTTGATAAGTGGTGACTCATTAGTAAAAAATATTATATCCATCTATCTCCCTCATTCACACACCGAACATTAAACTGAATTTCCATCAGCATAGTTTCTTTTAAGAACTTCCCATCGTTCGGACACATTCCCTTAAGATTGCTTACATGGGGGCTACAACATGACCATTTTCAAATCCAGTATTAATAAACATTCGATATAAACACTCCTCATACGTCATAAAATGTTAGTTTCCATTCATTATTTTCAATCCTCTCATAACATTCATCAGCATTCAACAGCCATCTCATTAACCTTTATCTTCGAGTGGCTTTAAGCTTCATAAGTGGTGACTCATTAGGAAAAAAATATACTTTTTGAATTAATCTAAAATTTTCTCTGTCTGTCTGTCTGTCTGTCTGTCTGTCTCTCTCTCTCTCTCTCTCTCTCTATATATATATATATATATATATATATATATATATATATATATATATATATATATAAAAGGATTCAATGAATTAGAACATTACAATTGTTCCAAGAATTAGAACATCAAGTCCAGTATGGCATACGATCGTTTCCAAAACATTTTGGAAATACTTTATTTTATTTTATAAATTAATAAAGCTAATCCAAAACGTCTCTTCATCAGCGCCTTTAGCACCACGTCTTACAGAAAATCAAAGAAAAAATAACACACTCGTCGTAGAGGAACATCTATTGACAGAAAGAGCCATATATATATATATATATATATATATATATATATATATATATATATATATATATATATATATATATATATATATATATATACATATTGGAGAGCCATGAATATTATAACTGTCCTGTTTTTAAATCTCTGAAACAGTTACATGGTAAACAGCTGATGATCCCCGTGTTAATATTAGACGCTTAAGGTCTCCTGTGTTTGTTTCACTCTTAGATAATTAACCCCCCCCCTTTTTTTTTCTTTTTTTTTTTTATTTTTACTTATATTTTTTCAGTTATTAATTTTCCAACGAATGTTAAGTCTGCAATATCTTGGATTTAGTTAGTTTGTCTGGGAATTTAAACTGCATTTTACATTTTTTTTTTTAAATGACTCAAAGCTTCTTTAGACTATATATATATATATATATATATATATATATATATATATATATATATATATATATATATATATATATATATATATATATATATCCTTCTTTCACATTCAGAAAGAGTATTTGGAATATCTTGGCAAATTCGACTTCAATTTTTCCATAATTTCTTTCTAAGGACTTCCGATCTGTGGAACACATTTCCACAAGATTGCTTCCCCGAGGGCTACATCATGGTTATTTTCAAATGTATTTTATATTCAATATTTTCAATCCTCTAATAGTAGTCATCATCATTAAACTAACAATCTATCCATCCTGTTAACCCTTATGCTCGATTGGCTTTTAGCCTTGATAAGTAGTTACTCATTAGTATAAAAAAAACATTCTCTCTCTCCCTTCTCTTCTATTTATTGTTTTAATGCATACATTCCAATTCGATAATTTTGCGAATATCAGTTGTTTATATCCGACCTGAGAACCTAATCTGATTTCATTGACTATTGTTCATTGACTTACGTCATAACTTAAATCCAAATACGAAATTGCATTTCCCAAATTCTTAAGCAAACTAAGTTTTAATAATTCTTTTGACTTTTTCATTTTGTCATTGTTTTTATCAGCAATTTTTTACACCATCTCAACGTACAACATTTAGTCATTGTGACCAAGCTCCAGTCATGGGCTATAGTTGCATAACTGTCGGGACTTTTATAGGCATTGCCTTGGGTTTAAACAAAAAAATATACATTTCCACGCAATTCAAAATGCTATCTCTTTCTCTTTCACACACAGAAAGAGTATTTGGAATGTCTTGGCAAATTCGAAGTAGCCCAGAAGAATTTGATGTCGCTGATGGACGAAATCAACCAACTGACCGAAGAAGTGACTGATCTACACAAAGAAAACCAAACGTTGCAAGGACTCTACAACCAGCAAGATCAATTCTTAGGTAAGGGCATACTACGAGGATTTACCTTAAGCGAGGTCGTGGTCAAGAGGTTTGAGATGCCCGACACAGGATAAAAAGGGGAGAAGCTTTCATTCATTCATTCATTTCGTATAGATCAGATGGCATTGGTTTCCCCAATAAATTAATCCAACTCGGAAGATTTAAAAAATGGGCACATTTTTCAATAATGACCTAAATAGCAAAAGCAGCAGCAAGTACAAATAAAAATGCTTAGCATTAAAAGATATATAGCCAACCTAAATAGCTCAGTTGGGAGAGACCTCGGTGTAACCATTGCCATCAAGGACTAGCAATAAAACATATATTAATAAAATGCAAAAAATACGCACATACACGCAGCAAATATTACAATGTAACAAATTCATTCATTTTGTATGAATCAGATGATTCTAGTGTTGGCATTGGTTTCCCCGATATATTTCTAGCTAGAATTCTTTCTAGAAAGATATCGGGTACTTACAGGAGAGACCACGTAAAGGTTGCAAACATCCTAAGTGAAAGTGTTTCTGTAAAACAAACTGGATTAGAACTTGGCGCACCCAGGTTGTCAGTTCGTGTCGTTGACCACTTAGTCACTGTCACCTCCAGGAAAAGCTTTGAGATTTCCTGGTAGATGCTCGACTGAGCTCCAATCTATGTTTCCCTCCTGTAAACATTTACAACGAAAACTCGTCTAGCTACAACCACTGTCAATAATTTCCCTTTCTTCCTCTGTGTACCTAAAACTAAACGGAACTTCCATGGGCAAAGTTTCTTTCCAAGAACTACCCGTCTGTGAAACACAATGCCACGAGGCTGCTTCCCAGCTTACTACAACATGGTCGTTTTCAAGTCCAATGTTAACAAATTCTTGTTGAGCCGTCCTCTTAAATAATCAAATTCTCCTCAGTTTCAACCATCGTTACCAATCCTCATGGATTATCCTCGAGCGACTCTTTAGTACTTAAAACGCAGCAAATATTACAATGTGACAAATTCATTCATTTATTTTGTATGAATCAGATGATTCTAGTGTTGGCATTGGTTTCCCCGATATCTTTCTAGTTAGAACCCTTTCTAGAAAGACATCCGGTACTTATAGGAGGGACCACGTGAAGGTTACCAACATTCTAAGTGAAAGTGTTTCTGTGGAACGAACTTGATTCGAACTTGGCACACCCAGGTTGTCAGTTCCTGTCGTTAACCACTTAGCCATTTTCACCTCCAGGAAAAGCTTTGAGATTTCATGGTAGATGCTCGACTGATAACTCTTACTTTTAATCCAAAGAAAATAACTCGATTTTGTTTTGTTAGGTTGCCCTAACAACCAGTCAACTGAATTTGCCCCTAATTACGTTTGTTTGTTTTTTGTTTTTCAGAATTGATATTTGCTGGGAACTATGGGAGTGAAACGGAATTTGGTCTTGAGAATAAATATGACCGCCTGGTCGAACGTAGGGACCAAATCCGCATGGCTAAAAGCAACTGGGAACGAGGCCGATATCTGTTGCAGCACGCTGTCAGGCAGACGTACTTTGCCATGCAGAAATGGCGGCAAATTTCCAGCGAAATGTTCGTATCTTTTTTTTTTTTTTTAATGTTTCCTTTTACTTCAGTCGAACCTTTCCTACATAATAAAGACCAATGAGCATTTATTTCGATACATAAATAATTATCTTTTCATCTTGTCACGCAAAAGTTAGGAGTCTAAAACCCGTGATATTTCTAGCTGTCGGACGAAACGATTTCAAGCGAGAAAAAATAACAATTCAGACAACCCTCTCGCACTTACCCAGCCGCCTGAAATTAATTTAGCCAGTAACCCTTCACTCTATAATAAAAAGTAAACGGTAGGTGTTTATATTCTTTAGGTCATCAGAAATGGTAATAATAATTTATATATAAAAACTTAAACTACTGACGTAATTCCATGATTTTATGTGAATATTTTAGTAAAATATCTAGATAAATAGCAAATGCGAACACTGGCGAAGTATAATTTTTTTCCGTAATGTTTGACGGTGGCTTACACTAGTATAAGATAATATATACATATCTATATTAATAAGATTATCTTTCCACTGTTCATGTGTTTGTGTATGTATGTTTCTCGCCTCCACGTGAATTACAAATAATTTTCGTAAATTTATTATTAAATGAATATTTGTTGAAATCATGAATTACAAATTAGTTTCTTAAACTTTTTATCAAATGAAAATAGTTTTTTAATAATAAATTTAAGAAAATCATTCTAGTGTTTTTATTTGTTTCTGATATTAAAGTGTATAAACTTAGTTTAAGATATGTGTCTCGCATTGCTGTATTACTTGTTCCTCTATTGTTCATACGAACTTTCTCGTTTTTGTTTCATTTTACTTCAGTCGACGTTCTCAGAAATCAAGGGGGCCTTTCCTGAGGCTAGCACTTTATCTCTATATGAGATACATAGATATTCGAATATTCTATTAAAGTTCTCTTTTATTTCTCAAACGTTGAGTTGGTAAAGAAATTAAGACCATTATTTTGTTTTCTTACCAAT
>OY744553.1:6862103-6869603 GCA_963556195.1 Sepiola atlantica
TTTTTGTCTTTTAAGGGAAGTGGGGTCTGATCAACTCTGCTGGGAAGCCATGAAATTAAATACTGTCTTGTTTTTAAATTCCCGAAACAGTTGTTCATGGTAAACAACTGATGATCTCTTAAAATAGTGTTAGAAACTAACTAATATAATAACTGTAAAAAAATAAATTGACTTACATGAGTGATTTTCCACTGGAAGACTTGAGACTATAAGTTTTTGTTTTTTTGTTTTTTTTATATAATTTTTTTTTTATATATATAGTTTTAATGGTTGAGAAACTTCCGAGACTATATATATATATATATATATATATATATATATATATATATATATATATATATATATATATATATATATATATATATATATGTGATGACCTTCAAGAAACTGTTTTTACTTAATAGGAACACAATGCAACAGTTTTCCTTGATTACCCAAGCGCGTAACAGCCTCCTGGCGGCGGGACAGAACATCGAACACGCAGCTCGCTATGTACCCCACGTGAAGTTCCCCTACTGCGCCCCAACGACAATGGTCTCGCTGCACAGCGCCTGCGCGAACATCTACAACGACGCCAGGGGCCAACAAAGCCACCAGGTGGCAGCACAGCTTCACTCGGCATTCTACCAAGAAATCAATTGGCTCCTTCTTTGGTTCAATAAAGTAAGTAGAATCGATTCCCTTTGATCCCTACGCTAATTCTAAATCCTATAAACTTATTAACTATGTTTATCTAAGCCTCAATATATTCTCTTCGATCACAAATGATCTGGGTGTTTTTTTTCCAAAATTATGTACTTAGCATTGACATTGTGTGTGTATGTATGTGTGAACGCATGTGTGTGTGTTGGTTCTTGCTTCACGTAGTCTGTGTGTGTGCATGTGTATGAATGTGTTCGTGTCAGCGTGTTTGTGTATTTGTGCTTTTTTAATGTGTGAAAGATTGAGCATTTTCAGTGTCAGTCTGTCTGTCTGTCTGTCTGTCTGTCTATCTGGTTGTCTGGCTGGCTTGCTGAATACGCGCAAGTATTTCAACAATTAAACATTTGGTATTACAACATACAATATACAATATACAAAATATACAATGTTCAACATCATACATTTTACAACATCATACATTTTACATTGTACATTAGTACAACATCATACATTTTACAACATACAATGTACAATATACAAAAATTTGGTATTACAACAATTAAAAATATTGAAAAATATATATTTTCAGTATTTCAGCAATTTCTGAATTGTTTCTTGTTGTGAAATGATTATTCCTGCAACGTAAGAAACAACACACAAGCAAAAGGGAAGATCAAAAGAGACACACACGCACGTTGTTACTTCGTCGCCCGCTTGGTGCGTACTCAGAATGACACGTTGCAAACCGAGCCTGGCGCTTATGTAGACGACGTTGTAATATTAGAGGGAAGTAACTTTTTCAAAATCCAAGGGACATAACTACTTTTGACTTAAAAAATCTAATGCATGTACGGATGGACAGAGGGGTAAAAAGTAACATTATTATTTTTTTAGAGGGGGGGGGGAGATTTTACTTTTTTAGGTAATTACGTGTGCTTTAACAACCTGAAACCACTGGGATTTTTTTTTAGAGGGGGGGTATAATTTTTTTAGGTTATTAGTAAAAACATAATAAATCGAAAATTTAAACAAGTTAATTAACGAACTAAAAATGAAACAATGTTAGGTGAAACAAACTGGAACAATACAACAATGTTAATTAACCAAATACAAAAATTAAATAAATTGTTAATTATCGAAAAATGAAATTATATCACATATTACTCCCTGATTGCAAGAATTATACGCGGGAATACTTCTCCCTTTTCTCTTTTCCGCCAAAGAAACTCCATGAGATGAAGGTGGAACATTTCAGTTCTGGTCCCCAACATTTTTCGTATGTGTCTCTTGGCATGAGACCAAAAACCTTCATTTTAAAATAAGAAATTTGTTTTTTCTTTATTTTAGTTTATAAAAAAAATACAGGAATTTCAATAACGTCGTCTACATAAGCGCCGACATTTGTATGTTTAATTTTTTTAAGATAAAGATACGTTTTAAATTAACGTTTAAAAATTAAGTAACATTGACATTTCTATACGTTTCTTTATTACAGAATGAGATACGTTAAGCAATAATTAACATTGAAATTCCTGTATTTTTTTATAAACTAAAATAAAGAAAACATAAATTTCTTATTTTTAAATGAAGGTGTTTGGTCTCATGCCAAAACGGCACATACGAAAAATGTTGGGGACCAGAACTGAGATGTTCCACCTTCATCTCATGGAGTTTCTTTGGCGGAAAAGAGAAAAGGGAGAAGTATTCCCGCATATAATTCTTTCCCTCTAATATTACAACGTCGTCTACATAAGCGCCCCGAGCCTTTTATTTACTTACAAAAATGGTCCAAGGGGAACAACTCTCAAATTCAAAGCGACAACGCTACAGTATTCATCTCCTCTTCCATTAGATCAAAGTCTGACACAAGGTCAGTTTTATTGGTTATCCGTGACCAAAATCTTGAGTGAATTTTTTGCTCCTCCAATCAATCTTGTGTGTGCGTGCATTCCTGCATCCTGTAGTTTGTGTGTGTTAATGTGTGTGCAGGAGAATGTTGGTGTATTTATGTTTATATTTTTCGTGTGTGTGTATATGTGTGCATGTTTAGTTTCGCGTATGTGTGTGATTTCTGTTTTTACTAGTGGGTGTGTACCGACTGTATTTCCGTTCCCTATGTGTATATGTTAATGTATCTATGTGGGTACATTTTGTGCGTATTTAGATTCTCGTATGTGTGTGAAGCACACTTCAAAGATGTTGTCAATTTCCTGCCAATCTGCGCATAACATCGACCGGACTCTACTTATTCTAACGTATTTTACAACTTGGCGTGTTTTTCTGCCTCTACCATGATTCGACCCTTCGGGACTAATACCATCGAAATGAGGAAAAAGAAGAAAAGAAAAAACTATAAGAAAATCTCGCCTGATAAAGTTGTTTTACAACGAAAGCTTGAAAAAAATTAAAATTAAATAAATGAGTTTATCATTTGAATTGCACCATGTGTTGGTTTTTAAAAATGTCACTTAAATACATGTATTGTTGCTTATAGTAGGGGTGGGACGTAATGGGTGAAAATTTCAGATTCATGCGAGTAGTATTTTTTTGTGTTCATTTATACATAAATAACACTAAACAATCAAACATTTTGAAAATTTTGCTAAATTCATTAGGGGTGGGACGTAATGGGTGAAAATTTCAGATTCATGCGAGTAGTATTTTTTGTGTTCATTTATACATAAATAACACTAAACAATCAAACATTTTGAAAATTTTGCAAAATTCAGAAAGTGCAGGCCAATAGTTTTTGGCTATTTTACATTCATGAAAACCCTTTCACAGCCTGAAAATGGGCCTAAATTAAAGTACTATATCAGATTTAACCATCTATATCCATTCATAGCTTTTGAGGATGTTTTAGGACCTGCAATGTCGCATGAAACCACTTTTTCACCGAAAAATGATGGATTTTGAGTTCTGTGGAGCCCTTACGGCTATTTTTAGCCTGCACCTTCTGAATTTTGCAAAATTTTCAAAATGTTTGATTGTTTAGGGTTATTTATGTATAAATGAACACAAAAAAATGCTACTCGCATGAATCTGAAATTTTCACCCATTACGTTCCACCACTACTTATAGAAGGGTTTTGTTTTCCGTTTATTTGACGACCCCTGCGTTACAAAATATTTTAGGAATTGGTCTTACAGCCAATGCGAAGACCAAGCCTCTCTAGAGCTGCCACAGTCGGGAAGGATTTTATCGTTTTTTTTTTTTATATATATATACTTCCAATTACCGTAACCGTCCTATCTCCACTTCTCCGATTATGTCGGATAAAAAAGCCGACAAATTATGATTTTTTTTTTAATTGCCAATTCACTTATTTTTCTTTGATAAATTCGTTGATATTTTTTTCTTTTTTTTTCTGTAAGGTAATTGACGAGTCCATTTCTCAAAACCAACGGACAGCCGAGGACGAAGTGAACGGAGTCCACAAACATTTGCAAGAGGAGCGACTCCGCCTGATCAAAGCGAGATTGCCGCCGGGTGAGATTCCACCCGAAATGACAACATCCTTCGGTAGGAATCATTCAGTCATTCGTTTAGAATTCTACCACGACAGTAAAAGACAAATCAAAATAAAAGTAATTTTAAGAATGTCGGAAATAGACGTACCGCTGACCCGTTGGGTCATAACCACTTCTACCATTTATTCTACTTTGATTTCATTCGAAAATTCATAAACTGTGACATATCATATTCTATTTGTAATGTAGACAACTTCTATTATATTCTTCAATTAAAAATATGAGTTATCCCCCCTTGCTGATTATTTATAAATTTTTCATATTACCAGTCACCTGGGGCAGACTAAGTAATTTTAAAAATAAATACATTTAAATATCTGCATGTTGGTACAGTCGGGAGGGGAGCAGGGAGGGGATTTCAACAGCAAGCGGTGTGAGGAAAGAAGCTATTAGAGTAGAAAGCCTTCCGGCATCTGGGGACCTCTACAGTGAAGAGGTGGGATTTTGCTGATTGTTGGATCGGTAGGGGGTGTTTACGTTGAGGGGGGACATAAGTACAGCAAGTTCGTCGGAGCACATTCCGTTGTAGTACTTGTAAAACAAGCACAGGGATGCAACCTTGTGGCGATGGGACAGGGGTTGGAGCTTGGTTAACAGTGTGGGGGCCTATTAAATTAGAGGCTCTTTTTTTTTTGGGACCTCGTTCAAAAGGGATAGGCTAATGGTTAGTGCACTAGATGTGGCAAGAATACTCTATGCATGGGCGAATGGTGACGTTGTAGAGATACAGGACACTAGCAATGGCCTCGCTGCACACCACCTGCACAAACATCTACAACGACGCTAGAAATCAATTGGCTCATTTTTTGGTTCAATAAAGTAAGTGGTTTACTGTTTCGTCTCTTTGTCCACAAATTCCGCATTTACTGTTTCCCTGGGTTTTATCTATTTTAGCTTTAATGTAGTTAGTCCTAATTGCATTGTTCTGTGCCGCTGTTCAGGTGTCCTTTTCTTAGCCCTGTTCAGGAATTTTGGTTGGTCTCTTCTCTGGTCATTCTTATGAAACGTCCATCTAGTTGTTTTTCTTCCCACTTTTCTTTTCTTGTCTTTTTGTTTCTGGTTTCGGTGCTTCCCGAGTTGTTCGTTGGGATGGTGTCTCTTGCTGCGGTGATCAGCCTTTCCGTGTTCTGGGTTATGTATTTCTTTAGTTCTTTTTTGTGTCTTCCACACAGTTTTCTATACTTACCAGTCCTCTTCCCCCTTCGTTTCTTTTCACATGGAGCCTGTACGTATCGTTTTTTGAGTGTAGTGCGTTGTGCATATTCATTAATTTGCTAGTCCTCTGGTCAAGATGCCTGAGTTCTTCTTTAGTCCAATCTATGAATGGTCCAGAGTATCTTATTAGTGATACTGCCCAGGTGTTTATTCCTTTTACTAGATTTCTGCGATATAATTTCGTTTCTAAGAGTTTTTTGTTCTTCGCAAATATTCTTTTTCACTCTTCTCTTTCATTTCTGTAGATTTTATGGTGTCTGCTTCCAGAACTCCCAAATATTTATAGCTATCCTGTTCGCCTAGCGTCCTCATATTCTCTTGGTCGGGCAGTTCCATGCCCTCAGTCGTCTCCAGTTTTCCCCCTTTTCATCTCTAGCATTGCACACTTTTCCATTCCGAATTCCATTTGATGTCCTGGCTGAAGATTCTGGTCGTATTTATCAGCTTTTTCAGTTACTTTTTACTTTTTTGCAAATAGTTTCAGGTCGTCCATGGTTAACTCTTGGTTCTGTATCTGTAAACTTATATCCGGCATCACATTTTCTGAGTATGTAGTTGAGTAGCATCATGACTATTATAAACAGTAGTGGTGATAGGGAGTCTACTTGGAAAATGCCTCTCTCTATTTTTATCTCAGTCAGGTGTTATCCCCCAGCTGTCAGTTCTAGTCTCCATGTTTCTTTTGCTTTCTTAATAAGATTAGTGATCCTTTCGGGTATCTTGTATATTTTTAAGCATTCAATTATCCATGCTTGAGGGATTCTGTCGTAGGATTTCTTGTAGTCAATCCATGCCATGGCTATGTTCTTTTTTCTGCTTTTTACCTCTTCAGGATCTTTTGATCTATGTATAGTAGATCATGCGTCCCTCTATTCCCTTTCCAGCATCCTTTTTGTTCCTCGGGGAGCAGTCCACGATTGTCCAGGGTGTGGTAGATTTGTTCTCTCGGTTGTGCCGTTAAGATTTTCCACATTGTTGATAAACAGGTTATTGGCCTGTATTGATTTACTCATCTCCAGGAGTTAGGCACAAGGCCATTTTTTTATCTTACTCCCACAAGTAAGATGTGACCCAAGGTCGGGTCGGGAAAGTGGGGTTTAAAAATTGCCTGGGCAGCCCCGTCGGCATTCCCCGGTAGGGGCGCCTCAGACAGTAAGCAATAAACTTACTCCTCCCCAAAGAGGGGAGGCAAAACCTAGGAAGGTGGACCTCCCAGAACTGCACAGGACAGACCCATTGACCGGTGTAAATCAAGACCCGAAGGCCAAGACAACGCCAGTATGGGGTGCAGTATCCATCGGAACAGATACTACACTTTGATCTTAGCCAAAAGGATTGGCCTGTAGTTGCTTGGGATCGTTCACTTTCTGGCATCGTTTTGTATTTTAGGGTTGTCCTTCCTTTGGTCATCCACTCTGGTACATCCTCTCAGTTTCTGCGCTAGCCTTTTATGTAGGGTCGTGAATTTTTTTAACCAGTATGCATGTATTCCATCGTGTCTGGTGTTATGGAATTATCATCATCATCATCATCATTATTATTATTAGTAGTAGTAGTAGTAGTAGTGGTGGTAGTAGTAGTAGTAGTAGTAGTAGTAGTAGTAGTAGTAGTAGTAGTAGTAGTAGTAGTAGTAGTAGTAAACCTTTACTTTAGTGCCTAACTATTCTAAGTAATCTTTTTCAACTGCCAAATTTAAAAAGCTTATATTCGGAACATCAGGAAGATTCATTGAATGTCCTGGTGGCTTGGCAGGCCGAGAGCAGGCTCAAGAGGGAAAACAGCTTTAGAGAAACAAACGTTGAGGAATTCACATTTAGCAAAATCATAGATAAATATTTTTTAACAACATTCATATTCTTGTCTGATTGAAAAAAAAATCAACGCGATTGTAGACATTAGAGAATCTCGTTTCTTTTTGTTATTGTTTTTATTTTATTTTTTTTCATATATATATTATTATTTTTTTTTTCATGTATATATATAATTTTTATTTTTATTTTTTTCCATATATATATAATTTTTTTTTCATATATATATATAATTTTTATTTTATTTTTTTTCATATATATATAATTTTTATTTTTTTTTTCATATATAATTTCTATTTTTATTT
>OY744553.1:6874603-6879603 GCA_963556195.1 Sepiola atlantica
CCTAAAAACCCTTTAAAATACCTCAAATAAACTGAAATTTGGGGAATATTTATTAATTGATGTATTATACCTATTGTTAAAATCTCACAAAAATTGAAGGTATCCGAATTGTCAGCCCTCTCAGCCCCCTCTCAGCATATAACTAAATTAAACTAAATATAGCCCCCATTCTAACCTCTCATGCCTAGCAGTTGTGTTTGCACTACTTCTATTCCCTCAAGATATAATGATACTAAACCTTATGTCTAGAATCCTAATTCCAATTTGGATCAAAATCCATTACATGATTTTGATTCTAGAAAATGTCTAAAATTTAAGGCTTAAGCTCAAAGGGGTCTTAAGAAGAAATTGAAATTCAGGGAAATCCTACTTAATTGATGTCTAATAACTATGGATCAAATTCAATGCAAATCTGAAATATTTGAATTTTCAAATGAGAGCTTGTGTCCATATTACGATCCCTAAAACCCCTTTAAAATACTCCTAAAAACTGAAATTTGGGGAATATTTATTCATTTATGTAAAATACCTATTATTAAAATTTCACAAAAGTCGATGGTTTCTGAATTGTCACAAAAATCGATGGTTTCTGAATTGTCACAAAAGTCGATGGTTTTTGAATTTTCACAAAAGTCGATGGTTTCTGAATTTTCACAAAAGTCGATGGTTTCTGAATTTTCACAAAAGTCGAAGGTTTCTGAATTTTCACAAAAGTCGATGGTTTCTTAATTTTCACAAAAGTCGATGGTTTCTGAATTTTCACAAAAGTCGATGGTTTCTGAATTTTCACAAAAGTCGATGGTTTCTGAATTTTCACAAAAGTCGATGGTTTCTGAATTTTCACAAAAGTCGATGGTGTCTGAATTTTCACAAAAGTCGAAGGTTTCTAAATTTTCACAAAAGTCGATGGTTTCTGAATTTTCACAAAAGTCGATGGTTTCTGAATTTTCACAAAAGTCGAAGGTTTCTGAATTTTCACAAAAGTCGATGGTTTCTTAATTTTCACAAAAGTCGATGGTTTCTGAATTTTCACAAAAGTCGAAGGTTTCTGAATTTTCACAAAAGTCGATGGTTTCTGAATTTTCACAAAAGTCGATGGTTTCTGAATTTTCACAAAAGTCGATGGTTTCTGAATTTTCACAAAATGACTCCATCCCCTTTCTACCCCTTTTGCATAAAACTAAATTAAACTAAATATAGCCCACATTACGACCCTAGCAGCTGTGTTCCAACATTCATAATGATTGGTTAATTAGTTTAGGAGTAAATCCTGTACAAACATATATACATACCTAACTTTATATAGATAGAGATAGCAGGCGTACCTGGTGTTGTCAGATATTGAATCGGGGGATCAATTAGGTTTTAAGGACCTCAGAAAAATATAAAAACGAAAGGAATGCATTCGGGTCAACACCGACCTTTTCTGGTTGACCTTCGCACACAAAGTAAACAATAGTTTTTCTGGGGTCCTTAAAACCTAATCGATCCGTTTCCTTTTATTAAAGATCGAAAAACTTTTGTTTACAATGTGCGAAGATCAACCGGAAGAAGTCAAGTGTAGACCCGAATGCGTTCCTTTTGTCTTTACATTTTTCTGGGGTCCTTAAAACCTACTTGATCCGAATCGGGAACTGTGTCTTCCTGCACCTACCACTGTACCACAATTATTGCTGTTATCAAAATGTATCCCCTCCCCCGGTCAAAGAAATCGTCTCAACTGCCTCCTCTGTCATTAATCGGCAGGATTACAGGATTTTTTCCCCTGACACTGATAGCAGCAAGGCTCAGCATTTGCATGCGAAGTCGAGGAAGGTTTGGTCCAGATGATGATGATTATGATGATGATGATGATGAATGGACCCCTGCTCCCAATTATTTTGTCTTTTTTGGGAGGAGGGGGGGTGGTACTCACTGAATTGTTTGCTTGGCCGCGGTGAGTGTGTGTTGTTTCAAGAGTGGGGGGGGCGGCATTGTTTTTAATTTACAATGTATAATTGAATCGCCGGTGCTTCTGTAGTTTCACAATTATATTTTAGGCCTCTCTTTAGAAAAAAAAATAGCTAAAGAAATATATAAACTTTGTTATGTACTTACGTGGTAGCTGAAAAGAAGACGGTACCCGAAAAATTACGCAAAATCATCCAGTATTTATAAAATTAAAAATAAAAAACGATCCTATCTGTCGGTCGAGATTTTTTTTAAATTTTGAGTTCTTTCAAAAAAGAAATTTGAGTTATCTCCCTTGCCTAATCAATAAGCTGGAATGTCTACCGATACGCAAGATCGTTTTTATTTTTAATTTTTCTTCTAATTTAATAAATACTGAATGAATTTGCGTAATTTTTTCTGTACAATCTTATTTTCAGCTAACACGTAAGTAGATAACAAAGTTTATAGAGTTCTTTAAATATTTTCATGCGAAACTAAAGAAGCGCCGAATGTTTTTCTTTTGATGATAGATTAAGAGTTTTGTTCGAGATGGCCGATTCCCAAAATGTAAAAACATTTTGAACCCCCCCCCCCCTTCAATTAAAAATTCACTAAAATTCAGGAAATCAACCAATTTTAATGACATTTTCAATATTTATTAATCAACAATCACGGAATATAATGAAACCATTATTCTTTTTAAAATCTTAGTGAAAATGTATTATTTTTTAAAAACAAAATACACCTTTACTAAAGTTATATTTTTATATATTAATTTTTAAAAATGCATTATTTTTTTTGTTTTTTATGAAAATAAAGCATTGTAGATGTTAAAAATTAAAAAAAAAATTTTTTAATATTTTTTATATATTACGAAAAAGGCCCCTAAATACCGCGTTAACAAAATCACTATAACTCGAAGAAAAATTAATTTTTTGAATTAGCGATATTATTATTGAATAATTAATCAATATTTTCACCAAAAAAATAATATAATTGCAAAAAATATTTTATGTGATTTTAATGATTAGAGTTTCTGGAGAAAAAAAATGCGACATAATTATATTTCCCTTTCATACATAAACGTGGCATCATCAGCGCAATAAATTTTTTTATAATCTTGAAAATAAACCAAAAATGGACAAATTTGAGACCCAGGAACTTAACTAAAAAAATAATTTTAAAAATTGGATAATTTCTACTAACGATTCACTTTGATTGGTATGGTAGCCCCGTTGTGTAATAACCAGCTGGGATTAGCCTTCCAACAACCACTCGCTTTTATACCGCCCTCAAATTTTTATTTTTAGAGATTCAACAATTTCGTTAATTTCACAATTCATCGTCAATTATTTGGAAATATTTGTATTTGTTTTGTATTTTTTTCATTAATAAATATTTAAGTTAAAAACAATTATTTATTAATAAATAAAGAGAATTCAAACATGACATTTTCTTTCAAAATTGAATTCTGTTTATCAATAAATAACTGTTTTAACTTTTTTTTTTCAATGAATAAATTTTCAGTGTAGTCATTAACTTTAATTTACTGTTTCACACTTACAATTATTTAAAAAAAACACTTTATTTTAAAAAGAATCAATGTAATTTATCGTTACGACACGTTAAGAATAAATCGAGTAACAAAAGTTTTAAATGTAAAAAAATGATAAAATTGACGCAGTTCGTAACATAAAAATAATGTTTAACATGAAAAAAAAACTTATTTCAAATTCTAAGGAAAGACATTGGTAAACAGACGTCATCAATAATTTCAGAGTATTACTAAATTAAAAACTAATACCAAGTTAAATATGAACCTTTTTAGTTACAAATAAAATAAGATCTTAATTGCGTACACTCACAAATATTTTAATTAAATAAGCATTTCCTTTTTTATTATAACAAAATAAGGGTACTTAAATTTGTTTATAACCTTAAAAAGAATAAAGAAATTAATGGATAATAATTTTTCAATTTCTATAAACTATTACAAAACCATTTTTATATATAAAGTTAGAAATGATAAATTATGACATTTTTGTCTTCCATATATTTTGCATAGCGATAGTCAATTGGTAAACAAAGTCCTTTACCGGTTAAGTGATAGCGGATTTTACGAATTTATGCCTTTTGGGGGGGGGGGGATAATTTTGCTAATTTTTAGTAAAACGTGGGATTTTTTTTTGTTTAATTCAGTATCTTATGACTTTAATTTAATAATTATCTTTGAAATAGTTCCCAAAAACTTATATTTATCTTTCAAGGGATTTTTACAAGTAATTTTTTCAAAGTTCAAAATCCGCTGAATTTTTGAGTTTTTTAGTCGCCGTGATTACATATTTCATTATAATTTCTTTTTCACACGTACATATGCAGTTTTTTTCGATTAGAGATTAAGTTTAGGCTTTTATCTTTCAAACACAATCAAAGTTTATACGGAAACTAATTAAATAATTAATGATAAGCCCTTTTTAATAAGCATAGCCCGTACAAGAAGACGCCATTTTTGCACGTACCTATGTTTTACCTTCACCGTTTGTTACTACTCGGTGTTCTTTTTTCCAGTCCCCTAGGTAATAATCGTCCGGGCTTCAGCTCTTCATTACAATCGTATTTTCAAATGAAAATAGCGGCACTTCTGCATTTCACTTGGACCTAATAATTGAAGAGTTCCATTCATTCCACCGAGTCAACCGTAGTGCCAAACTGAATGTTTTTTTCTCCCAAAATTATAAATTTTCGTTTTAAAAGATCACTGTTGACTATTTTGATAAAATTTTAATTCATACAATTAAAAAAATCACTGACTAAAATCACTGACTATTCATTTTAATGATAAATTTTCGTTTTTAAAATTACTGTTGACTATTTTGAGAAAGTTTTAATTCATACAATAAAAAAAAATCACTAACTATTCATTAAAATGATAAATTTTCATTTTAAAAATCACTGTTGACTATTTTGAGAAAGTTTTAATTCATACAATAAAAAAATCACTGACTAAAATCACTGACTATTCATTTTAATGATAAATTTTCATTTTAAAAATCACTGTTGACTATTTT
>OY744553.1:6884603-6917103 GCA_963556195.1 Sepiola atlantica
AGAATCGTACCCAGGTTTCATCCAGATGGGATGACATTTTAATTTTTTTTTAAGTCTATACTCCAAGCGAATCGTCAGCGTACTGAAATGAAATTAAAAAAAAAAACATTGGTTTTTTTTATACGCTTACGATACCCCTTGGGGTATAGACTTAAAAAATTTAAAAGTCAGACCATCTGAATGAAACCTTTGCACTCCTCTGACGATAAGATGGTATTCTTTGAAAAGCCATGGCTTAAGGAAGGAATAAAAAAAATTATTTTATTTGAAACCCCTTGTTTTGAACAACTGATGACTTAATAGATATTGTATTTTATACAATCTTTATTGTAAAATTGACGATACAGATGATGATGATGATGATGATGATGATGATGATGATGATGATGATGATGATACTTCTGCACAGAGCCGACAAAGATCGTGTCTGCATGAAGTCCGCCTTTGGTTTATAAAAGTTTATTCACAGAACAGGAACAGGACACTAATTGACTTCTTATACGTGATAGAGAGAAAGAGAGAGAGAGAGAGAAGGAGAGAGAAAGGGGAGAAAAAGAGAGATAGGGAGATATCCAAATTCGATTTGTCTTTGAATAAAGTTTATCAATTTATATCAGTCAAAATAAACAAGACTGCTGCAGTTACAGGGTATCTCCAGACTGGATTTTCTTTATGTATTTTTATACTTTTAATTGATTGTTATTAAAACAAAATTATGATAACTATCGTTGTTACAGAAGTGAGCAATATAAAATGATATCGGTTAAAATAAATATGAGCGCTGCAGTTACAGTGTATCTCCAGACAATAAAGCCACTGGATTTTGTTATGTATTTTTATACTTTTAATTTATTATTAAAACAAAATGATGATGATAATTGACTTTAATACAAAAGTGGACTATACAAATATAGGTTAGCGATTAGAATTCAGATCTGGATCGCATTTGAAATTCAAGGCTGAATTTGTTTTGACAGGTGATGATTCATGAAAATCGGTGAAGTTAATTTAAACAGGCCTTTGTATAATTTATCCAAATATGAGTTGTCTTTGAAAATAGTTTATCAATTATATTGGGGTAAAATAAAAAAATGCGCTGCAATTACTGAGTATTTTCAGACCATAAGGCCACTGGATTTTGTTATGTATTTTTATACTTTTAATTTATTATTAAAACAAAATGATGATGATAATTGACTTTAATACAAAAGTGGACTATACAAATATAGGTTAGCGATTAGAATTCAGATCTGGATCGCATTTGAAATTCAAGGCTGAATTTGTTTTGACAGGTGATGATTCATGAAAATCAGTGAAGTTAATTTAAACAGGCCTTTGTATAATTTATCCAAATATGAGTTGTCTTTGAAAATAGTTTATCAATTATATTGGGGTAAAATTTAAAAAAATGCGCTGCAGTTACTGAGTATTTTCAGACCATAAGGCCACTGGATTTTGTTATGTATTTTTATATTTTTATTATTGATTGTTATTTAAACAAAATGATGATGACTGTCATTGTTACAGAAGTGGGATATATCAATTATATGGGTGAAAATAAATATGAACGCTGCAGTTACAGAGTATCTCCGGATGAGATGGCCACTGGATTTTGTTATGTATTTTTATACTTTTAATTGATGATTATTAAAAACAAAATGATTGACTTCCGCTTTTAGGTTACTTCTGACCAAATACAAATATAAATTAGCGATTGGAATTCAGATCTGAATCACATTTGGAATTCAAGGCTGAATTTGTTTTGACAGTTAACAATTCATGAAAATTGGTGAAGTTAATATAAACAGACTTTTGTATACCTTATCCAAATTTGATTTGTCTTTGAATATAGTTTATCAATTATATCGATGTAAAAAAAAATAAGACTACTGCAGTTACAGAGTATCTCCAGACCAAATGGCCACTGGATTTTGTTACATATTTTTATACTTTTAATTGATTATTATTAAAACAAAATGATGATGAAAACTGAATTTAATACAAAAGTGGGCTATACAAATATAGGTTAGCGATTTGGATCGCATTTGGCATTCAAGCCTGTGGTTGTTTTGACAGTTCATGATTCATGAAAATTGGTGAAGTGATTATTTTCAAATAAATATAAGTTTATCTATTATATCAGTGAAAATAAATACGCCCCTGCAGTTACAGGGTATCTCCACTGAATTTATGTTATGTATTTTTATACTTTTGATTGATTATTAAAACAAAATGAAAGATATTGCGATCTTCCGTGTTTTTTTATTCTTTTCATTTAAT
This sequence comes from Sepiola atlantica, assembly GCA_963556195.1. Classification (NCBI taxonomy): domain Eukaryota; kingdom Metazoa; phylum Mollusca; class Cephalopoda; order Sepiida; family Sepiolidae; genus Sepiola; species Sepiola atlantica. The sequence goes on from OY744553.1 coordinate 6,886,884, forward strand.
TATGTTTTTATTCGTTATGAGTTGAAATACTCGTCCGCACCGTGTTAGGGTATTGTTCCGCGTGATCTTTCTTTGGTGAAAACTTTGTTTGCATGTTTTTATCTTTTTGCTCTCACACCTGCCAGTATCTTCGCCCTAACATTCACAGGTAACATGAATTGGAACAAATACATAGAAGATACCGCCAATGCTGCTGCAAAGAAAGTGGGCTCCCTTTACCATACTAGAAACATCTGCCAGTATCCTATACATCTATGATGGCAACATTCGCCCATGCATTGAGTATTGTTGCCACAATTGGGCTGGTGCTCCAACCACTAGTCTCTCCCTCTTGGACAAGGTGGAAAAAAAGAGTCGCTAACCTAATAGGTCCCGCGGTGTCTACCAAGCTCCAGCCTCTGTCCCATCGCTGCAATGTTGCATCCTTGTGCTTGCTTTACATCAACGGAATGTGTTCCGACGAACTCACTGCACGTGTACTCCTCCCCCCCTCCCCCCAACGTAAATAAACCCGACCAACCCTACTAGCAGCAAAATCCCACCCCTTCACTGTAGAGGTCGCAAAATCCCGAAACACTTTCCATTCAAATAACTTCTTTGCTCAGATAACTTGCCTTTGGAATTCCCTTCCTGCTCCCTGTTTCCCTGACTTTACCAACGTGTGAAAAATTTACATGTAATGTGAACATACATCTTGCTGCACAACTCCCCATTTAGGCTGTCCCCCCTATAAATCACAGTAGCCCTTATGTCTCAGTGGCAATATGATTTGTTTGGGTTTAATAAAATTTGTTTGGGTGCAATAAAGTTTTACAAAAATAAATAAATAAAAAAATTTTTTTTTTACATTTTTCTTAAAAAATTGACTAATATTTTGGTGCGTTTTCCTTTAGTTTTTTACGCTTCATAACTACATGCACTCAGTAACTCTTCTACGTCACTGCTGCTGTTGATGATGATGATGATGATGATGATGATGATGATGATGATGATGATGATGATGATGATGATGATGATGATGACGACGACGACGACGATGACGACGACGACGATGATGATGACGACGACGATGATGATGATGATGATGATGATGATGATGATGATGATGATGATGATGATGATGATGATGATGATGATGACGACGACGACGATGACGACGACGACGATGATGATGACGACGACGATGATGATGATGATGATGATGATGATGATGATGATGATGATGATGATGATGATGATGATGATGATGATGATGATGATGATGATGGGGAGGAAGAATAAGAGGGTGGAGAGAGGAGGAAAGAGGAGGAGGAAGAGGGGAGAGGGGAAGAAGAAGGAGGAGAAAGAGAGTGAAATGGGTGGGGGAAGAGGAGGAAGAGGAAACTGAAGAGGGGAGAGGTGAGGAGAGGAGGAAGAGAGGGGGAGAAGGGAGGAGGAGGAAGATAGAGGAGGAAGGATGAGGAGGAGGAAGAGAGGTGAGGAAGGATGACGATGATGATGATGATGAGGAGGAAGAGGAGGAAGCGGGGGAAAAGGGAAGGAGGAGGAGAAAGAGGGGGAAAGGGGAGATAGGAGGAGGAAGAGAGGGAGAGGAGAGGAAGGAGGAGGAGGTGGAAGAACAGGAGGAGAGAAACGAAGGCTGTGTCTCAAAACTGTCTGGTCTACATGAAAAAGATTTTGGGCTCTAATTTCATCTGTTCATAACAACATTCACTATAGAGTTAAGATGGAATGCTGATGCCGCATCTGGGGAAATGCCGCTCACAGAACTCTTTCTTGTCTTGATAGAGTTTTCAAAAAAACAATTTTGCAATCTTTTTTTTTTCTGGAAATCGCTACAGACAAGGCATGAAGCGACTTGATGTAAGGAGCTAACAAGAACGAAATATGACTATCGCAAAGACAGGATATGCCTATTGGTCTTAGTGTTGAAAAGTAGGAGGAAAACAGTCAGCAGGAAGAGAGTTCTCTTGCAGTTCTTAGAAAGAAGCTACTGGAATAGGAAGCTGTATTACAATGAGGTATCAAAACAGCGAATTAATGGAGACTACTAGACCAACGAGTCAAACGAGCTGGAACAAAAGAAGCGGGGGGGGGGGGATAGATCACATAATTCTGAAGAACACATGCCATAATAGTATTTATAGAAAAGACTGAGACTAGCAACATCACGTCTGTGAGGGAGAGATTCACTAGCCCAAATATGACAACAGTGGCAATGATCTCTTCTCTTTCCTCCGGCCCCTTTTCTCACAGAAGAGACGTTGCTAGTCTTTCTCTACTCTACCGTTATTTCCAAGGAAAGCGTTCGACTAGACTCCAATCTCTGGTTACTCCTTGTATGAATTTTCCTATCTTCCTCCGTGTGCCTAACATCAAATTGTCGTCATCATCGGTGTCATGGTGGATCACCACCTTATCGTGCTGCTGAATCGCCGTCTCGACAGCAACAATAGGCCGAACCCCAAAGTGCCTATTCATCATCATCATCATCATCACCATCACCATCACCATCATCACCATCATCACCATCATCATCATCACCATCACCATCACCATCATCATCATCACCATCACCATCACCATCACCATCATCATCATCACCATCATCATCATCACCATCATCACCATCATCATCATCACCACCATCATCACCATCATCATCACCATCATCATCACCATCATCATCATCATCACCACCACCATCATCATCACCATCATCATCATCATAATCATCACCATCATCACCATCATCATCATCACCACCATCATCACCATCATCATCATCACCACCATCATCATCACCATCATCACCATCATCACCATCATCATCATCACCATCATCATCATCATCACCATGCTGGGACAGGTTGGACGGCTTTTAAAAATTGACTCCCAAACTAACCTATCTCTGACCATGTCTTTATTTATCCATCGTTCTCTCAAATCTATCCTTATGTTTTCATTGACCTTCCCCTTTCCAACTGACTCTGCTACCTGTATTGTTTTACATCTACCAATCAAAGCACTCTCCTCATCCATTCTTTCAATGTGACCAAACTAACAAAGTCTCCAGTTATGGCTGACGTTTACTTCATCTAGTATTTATCACCTAGTTTCTTGATAAGTGTCATCATCATCATCATCAGCATCATCATCATCATCGTCATCATCATCGTCATCGATATCATCATCATCATCATCATCATCATCATCGGTTTAACAACCGTTACACAATCTGACATGTGTTGGACGGCTTTTAGAAATTGCCTTCCAAACTAACCTACATCTGGCCAGGTCTTTATTTATCCCTCTTTCTCTCAAAGCCATCCTTATCACACCCTCCAATGTTTTCCTTAGCCTTTCCCTGTGAACTGAACCTGCTACCTCAACTGTTCTACATCTACTAACCCAAGATCCCTCTCATCCATTCTTTTAATGTGGCCATAAGAGTTAAATTTCCTGATCTGCACACATCTCCCTATATTGTCCAGATTTAATCTTCCTCTGAGGTCATCAGATCTAAGCCCGCATTTAAGGCTCACATTACACATCCATCGTATCATTGTCATATCATTTCTCTTCATGCAGCGCATGTCCTCAACCCTCACCGGCCAGGTTTCACTTCCATACATCATCACACTGTGTACACATGTCTGATAGACTCTTCCCTTGGTCGATAGTGGTAATGCTCTGCTGTTTAGTAATGGCAGAAGTTGCCTCAACTTACTCCCTCTACTATTAACGCTTATAATCACACTAGCACCTGCTCCACCCTGTGTTCCAATGGTATCAGCAAGATAAACAAAGCTGCTGAACAGCTTCAAAAGCTTTGCCTTCCAAATATGCTTTCTCCACATCTGAGTTTTCATCCATCGCCATTGCCTGATCGAAATGGCCCTGTTTTATACTGTTTTATTAACTGCTGCTGATAGCTCTGTCTCTCGATATCACCTGATTGGTCGGCGAACAGGGAGATATGTGCGGAGAAACGAAATTGCGTCTATCTCTGCCACACGAACTGAAGCTGTTTAAGGATTAACATCCGGTTTTATTAGAAGGTGTGCTGAGCCGTAAACAAGGGCCACAAAAAGGTTATGTCAATTAGGATAGTCGCACGAAACACTAGATCTTCAGGTGTAGATATACAAAATTTAAATTTAAATTCAAATTCAATATTTATTTTTGGACAGACTTTATTTTTAAAATCAAAGTTTACAAAAAAGATCACGCATTAGTGAATTCAGAACAAGTACCAATTTTATGAGTGAGTAAAAAAAAAGCTGAAGGGAATTCACAATGGCCCTTTGTGGATATATGGCTCAGCCCCAGTTGAAAGGGCTGGAAGGGATGAGGACATGATCGATCAAGTGCACCACACCATTGTCGCATTCGATGTCGTGGGTGACAATCTTTGTAATGCGGTTTAAGCGAGGTTCACCATCTGCAGAAAAAAAGAAAAAAGAAATTCATTTGTTGCATAACACAATGGAAAAGTTTTAGCGACACTTAAGGGTGAGAGGTGACACCCAGACGGAATTTTTGTTGTATTTCAGCTATGCTTAAAAGAATGACGACACACTGATGTATCAAATTATAATGATATATCTTTACTGTCAGTGGGAATTGATGGAGGTTGACCTCTCGAACATGATCGCCAGTCGACTCTCGATCTCAATTTGAGTTAATTTATATAAATTTGGGACACCCACGAATCCACCTGCAAAAACAGTTGATTTTTAGAGGTTTTAAGTGTGATTTTTAGATTCCGTCTGCGAAAAACTTTGCGTGTACCAATTTTCAACGTTTTAGATGGTCTAGAAGTCATTTTATGCACAAAGATGTTATTTTCTAATGTTGCGATTTAGAAGCGTTTCACGACATACTTGAATTCTTTAAAATGTAATATTTTGGACACCGCTTGAAGTTACAAGCTCAAATTTTCAGGATTTCAATCTGAGATTTATGTGTTAGGGTTAGGGTTAGGGTTGTCTAGTTTTTATGATGCCAAAAACAGAGGAAAGTTTGAAGAAAATCTGAGAGGTATGGGTTAGGGTTAGGGTAAGGATTGTCTAGTTTTTATGATAACAACAACTGGGGAAAGTTTGAAGAAAATCTGAGAGGTATGGGTTAGGGTTAGGGTTAGGGTTGTCTAGTTTTTATGATACCAACAACTGGGGAAAGTTTGAAGAAAATCTGAGAGGTTAGGGTTAGGGTTGTCTAGTTTTTATGATACCAACAACTGGGGAAAGTTTGAAGAAAATCTGAGAGGTATGGGTTAGGGTTAGGGTTAGGGTTGTCTATATTTTATGATAACAACAACTGGTTCAAGTTTGAAGAAACCCTGAGAAGTATGAGTAACATTTTAAAATCTTTCTAGATGATTTTATATGAAATTACTCAGAAAGATTTTTATATCTCTGACAGGGAAGATGATTAACAAAAGAAAAGAAAAAAGAAAAAAGAAAATGTCATGTGCAACGCGAAATAAAAAAAAGTAGTAGTCCGTCCGTTAAGATGTTAATCACGGTTAGTTTAAATGTCATGTGCCACCCGAAATAAAAAATTTAAAAAATAAATGTCAGAACTTAAAAATGACTTTTAAAAGTTGAAAGCTGGTTCAATATATATATATATATATATATATATATATATATATATATATATATATATATATATATATATATATATATATATATATATATATAAGTAATCCAACAAAAGATATAAGCGTCAACTAATATCTTATAATTAGTGAAACATCAGGATAAAAACTGAAGCTCAATATACTGGATAGAGCATTAATATTATAATATAAAATGAAGTAATAAAATAAGGTGTCAATCAAATTTTATTAGAATTCAAAGTTCATGCAAAGTATCCTTAAGTCCTTAGCTCATGAGTTTTCAAAGATAATTCTTCTCTTCAGAGGACCATTACCGCAGTTATACTACTACAGGTAATAAAATTACGCTTTGAAAATATATAAAATTATATACACAAATACACAAAAATACATAACATCAAAACATATCAACCCAAAAACATACTTTTTGTTGAATCCATATAGTCCATCCAGTTCATACATATTGAGAAGCATAATCAGGAAAGACAATTACTCCAAGTTACAAACAGCAGTCCAAACACGTGTAATTGAAGGTGCCGACAAAGTTATCCAGTCCCGAAATGTGTCAATATTCAATGTTAATGATAAATAAATCAAATAATATAGAAAGTCCAATCAAAGTTCCAAAATCCCGAAATATATATATATATATAGAGAGAGAGATATAAGAAAAAAGAGTGATAAATATGCGACGATTGTCCAGATTTATTTCAAATTTCAATTGTTCAATGCAAGGTTGTCAGTAATAAACTAGTGTTTATTTTTCTTTCCTTAAGCCAAGGCTTTTCAAAGATCGAAATCTTATCATCAGAGGAGAAATACAGATGGATAAGTTGGCTTTCGAAAAAACCAAAGTTCAAATATTTGAAAAATATGAGAATTATTTTTAAAAATTATTAAAATAATTTTTGTCAAAAAACGTACTGACTATCCCGTATATTGAGCTAATCCTTTTCACAATAGGTTCCATCTACTAAAAGTTTTCACTTTGGTTTATTTTGATCCTATATATATATATATATATATATATATATATATATATATATATATATATATATATATATATATATGTATATAAGAACTTGAAGCATAAAAATGTTCACCAAAATGACTGAATTCGGCATTAAATAACCCGAAAAGGTTTGATATGCCATAAAACAAAACAACCAAACCAAGCATTATGAATAAATATTTGAAGATATAAAAAACTTGAAACATAAAAACTTTTACCAAAATGACCGGTTTCGGCACTAAATAACCCGAAAAGGGTTTATACGCCGTAAAACAAAACAACTAAACCATTGTCCGTCCTTACTATAGAAAATCCGGCTCCGTCAATTTTTACTTTTTTTTTTTTAAGGTCTTGGGAATGATCTTACCTTTATCATGTGATATGAGAATATCATTGAAGAAAAGATGCGTAGAAATGTATCTGTTTCGAGAAGAATGCTTCAGGAATTCATAAGTCAGAGCCCCAGAATGAAGATGGTAACCAATCAAGGCTGGAATAAAAAAAAAAATAATAAATGTAACGGGGAAGGGAGAAAGCAACATGAAGTAGAAAGAAAGAAAGAAAGAAGAAAGAAGAAAAAAAAGAAAGAAAGAAAGAAGAAAGAAAAAAAGAAAGAAAAAAAGAAGGAAGGAAGAAAAAAGAAAGAAAAAAAGAAGGAAGAAAAAAAAGAAAGAAAAAAAGAAGGAAGAAAAAAAAAAGAAAGAAAGAAGAAGAAAAGAAAGAAAGAAGAAAGAAAAAAAAGAAAGAAAAAAAGAAGGAAGAAAAAAAAAGAAAGAAAAAAAGAAGGAAGAAAAAAAAAGAAAGAAGAAAGAAAAAAAAGAAAGAAAAAAAGAAAGAAAAAAAAAAGAAAGAAAAAAAAAGAAAGAAAAAAAGAAGGAAGAAAAAAAAGAAAGAAAAAAAGAAGGAAGAAAAAAAAAGAAAGAAAAAAAGAAGGAAGAAAAAAAAAGAAAGAAGAAAGAAAAAAAAGAAAGAAAAAAAGAAGGAAGAAAAAAAAAGAAAGAAAAAAAGGAAGAAAAAAAAAGAAAGAAGAAAGAAAAAAAAGAAAGAAAAAAAGAAAGAAAAAAGGAAGAAAAAAGAAGATAAAAAAGAAAGAAAGAAACGAAGGATGAAAGAAATAGAAAAGAAGGAAAAAGACTTCATTAAAATAAACCCGAAAAGAAAAAGGTATTGCCTCCATACAGAGCAAGGCTAAAAAGGGGGGTGTTATGGTGCGATGGTGAGCTACCCTATTTCGGTAGTAGATAGACTCTTCCAGTGTCTATGAATAGAGTTACGACGAAGTGTCGTAGCAATCATTGCAGCAGTCATTGGTAGCAACCATAGCCACGGTATCGGACGCAGACTTTCCGTAACATAATATTTCTGTACTTCTGTAAATACACTCTTGTAAATATACCACCCTGTTGTCTTATTTATCATCGGCTCTTCAAGGTTACAACACACAGTAAGTAAAACGAAAAATGAAATAGATTTATGTAGCGATAGTGTTGTAGACCCGTGCTAGGGGTCACAAAGATAACAATCACAAATTGTGACAGGTTAAAATATACAATGTATTTATTCATAGCAATACAGTAACGCCACTAAATGTGGTAGGAGATGACCGGATTCCTACCATGCGGTAAAACATGAATAGGAATGTCCTTTATTTAACACCTACCCACTATAGGAGTATGTGACACAAGGTCGGAAAGTGGGATTTAAAAAGCCAGCGCCCGAGAAGATGAGCGCTTTAGCCACTAAAAATTGCCTGGGCAGCCCCGTCGGCATTCCCCGGTAGGGGCGCCTCAGGCAGTAAGCTATCAACTTACTCCTCCCCAAAGAGGAGAGGCAAAGCCTGGGAGGGTGGACCTCCTAGAACTGCACAGGACAGACCCATAGACCGGCGGAATCATGCCCCGAAGGCCAAGACAACACCGGTCTATAGGGTGTAGTATCCATCGGAACAGATACCACACGTGGACACTCACACGATAGGAGTGTCCTCTGTTTGAGTCTTTGCAACCATGGTATTTATTATAGATGGTTGCTTCCATTAGTTCTTCAATAGGGGTGATTTGTACCCCCACAACAGATAGTCAAAACGATGCAATGACGTCACACGAAACGAAGAGGACGACGATGTTAAAATGATTGCCACTTACTTCTGGAGTACGTCGGACTGGACATCATCTTCTTCAAGAGACGTGGATTCAGTTTTTCGAATGCTTGATCAGTCGGAGCGAAAAAAGTCACACGAGATCCAGCTGTGTCGGAAAAAATAAAAATAAAACAATTCATCATGGAATTTCTTATATGTCTGTCTGTCTGTCTGTCTGTCTGTCTGTCTGTCTGTCTGCCATGTTTATGCACTCCACTCTGTTAATATATACTAGTGAGACCCGTGGAAATTCCACAGTTGTTTTCGTTATTGGTAGAATTCCCGCCAGACATGTCCGACCAGCTTAGGGGCTGTTTTCATGGGAATTATCTTTGAGATAACCCCGCAGAATAGAATCCAAGGGTTTAGAGCTGATGAGTGTGAAGTCAATCTAGGATTACACCACCTACTGATGAGGCGATCATCAAAGTGTCTCCGCAGCCATTCCACTGTGAGGATCTGCCATGTTGAAACCACTGTTAATCTCATACAACACTTCCTCGCATGCCCAAGACTGCCCAAAACGTCTTAGCGATCGGTTCTTATTAATACTCAGGAGCGCATTATGAGCATGTGATTGAAAGACGATAAAACAAAGACTGTTGGGCATTTATGACTGATACTTAGTGGACAAGTCAGGTTGTATTGCAGGAAGAATTGTGGACTTTATTAACGATTCCATTAGTTGTATTTTTTAAGGGGGCAGCAGCCTATGTTAACAAAAAACTAGCAAGCAAAACGACCTCGGTAGAATTCCCGCCAGACATGTCCGACCAGCGCAAAACAGAATCCACGACGATCAAATAAGTTATTGTTAACTAACTGTGCCAAAAAAAAAAAATTATAAAAAAAAAAAAAATTTTTTTTAAGTTATAAAAAAAAATTATAAAAAAAAAATTATAAAAAAAAAAATTTTTTTTTTTAAATTATAAAAAAAAATTATATAAAAAAAAATTTTTTTTTTAAATTATAAAAAAAAAAATTTAAAAAAATTATAAAAAAAAAAAAATTTATTTGAAGTTATAAAAAAAAATTATAAAAAAAAATTATATAAAAAAAATTTTTTTTTTAAATTATAAAAAAAAAAATTATAAAAAAAAAATTATAAAAAAAAAATTAAAAAAAAATTTTGACTGTAATTCAACCGAACCGAATTTCGTGCAACCAACTTTCTGCCTTTTTCTCCAAACGTTTTTACTGTCTTTCAATTTCCAACAAAATTTCGTGCAACCCACTTTCTGCCTTTCTCTCTCCAATCCAAAATCGCTTCCCTCCTTCCCAGCTGTCCTCTTCATTTATCTCCCCCCCCCCGATATCCACATATGCAAATCACATAAACACCTGCACCTAGGAAGAGAAGCCCTTTTTAAATCTGCATACGACATGCAAAGCACCTCCTTCTTTTTCCTGATGGTGAGTGTTCCTCTTTATTGTCACAGTTATCCTTTTGTCTTATGAAACGACCATCATTGTCGTCGTATCACCGTTGGATAATGGAGACAGTATGCAACATCCCTTTGCTATGTTTGTATTTTTGTCGTGTCGAATCAATTTTTCTATTTTGCCTAATGACTCTTGTGACTATATATATGGCCTAATAACTCTTGTGACTATATATATGGCCTAATAACTCTTGTGACTATATATATGGCCTAATGACTCGTGACTATATATATGACCTAATGACTCTTGTGACTATATATATGGCCTAATGACTCTTGTGACTATATATATGGCCTAATAACTCTTGTGACTATATATATGGCCTAATGACTCGTGACTATATATATGGCCTAATGACTCTTGTGACTATATATATGGCCTAATGACTCGTGACTATATATATGGCCTAATGACTCTTGTGACTATATATATGGCCTAATAACTCTTGTGACTATATATATGGCCTAATGACTCGTGACTATATATATGGCCTAATAACTCTTGTGACTATATATATGGCCTAATGACTCGTGACTATATATATGGCCTAATGACTCTTGTGACTATATATATGGCCTAATGACTCGTGACTATATATATGGCCTTTCATCCACATCCAAACATTTCGTCTCTCTTAATTTTTATGTTATCACTGATTTTATTTTCGTTCTTATTTATTCATTTCATTACTCCACATCTTATTATTGGTGTGGTATTAGTTTTGGGTGGGCTATGCTGGCAAAAGTTTCTAGGGAATATTAAATTCACAAGCAGTCCCCAGCCGCATGTGTTGGATAATGGCCCTGTGGGGCCAGACGCATCTTGAAGTGGACGCATGTGTGAGGGATCGTTTGGTTTGGCTTGCACGATTTAGTGCGGGTTAACCCATACAACCGAGTACAAGGGCCATCACGTTGACGAGACCTCAGGTCAAGGGTCAAGGTGCACCTGCGCATAGGGGTTCTGTGACGTCACAGGCTTTTGTGTGGGAAACGGAATTTTGCCAGTCTGGTTTTTGGAAGCAAGCTGAACAGACGTATTTTCTCCATGTAGTCCGCAAATGATTAGGGGAATTTATTTCCCTAAAAGAATACAGGCGTGATGAAATTCTTTCCTCCCCCTCCATGGCTAAGGACTTAAGCTAGGAATTAACTACGATAAAGTAGTAAATAGATCTCTCCCTCAACGTTTAGTAAAACATCTCTAAGAGCGACAGAAAACTGACGCCTGAATAAAACTAATCAACATTAAAAAGATTGTTCGCCTCCTGAATCGTGTTATGAAGGTTTTTGTTGTAGACACAGCGGACGGCGATGTTCACGGCAGTACAGAAGCGAAGAAAGAATCTCAACCACTAGACGACATCGAGACGACACATCCTTCCACGGGAGAAAGAAAAGGTACGAGTAATTAAAGGGTATGCAACAATTGTTTATCCCGGTCATGGGAAGATGCCATAAAATGCCTAACATTCCCAAATAGTCACCCATCTGGTACTAACGAGGCTCCATGTCGCTTAACTTCAGTGATCGTGCGAGAATTGGTGTGTCAACACGATTATACTGTATACAATATATGATACATATCTTTAAAACAACTTTATTGTAATTTTAAAAACTAATAGTTTCACTTAAACTATGCTAAAACCTTGCTAAAAATTACATCCCATATCTTTAAAAAAAAAAAACGGTAATACCTGGTGTGGTAATAGCCCTGGGCGGGCTTCCTCCGAAGTTTACAGGGAATATCAAATTCACAAGGGGTCCCCAGCCACTTTTATATCTCGGTCATGAGAAGATAACATACAGAAGGGCGAGGACGTGTCCTTCTGTATGCAGCGTCGAAGGAAAGAAAGAGAAAGATTTTGTTGTTTGATTTTATTTTTTATGATCGTGCGGACATATTTGGGAGCAACCCGTGTGAGAGTCACTTTTTGGTTTTTTAGTAATTTTGCTAAGTTGATGCTGGGAGCCGCTTTTTGGAAACAAAATTCTGATTTTGTTTTCAGCTGGAATTTGGAGGCGTGGCTTGTGTTTTCACCGACGTCGTCGGTCAGTCAACTTTTTAGGGTTGGGGTTAGGGTCAGTCAACTTTATAGGGTTAGGGTCAGTCAACTTTATAGGGTTAGGGTTAGGGTTAGGGTTAGGGTTAGGGTCAGTCAACTTTATAGGATTAGGGTCAGTCAACTTTATAGGGTTGGGGTTAGGGTTGGGGTTAGGGTTAGGGTTAGGGTTAGGGTCAGTCAACTTTATAGGGTTGGGGTAAATCTGAATCCTATAGTTACGATCTCTGATATTTCGAAATGAGAAAAATTCCGCAATGATTTATTACGTTTAAAAAAAGTGTGATTGACAGACAGACAGACGGACAGAATCTCTATTTATATAAGATTGGTCGCTACTTACGTGGAATCGTAAGTTCGTTTACTGTTTGAAAATATATCGCTTACCTTTTGTTTTGTTGAGGTCATTGGACATACGACTCAGCAAAGAGACTTTGCTAATCTGCGTCAGGTTCGGGTGTCGGCTAATGACCTCCTCGATCGTACCGTGCGGGGGACGCAGCACACTATCAACCACGTGGATGACGCCATTTGATGCCTTCACATCATGGCGCAAAACCTTCGCACTGTTTATGTAAAAATGCCGTCTTCCCTAAAAAAAATGTTTAATTTAAAGAAAAAAATTTAATTAAAAATAAAAATTAATAATAATAATAATAATAATAATTTTTTTTTTTAAATGATGCCGGCCTAGGCTGACACCAGACAAAATATTTGTAGAGGGTCGAGGAGGATGAGAAGACCGAGGAGGGACAGCACAAACCAGACCTCCACTGGAAAAGTGCAGAGAAAGCTGGGACCTTGGGGAGGCTTATTTGCCACCCAAATCCCAGAGAAGACCAATTGTCCTTACCAGCGAGAAATCAATGGTAAGAGGCTGTTGCGATACCGCATCGTTATCAAAAAGAGGTGAAGAAGACTAGAAATCTGGGGAGGCTTGTTGTCACTCAGACTCCAGGAAATACCACTGGTTGTTGTCGGCGAGCAATCACTGACGATGATCTGTGTGAGAACTCCTAGTGAGTACAAATAAACAAAATAAAAGGTGCCGACCTAGGCTGACACCTTACAAAATATTTGTAGAGGGTCGAGGAGGATGAGAAAACCGAGGAGGGACAGCACAAACCAGACCTCCACTTGAAAAGTGTGGAGAATGCTGGGACCTTGGGGAGGCTTATTGCCACCCAAATCCCAGAGAAGACAAATGGTCCTTACCAGCAAGAAATCAATGGTAAGAGGTTGTTGCGATACCGCAAGGTTATTTGCGGTGGTTATCGAAAAGAGGTGAAGAATACTGGAAATCTGGGGAGGCTTGTTGTCACTCAGAATCCAGGGAATACCACTGGTTATTGTCGGTGAGCAATCACTAACGATGATCTGTGTGAGAACTCCTAGTGAGTACAAATAATAACAGCAATAATAATAATAATAATAATAATAATAATAATAATAATAATAATAATACTAAGATCTAAAATGGGAATTAGTTAGACTATGGAAATGTAAAGAAGTAAAGGTGATTCCTGTTGTAATTAGAACGTTTTGAACCATAACGAAAAGCCACCATTAATGGCTTAAACAGATTGACAAGACAATTTTTTTTCCAATTCTGCAAAAGGCTTGCCTGTTAGAAACAGCGAAAGTGTTAAGATACTCAGACTAAAAACATCCAAAAGTTGAGACTACTATGAAATAATGATAATAACAACAATAATAATAATAATAATAATAATAATAATAATAATAATGATAATAATGATAATAATAATAATAATAATAATAATAACAATAATAATAATAATAATAATAATAATAATAATAATAATAATAATAATAATGATAATAATAATAATAATAATAATAATAATAATAATAATAATAATAATAATAATAATAATATCACTCATTAAAATGAATGAGACAATCACTATCCCTGTGACAGGACCACAGGCAGAATAAGCCTGGGCCTGGTGTGGCCACACACACCAAAAATATGAATAATGCACAATAATATCAATACAAGCAGTGGGACTCAGGAGAAAGACCTGAGTGTCATGATGGGCAGGTGCTCCCTCGTTAGTCAACATGGGGGACCCGGTCTGCATCCTGCGAATGTTGGCCCTTCTCATTTCAGAAACAAGACAACGGACAAGAACCAGGTAAGTAACCTCTCTGATTCCAGGTATGACAAGGACACAGACCAAAGACAGGAAAACCAGAACGAAAACAGCAAACTGAAAAGATATAGAAAGAAATGGACCACGAAAGAGAACAGACTGGTGATGGAGTGCTATTATAAAAGCCGCTACCCTACAGAAAAAGGCTACCGAAAACGAATGAAACATCTCAAGGACATTGCTAGTGACTACCATACAACGGAACAAAGGATAGCAGATCAAGCAAGACAGATCCTCAAGAGAGGATGGTTCTCGGAGATGGAACTGACGGAAATCAGACAGAAGGTGAATTGCGAAACGGAGCAAGAAACACCACCGAAGGAGAAACCACAGGAAGAGGACGGGAAAAACATACACACTGAAACTGAAGAGAGTGAAGGTTACAGGATCATAGAACCAGATGAGATAGAACTCAACGAAAAAGAAGCAAGTGACGTGGAGAACATTAGACGATACATGTTAGAAAACAAAACAAAACTCCCATCTCTCAGGAATGAAGTAGCGAAGAAGTTAAAAGCAGAAACAGAAAGAGTAAACAGACTCCTCACACACATCCCAACAGAAACTATTACGGACCTAAACAACCTGATATATGCAGGGGCAAAATCGGTAAGTATGAAACTAAGAAACGAAGAGAATGGACAAAAGAGAGGACCGACAAAACCTGGATGGGAAATCAGACTGGAAACCCAGATCACCAAACTTCGGAAAGAAGCTAAAACCGTGAACAGAAAGAAGGAGGACATGAAACGATTAAAAAGCAAAAATCAGAAACGCAAGGAAAAACTAAATGGAAAACATGAAGAAATAAAACAAAAGATAGCAGCAATAGAAGGAAGACTGAGACGATACAGGTACAAATCAGAACAGAGCAAACAGAACAGGACCTTTGAAAACAATGAAAGCCAGTTTTACAAAAACGTAAATGGAGAAAAAACAACAACAGAGCAACCGAACCCAACAGAAACAAAACAATTCTGGAGCAAGATATGGGAAGAACCAAAAAAGCACAACAAGAATGCCCAATGGTGGAAAAACATGAAAGATGAACTGCAGGAAATCGAACAAGGAACCGAAACAGAAATCAATAAAGAAACGATCAAGAAAACCCTAAGAAAAATGGCAAACTGGAGAGCACCAGGCCACGATGGAATACATGCATACTGGTTTTAAAAATTCACGACCCTGCATGAAAGACTAGCGCAGAAACTGAGTGGATGTATCCGCAAAACAGACGTACCAGAATGGATGACGGAAGGAAGAACAACATTAATACAAAAAGACCCCAAAAAGGGAACGACTCCCAGCAACTACAGACCGATAACATGTCTACCAATAATGTGGAAAATTCTCACAGCACAACTGAGAGAACAAATCTACCAATCCCTGGACAAACGTGGACTGCTCCCCGAGGAACAAAAAGGATGCCGGAAAGGACAAAGAGGGGCACATGATCTACTATACATTGATCAAAAGACCCTGAAGGAGGTGAAGAGCAGACAAAAGAACATAACCATGGCATGGATTGACTACAAGAAAGCCTATGACAGAATCCCCCAAATGTGGATAATTGAATGCTTAAAAATATACAAGATACCAGACAGGATTATTAATCTCATCCAGAAAGTGATGGAAACATGGAGACTAGAACTGACAGCCGGAAGACAGCACCTGTCTGAGATAAAAATACAGAGAGCCATTTTTCAAGGAGACTCTCTATCATCACTATTGTTTATAATAGCCATGATGCCACTCAACTACATACTCAGAAAGTGTGATGCCGGATACAGGTTTACGGATACAGAACAAAGAATAAACCACCTGATGTACATGGATGACCTTAAACTGTTTGCAAAAAACAAAAAAGAACTGGAAAAGCTGATAAATACAACCAGGATATTCAGCCAGGATATCCAAATGGAGTTTGGAATAGAAAAATGTGCACTACTAGAGATTAAAAGAGGAAAACTGGAGACGACAGAAGGTATAGAACTCCCCAACCAAGAGGAGATGAGGGCGCTAGGAGAACAAGATAGTTATAGATACCTGGGAGTTCTGGAAGCAGACACAATAAATATACAGAAATGAAAGAGAAGATTGGAAAAGAATATCTACGAAGAACAAGGAAACTCTTAGAAACTAAACTATATAGCAGAAACCTAGTAAAAGGGATAAACACATGGGCTGTATCACTAATAAGATACTCTGGACCATTCATAGGCTGGACCAAAGAAGAACTCAGGCACCTTGACCAGAGGACTAGAAAACTAATGACTATGCACAATGCATTGCACCCAAAAGACGATACGGACAGACTCTACATGAAAAGAAATGAAGGAGGTAGAGGACTGGTAAGTATAGAAGACTGTGTGGAAGACACCAAAAAAGAGCTGGAGAAATATGTAACCCAGAACACGGAAAGACTGATCACCACAGCAAGAGACACCAGCCCAACAAACAACTCCGGAAGCACTGAAACCAGAAACAAAAAGACAAGAAAGGAAAAGTGGGAAGAAAAACAACTACATGGACACTTTATAAGACTCACAAACGATGAAGCCAATGAAAACAGCTGGGCATGGCTAAGAAAAGGACACTTGAACAGAGAAACGGAATCTCTGCTGACGACCGCACAGAACAATGCGATTAGGACAAACTTTATTAAAGCAAAGATAGATAAAACCCAGGAAAACAGCAAATGCCGATTATGTGGACAAAGAGACGAAACGATAAATCATATAATAAGTGAATGCAGCAAGCTAGCCCAAAAGGAATACAAGAACAGACATGACAGCATGGGGAAAGAAGTACACCGGGAAATGTGCAAACAACTGAATTTCGAATATGAAAAAAAACGGTACAGACACAAACCAGAAACTGTACTAGAAAACGAAAAACACAAAATCATATGGGATATGAATGTACGAACAGACAAACCCATAACAGCAAGGAGACCAGATATGATAATAATCAACAAGAAAGAAAAATCCTGCAAAATCGTAGACTTTGCCGTTCCAGCGGACCACAGAGTGAAGATCAAAGACACGGAAAAAAGAAACAAATATACTGAACTTGCCAGAGAACTGAAAGGAATATGGAACATGAAGAAAGTCAGTATAACACCAATAATCATAGGAGCACTAGGAACAGTCCCCAAAAACATGGAGAAAAGACTAGGAGAAATAGGAATCAAAGGGATAACTGAGACCATACAAAGGACAGTAATGATCAAAACAGCTACAATCCTGAGAAATGTCCTCGAATGCGGAAACCAACCCACATAAGCAACGAATGGAGAACAAACACATGGAAGCATAAGACAACAGAACCGGGGAAAATACAACCGCACGAGAGAGGCGCATAGCATTAGGGACAGAGGGTCGAGGAGGGAAAGCGCAAACCAGACCTCCACTGGAAGAGCGCGGACAGCTCTGGGACCTTGGGGAGGCTTGTTGCCACTCGGGCCACAGAGGGGACCAATGGCCCTTATCAGCGGGAAATCGGTGGTATGTGGCTGTTGCGATACCACAAGGTCATCAGCGGTGATGAGCGAAAAGAAGTGGAGCATACTGGAAGTCTGAGGAGACTTGTTGTCACTCAGACTCCAGGGAATACCACAGGTTGTTGGCAGTGGGCGATCACTGACGATGACCTGTGTGATAACTCCTAGTGAGTAAATAATAATAATAATAATGAAGATTTGGTATGTGTCTGTCTGAAGCCGGAACTATACTATTACTTCTATTAAATATACTATTGTACTTCTATTACTAATGGAGATTTAGTATCTGTCTGTCTAAATATCTTTTTATGCTCAATTCAGGGTGAGGGTAGTGTAGAATCTGTTCTGTAGTCAATTATATCACCCTCCCAGGCATTAACTTCTCCCTTTGGGGTGTGGCTAATGTATTATGTGGTCATGATACCATCTTCTCAGGAATTACCCCCTTGGGAGGGGGTTAGTATATGTTCTATTGTCACGAGATCATTCTTCTAGGCATTACTTCCTCCTTGGGGAAGGGTGTAGTGCAATATAGTTTCGTTCGTCATATCATCCTCCCAGGCATTACTTCATCCTTTGGGGGGGGGGGGGCAGTGTAGTATATGTCTGTTCGTCATAATACCATCCTCCCAGGTATTACTTTTTTCCTTTTTTTATTGTGGGGAGGGATAGTGTAGTAGCTGTTATGTGGTCATGGTACCATCCTCCCAGGGATTACCTTCCTTTTGTGGGGGATAGGGGGGGGGGGTAATATACTAGCAAAAATATGCAACCAGTTTAAATACAATTTATCTTTCTTGTTAACATCTATATTAAAAAAAACATTAATTCCACTTTTTAGACACCACATATTTCAAATTTTAACTTCTATGTATTTCTTTATATAGGTCATCTTGATAAAGTCTTTGTACAATAAAGACGAAACGTTGATGAACATGTAAACAATTTTCTGGGTTCCTTTTTTCATTTCTCATATATATATATATATATATATATATATATATATATATATATATATATATGATGAAAATTATGGAAATAATATTCCAACGTGATGGAAAATGAAAAAAGAAAAAAAATTATTTATATATTCATCAACGTTTCGTCTTGATTTCAAGACTTTCTCAACATGATTAATTTGAAGAAATAATACAAATTCTTCAAATCAATCATCTTGATTTTTCTTTTTTCATTTTCCATCAAGTTGGAATATTATTTCCATAATTTTCATATATTTATATATATGAGAAATGAAAAATGGAAGACCGAAAATGGTTTATATGTTCATGAACGTTTCATCATTTTCCATATATATAATCCGGGGTTTCGAATCGCATGACCGGTAGTGAATAGTCATATCTCTATGCTGATGAGTCTCGATTATTAAGGACGAAACGTATACGTACATAGATAATAAACAATAACAAATATTTATTATTTATTATTTATCGCTCCGAGAAAAAGTAGAGCACTTTAAGTGTAGTATTAACACAGCATGACGTCACTAGCTTTAAATGCATCGTTCCTTTCATTAAAAAAGTAGAACGCTCTAGACGTTAAGTCGCCGATAAAGTGTTAAAATTATCACCGTTTATTCGCTGTTCAAAATTGGCCGAGTGGTTAAGGCGTCGGATTTGAGTTGAAAAATACTCGTAATCCGGGGTTTCAAATCGCATGACCAGTAGTGAATAGTCATGTCTCTATGCTGATGAGTCCCGATTATTAAGGACATAGATAATAAACAATAACAAATATCATATATATATATATATATATATATATATATATATATATATATATATATATATTATAATATATGAGATGTAGACAATTTAATATCGCCTTCTGTTCGTTAGGGATTTGTCATGTCTGGTTGAATGGCAGGGGAGAGAAGATCACTTATATATTTTTCGCTCTTCTGGCTAGATGTGATGGGATTCAGTCTTATTTTGCTCAATTCGGATTTAACGGGTTTTCTAATTAAACAACGAATTTGGATTTGACTTGGGTTGCACATGTCGGGGTTTCGGAACTTTGATTGGACTTTTTGCATTATTTTGATTGATTTATTTATCATTAACATTGAATATGGACACATTTCGCGACTGAATAACTTTGCCGGCCCCTTCAATTTCACGTATTTGGACTGCTGTTTGTATCTTG
This sequence comes from Sepiola atlantica, assembly GCA_963556195.1. Classification (NCBI taxonomy): domain Eukaryota; kingdom Metazoa; phylum Mollusca; class Cephalopoda; order Sepiida; family Sepiolidae; genus Sepiola; species Sepiola atlantica. The sequence continues at coordinate 6,907,009 of OY744553.1, forward strand.
GAGTAATGTCCTTCCTGATTATGCTTCTCAACTTGTATGACCTGGATGTACTGTATGGATTCAACAAAAGTTTCGAATCGCATGACCAGTAGTGAATAGTCATATCTCTATGCTGATGAGTCCCGATTATTAAGGACATAGATAATAAACAATAACAAATATCATATATATATATATATACATATATATATATATATATATATATATATATATATATATATACACATATATATATAGGAAATAATGGAATAATGAAAAAAGTAAAATTACATACTTTACAAGTTTATTATCAGGTGTTTAAACAAGGAAAATATATATATATATATATATACAAATAAATTTTTCGCGGTACAAAATTTGATAATGGCGAGGAATACGGACGTTTGGGACATTTTTTGGAGGGTCGAATGAGATTAAACAAATATAAAAAAACGAGAGAAAACGATTAAAAAGAAATTAATTAATGTACTGAACCGGTTTTCGTCCACACTCATCAGAGTAAAACGTGGAAGTGAAGTAACCTAAAAACAATTTGTAATGAACACTAGTGACAAGTTTAGGAGAGAAAAAAAAAGAAAAAAAAATATGGGGAGGAGAGTCATAAGTTGATCACATTAAGTCCTAAAAGCCATTCCTTTTGCTTACAAAGGGAAGGTTTGATTGACTTGATATATATGGCTTCCAGGACTTTGAGGTGGAATAGGGAATGCGATCTACTTATGACAGAAAACCAGTCACTAGTGTACGTCGAAAAATATATATATACATATATATATATATACATATATATATATATATAATTATTATCATTATCAGTAATCCTACCCTGAAACATAGATAGGGGGTATATGTACTGACTTTAAGTCTAGATATAGAAACCATAAAAGATCATTCAATAACCCAAGTAAGAGAGGGCGCACCTCACTATCCAAACAAATAGTGCCCCTAAAGGAAAATAATAAAGTACCTGTACTGAGATGGAGCATCTTGAACAAACCTTCAGCCCAGACACGACACAACCCCATCTATTTTCTTAATGTCTTATTACGTTCCCGGATAAAAATAAACTACTGAATCAAATTGATGAAATATGTATAAACTGTAGACACTTAAAAAAATTCACCCTGGATACATCTGGTAATAACCTCGTGAATTCACCATAACATAAGGAAACTATAATGTACTTTTCAGTATAACATAACAATTAAAATATCCCCGGCTATACAACTAACGTTATTTTAATTCTTACATACAGATAGTTAAATTAGGCTTAAAGCTAACTAATAAATAAGTAATTTAATTTTATAAACCACAGTGAAAATTTAGTAGTTCGATCGGACTAGATTATAGTTAGTAATTTAACTAATAATTTAATGAATTAAGTTAATATGTTTTATTTCTACTACTTTAATAATTTTTAGATTTTAAATTTTAATTTCAATTTCAATTTTAATTTCAATTTTAATTTTTATTTTTATTTTAATGTGTAATCGTTGATATAGTTCTGTGCATCTACTCTTTGTCGCATGTAAGTTTTTTTGATATATTTACAGAATATTATGATGAAAATAAAAGTTGAAAGAATTATAAATATTATTAAATTATATATATTTACGCAATATTATTTGGTAAGATTAAGATTTTAGGATTTTAAGATTAGGATTTTTATTTTTATTTTTGAAATATTCATTTATGTTTTTTTTTCTTAGTATAAGATTAATAGGTTTAGTAAACACTGATTGTATCTTCTAATTGGCAGGTTAAAGTATAACCCTAACATTAACTGCTGTCAAATATTGTAGAATTTTGAGATAGATTTTTCCTTGAATTTGCTTATAATCTTATTATTGTATTACTTAGTAATTATTTATTTTTATTCTTACTAATTTGTATAATTTCCGAACTTTTGATGATTTAATAATATTTATAATTCTCCCAACTTTTATTTTCATCATTCATTTTCTTTATTTAAGGCTCTATCCAGTATATTGCGCTTTCCATTATCACGATAGGTCATTATTTAATAACACACCATTTATATTTTCATTCATTATTGTATATATATATAGGAAGTAATTATTGAAATCTTTAAATCGACCCGCATTGAAGATGTATTGCAAAGGGAGGTAATTAGTACAATCCGTAATACCGCAGCTGTTTACATAAATAATAATTGTCTACGATACAATATTATAACATTAGCGAGTTTAACAAATATATGTTTCCTCGTCCCTAAACGAAAATAATTAAAGTTTTGTGAATCCACACGTGTGTAATATTAGTTTTTGTCTGTTCTTTTTCTAAAGTTAAGTGCCATGGATTGGAAAGTGGGATGGACCGTTTGCGTCGGCACTTGTATCAATAACTTGTGCCGGCCTCGCAATAAGCTTCGCAATGCCCATAAGTGCACGGTCAATCGTACCGATGGTCCACACGACAATTTGAAGAAAAAGGGGACCAAAGAAATTGCCCCACCCCTCACACCTGAACATTAATCACGAACAAAGTGTCCTTGCTAACGGGTTGTCACAGACTAATCCATTTCGCCCCGCCGCCGAGCAGGTAGGCAGAAAGTGGACAGAGTCCATCGAAATTAAATGACACTCGTCGTTTCTATAGTTACGCCAGACAAGACTCACGTGTATATATATATATATATATATATATATATATATATATATATATATATATATATATATGTGATTTTATGAAGGCTTACCAAAGCATTCCTTTCAGGACACCAATGATCACCATTAAAGATATTTTTTCTTACAAATATTATTTATTCAAATTAAATGTTTTTTCCTACACGTGTTTCACTACCAAGCAGTTACTTGCTTGGCAGATCATCAGGGAAATTAAATGTCTGGAATACTGGTTTCAACTGCCGACAATACACAATGTGGCGTTTTTTTTCCTCTTCTCTTCTTAAGTGACCTCAACTATTGCAACGCCACATTGTGTATTGTCGGCAGTTGAAACCAGTATTCCAGACATTTAATTTCCCTGATGATCTGCCAAGCAAGTAACTGCTTGGTAGTGAAACACGTGTAGGAAAAGACATTTAATTTGAATAAATAATATTTGTAAGAAAAAATATCTTTAATGGTGATCATTGGTGTCCTGAAAGGAATGCTTTGGTAAGCCTTCATAAAATCACATATAAATGCTCTGTACTCTGTAATCGAGTCTCATCGAGCTTGTTTTTATTGGAACAACCCCGGTCTTCACTGAATGATCTATTTTATAAGTGAAAAATCTAAATCTATATATATATATATATATATATATATATATATATATATATATTTCCAGTGTGTTTTTCTTATCTACCCATTGTCCGAATTTATTTTTTCATGATTATTTTTCAGCTCCGATGAAGCGTGATAGCTGAAACGCAATTGCAGTTGTGTAAGCCAAATTAAATGTTTATATAATAAATAAATATTTTTTTTATTTATCCACATACATATATGTTTCGTCTTAATAAGATTCATCAGTGTGGCTAGATAAGGCTATAGGTCTGACTGAAAAGAGGATAATAAAAAGTGGGGATGCGTTTCTTGAATACTTACAAAAAGAAATCCTTGCGAGTAATGAGCCAATCGCAGCGAATGTCCATTCATTGACTTCACGCTGGTTCTTGCGTGGACGTCCCAACTGAAGATATTTCCCTTCATGATGTGATAGAGGACGTAATCCTTGAGGGCCACAGGGTCGGCTTGTAGATCCTTAACGTAACCCGCGGGCATCGCTCGGAAAGCCTCATCTGTCGGTAAGACTAAGGTGAGTGGGCCTGTCGAAAGGAGAGAAAACGCTGCGTTGATGTGAAAAAACTGCTTTGATATTTCTGCATGGTGGTGGTGGGGTCGGTGAGGGAAATGAATTAGTTGGAATTTGAGAGAAATAGACGGTCGTGTTGTGGCGAGTCCTGTCAAATCTTGGCTCGTCATCTAATGAACGTGACACCACAAGTTGATCATCTTCAAATCCAATGTCAACAAATTACTTTTTTTTTTACTTAAGTTTACTCCAAAGAAGGCACAATACTATGTTGATGATTTATGGTTTATGACTTATCTTTGGCTTATGACTTATTGAAAATAACTTATGACTTATCTATGGCTTATGACTCATAGAAAATGACTTATGACTTATCTACGGCCTATGACTTATCTTTGTTATACTAAAATTCACCACAAACAAGGCAAAATGCCATGTTGATGATTCATGGTTTATGACTTATCTTTGGCTTATGACTTATTGAAAATGACTTATGACTTATCTATGGCTTATGACTCATAGAAAATGACTTATGACTTACCTATGGCTTATGACTCATAGAAAAGGATTTATGACTTATCTATGGCCTATGATTTATGACTTATCTATGTCTTATGATTTATAACTTATCTATGGCTTATGATTCATAGAAAATGATTTATGACTTATCTATGGCTTATGATTTATGGTTTATGACTTATCTATGGCTTATGACTTATTGAAAATAACTTATGACTTTTCTATTGCTTATGACTCATAGAAAATGACTTATGACTTATCTACGGCCTATGACTTATCTTTGTTATACTAAAATTCACCACAAACAAGGCAAAATGCCATGTTGATGATTCATGGTTTATGACTTATCTTTGGCTTATGACTTATTGAAAATGACTTATGACTTATCTATGGCTTATGACTCATAGAAAATGACTTATGACTTACCTATGGCTTATGACTCATAGAAAAGGATTTATGACTTATCTATGGCCTATGATTTATGACTTATCTATGTCTTATGATTTATAACTTATCTATGGCTTATGATTCATAGGAAATGATTTATGACTTATCTATGGCTTATGATTTATGGTTTATGACTTATCTATGGCTTATGACTTATTGAAAATAACTTATGACTTATCTATTGCTTATGACTCATAGAAAATGACTTATGACTTATCTACGGCCTATGACTTATCTTTGTTATACTAAAATTCACCACAAACAAGGCAAAATGCCATGTTGATGATTCATGGTTTATGACTTATCTTTGGCTTATGACTTATTGAAAATGACTTATGACTTATCTATGGCTTATGACTCATAGAAAATGACTTATGACTTATCTATGGCTTATGACTCATAGAAAATGACTTATGACTTACCTATGGCTTATGACTCATAGAAAATGACTTATGACTTACCTATGGCCTATAATTTATGACTTATCTATGTCTTATGATTTATGACTTATCTATGGCTTATGATTCATAGAAAATGATTTATGACTTATCTATGGCTTATGATTTATGGTTTATGACTTATCTATGGCTTATGACTTATTGAAAATGACTTATGACTTACCTATGGCTTATGACTCATAGAAAAGGATTTATGACTTATCTATGGCCTATGATTTATGACTTATCTATGTCTTATGATTTATGACTTATCTATTGCTTATGACTCATAGAAAATGACTTATGACTTATCTACGGCCTATGACTTATCTTTGTTATACTAAAATTCACCACAAACAAGGCAAAATGCCATGTTGATGATTCATGGTTCATGACTTATCTTTGGCTTATGACTTATTGAAAATGACTCATGACTTAACTATGGCTTATGATTCATAGAAAATTACTTATAACTTATCTATGACTTATAATTTATGGTTTATGACTTATCTACGTCTTATGACTTATTGAAAATGACTTATGACTTATCTATTGCTCATTACTCATAGAAAATGACTTATGACTTATCTATGGCTTATGATTTATGGTTTATGACTTATCTATGTCTTATAACTTATTGAAAATGACTTATGACTTATCTATGGCTTATGACTCATAGAAAATGACTTATGACTTATCTATGGCTTATGACTCATAGAAAAAGAATTTATGACTTATCTATGGCTTATGATTTATGACTTATCTATGTCTTAAAATTTATGACTTATCTATGGCTTATGATTCATAGAAAATGACTTCGGCCTATGACTTATCTTTATTATACTAAAATTCACCACAAACAAGGCAAAATGCCATGTTGATGATTCATGGTTTATGACTTATCCATGGCTATTATTTATAGAAAATGATATGCCTTATGACTTATAACTTATCTAGGGCTTATGATTCATGGTTTATGACTTGTAGTTTATGATTGCTATATAGCTTATGATTTATAGAAAAGAAATAAAGAATAAAAGTTATGAAAGGAACATGTGCTAAATGATCAATCCTAGATTGCAAATTGAGACCCAACAACAGCGCAGGTGCTAAAAACAGATCCATGTGCGGCTTTATGGATTGCCTTCTAAACAGATGGCAGGGAGGGAGTTCCAGAGGCCAGCAATACGAGGAAAGAAGCTATTTGAGTAGAAAGCTCTCCGGCATCTGGGGACCTCCACAGTGAATGGATGGGATTTAGTAGATTGTCGAGTTGGTCTAGTGAACTTACGTCGAGGGGGCACCAGAGCAGCCAATTCATCGGAGCATAATCCATTGAAGTATTTGTAAAACAAGCACAAGGATGCTACATTGCGGCGATGGGACAGGGACTGGAGCTTGGTTGACAGTGAGGGACCTATTAGGTTGGCGACTCTTTTTTGGACCTTGTCAAGGAGATGCACCAGCCCAGATGTGACAACAATAAGTCTTTAGTATGACTTGACTGAGGATTGAACCTTGGTCTCCCGGCCTTATTAGTGGAAACTCTACCCATTAGGCCAAATGAGCCAGACGTCCACAGAATGGAAATATTTTTAAGAACGGCAGCAATATGCAGGTTACAACTGTGGAATTTCCATGGGTCTCACCAGTTCTTATAATGTTGTTATTATTATTGTTGTTATTATTGTTGTTATCATTATTATTTGGACTCACTAGGAGTTCTCACACAGATCATCGTCAGTGATTGCTCACTGACAACAACCAGTGGTATTTCCTGGAGTCTGAGTGACAACACGCCTCCCCAGATTTCCAGTATTCTTCACCTTTTTTCGATAACGATGCGGTATCGCAACAGCCTCTTACCATTGATTTTTCGCCGGTAAGGACCATTTGTCTTCTCTGGGATTTGGGTGGCAATAGGTCTCCCCAAGGTCCCAACATTCTCCACACTTTTCCAGTGGAGGTCTGGTTTGTGATGTACCTCCTCGGTCTTCTCATCTTCCTCGACCCTCTACAAATATTTTGTCTGGTGTCAGCCTAGGCCGGCACCATTTAAACAAAAAGAAATTTTTTTAATTAATTAAAAAAAAATTATTATTATTATTAATATTTTCAACAAAAAAAAAAACAAAAAAACATCTTACCTGAGGTTGCTAGCATGTCAGATAGCTGCGCAATTTCAACCAAATCGGGGAAAATTGTGACGTTCTGTTCGACCATCACTTCCATGAGGTTAAGAGCGGCTCTGGTCGACGTGAAAGCCAAAAAGGCGACCATTAAAAACAACGACGCCATCTTTTTTTCTTGCCTCGCTTAAGAACGCCGACTCCTTTTTGGATCTCTTCTTTTTCTTTGAAATGGCGAAAATAAATGTAAGTGGCTGAAGTTTTTATACTCGTTGGCCCGAATAGTGTATGGGTTGGCTGTGACAGTCGAGTGTCACGAGCAGGTTTTCAGATTTGATAAAACTGTGAAACAGCCATGTGTTGTTTAATAAAAATACGATAAGCAAAATACGATTTTGTTAAAGACGGGTAGTGGAAAATGAAGGTCATTTGCTTTTTAACCAAAAAATGAATACTCTTTGTTGAAAGTAATTAATACTCCTGATTGAAATAAAATGGATACTCCTGGTTTAAGAAAAATACAAATACTCCGTATTGAAAAAAACGAATACTCCTGATTGAAAAAAAAACGAATACTTCTGATTAAAAATACCAATACTCCTGATTAAAAAAAAAACGAATACTTCTGATTAAAAATACCAATACTCCTGATTAAAAAAAAAACGAATACTTCTGATTAAAAATACCAATACTCCTGATTAAAAAAAAAAAACGAATACTCCTGATTAAAAAAAAAACGAATACTTCTGATTTAAAAAAAAAAACGAATACTCCTGATTAAAAAAAAACGAATACTCCTGATTAAAAAAACGAATACTCCTGATTTAAAAAAAAAACGAATACTCCTGATTAAAAAAAAACGAATACTCCTGATTTAAAAAAAAAACGAATACTCCTGATTTAAAAAAAACGAATACTCCTGATTTAAAAAAACGAAAACTCCTGATTTAAAAAAAACGAATACTTCTGATTAAAAATACCAATACTCCTGATTAAAAAAAAACGAATACTTCTGATTAAAAATACCAATACTCCTGATTAAAAAAAAACGAATACTTCTGATTAAAAATACCAATACTCCTGATTTAAAAAAAACACGAATACTCCTGATTAAAAAAAACGAATACTCCTGATTTAAAAAAAAAACGAAAACTCCTGATTTAAAAAAAAAAACGAATACTCCTGATAGAAAAAAAATCTCTGAATACACAATTATTCTGTGCATGGAGTATTTTTTGCAACATAAATTGCACCCTTGGGCTGTACCAAGGTCATGTATAAGGGGCAGAAGGCATCTTCTGTTAGGCTTAGAAAGGATATCCGGATCGAGTAGAAAACCCGCCTGGCTTTGCTCACCATTTATTTACCTCCCCAGGAGGTTAGGCACAAGGTCAGAAGCGATTTCAAAGCTTCTTTCCTTTAACAATTATAAGAAACTTTTCCAACCACCGATTGCCATGGCCGATAGCGTTTTTGTTTTAATTTACTTACAATTTATTTTTGTGCACAATCTTATTAGTATTATTATTTAAAGAAAGTGATCTATATATTTATAAACCAAATGGCTGTGTGTATGTGATGTTTGATGTTTTATAAAAATGTAAATTTCTGACTAAAACGTTTGGAATGTAGCCTTTTGTTTCCTTGACCTTTTAGATTGTAGTATCGGTAACTTTAAGTGGGAGGAGTTTCAAATCTATCGCCAAAAAAAAAAAAGGTTTCTTTTAAAAGATTTTCAAGTGGTCTTAAATTTTTGACCAGTAGTGTATATAATCGAGGAGAACACCTCTCTGTCTGTGCATGTCTGTCCCTAAAAACATTACACACACACACATATATATATATAATAGTAACTCTGTGTGTGTGTGTGTCCGCCTGGTCTTTGTGTCTTATGTTCACCGAAACCGCTGGACAGAATTGCTTGAAAATTAACATGTGGACTACTGACCTCTCAGTGAAGGTCATAGGCTATATAAGAAATATATCACTTCAACGTTGGGGGTTTCAGGCACTCTCCCCACCCCCCACCCCTGAAAACCGTTTTCTATTAGATTCAAATGAAATTTAAACCATAGGTAAATGATAAAAAATAATATTCATTCCCAAAATTACAGCAAATTTAGATATTAAGAGAGTCTCGTCTACCTTAAACACACACTGAAAACTGTTTTCCTTTTGATTCAAATTATATATATATATATATATATATATATATATATATATATTATCAAGGAACACACCTTTCCGTCTATGTATGTCTGTCCCTAAAAACGAAGACATAGTAGGAAGTGTACTTTCGATATAATTGTATTCACATGCACAATTTGCATGTAAACATAATGGAAGTAATTTTGCGTCTCTGGCTGCCCCTTAAAGAAGCTAATGACAATTTTCAAACATGTTACACAATGAAATTAATCTATTTATTAGCGTTAGTTTAAGAGTATATACATATATCTGAATAGCTCGGTGAGTAAGATATCTAGCTGACAGCATCAAGTAAACTTTCCCTACCATGATGTTGCATATAATGCTACACTGGTAAGAAAGCCCAAAACGATGTCGTCTGTAGGTGAAAAACATTTTAATATTATATACTTTTATTAATTTTATATGTACATAAAAGTAATCCATGGACACCAGCGTCTTTACCACTGGACCAAGACGCCCTGTCTAGAAATATGTACGATTTTTATCACCTAAATATTTAATTAAATATTTAATTAACTATTTAGGTGATAAAAATCGTACATATGGTAAAAACGCTGGGTTCAATCCTT
>OY744553.1:6919603-6922103 GCA_963556195.1 Sepiola atlantica
TAGATGACATTTGGACCCCTTACGCCAAGAAGCTATGTTCCAAAAAATTCATAATGATCGGTTAATTAGTTTAGGAGTGAATCCTGTACATAGAAATATAAAACTATGTACACATACCTAACTTTATGTAGATAGATATATATTAAACCTTCGTTAGCTTAAGATAAATTGTCGTGCAATATCTTCTCCGTATGATAACGACCACATTTTTATTAAGACAAACATCAGATATTCATTCAAGTCGACATCGCAAGTCGAGAGAAAATCATCTTTATTTCATAAAGAAAGTAGAATCAAAAACATTTACGATCATTCCATTTTTCAGGGGTCGAAGGTAGAAATGTGTCGACCCGTGTCACACAGTTTGTTTCAACAAGAACAAAAGTAGAGAAAGAGATCCGCAGTATTTAGTGTTTGCATGAAATAAATATTATTGACAGTCACATGTGTCAGGCTCAGCCCATGTAGCCCGACTGCTGGAGTTGCCACTGAGATATATAGATATATATGTATGTATATGAGAAAGGAAGGGTGAGAGTAATCTGACATAATGGGAAATGACAAAGGAAAAACCAAGAGATATTTTTTATATATTCATCAACGTTTCGTCTTTATTTGTAAGACTTCCTCAGGATGATACTTTTAAGAAAAATGTCATGCAAGTACATCGAAATATTGGGTTGACATGATGGGTTGATGAGAAAAAGTAGTAGCCGTGGCTACTAAGAGCGCTGGACCAAGGTCCGGGCTGAGAGAAGTAAGTCAGTGGCAGAGAGTGAAATGAATGTGGGTGGCTGTGAGTGAAAAAGGGGAAGGGTGGGAGTGTTAGTGAATTTTTCACTCACAGCCGTCCATATTCATTTCACTCTCTGCCACTGACTGACTTCTCTCAGCCCGAACCTTGGTCCAGCACTCTTAGTAGCCAGGGCTACTACTTTTTCTCATCAACCCAATATTTCGATGTACTTGCATGACATTTTTCTTAAAATTATCATCCTGAGGAAGTCTTACAATAAAGACGAAACGTTGACGAATATAAAAAAAATATTTCTTGGTTTTTCCTTTTTCATTTCCCTATATATATATATATATATATATATATATATATATATATATATATATAAATAAATAAATAAAAATTGCAACTGAGATGCATATATATATATATATATATATATATATCAAAATTGCCACTGAGATACATACATATATATATATATATATATATATCAAAATTTACCGGGACATATACCAAATAGAAGTAGATTACAAACTTATTATTTTTATTTTTTATTTCTTCATTTTTATTTTAGAAAGAAAGAAAAACAAAATAAAAGCAAAAAATATTCTTTAGCATTTGCAAATAGAAAAGGCAACACACATTGGAAAAGGAAAACATTTTTTTTTTTTAGAAGAAAAATGAATGTACAAAAATTCCCCTTTTATTATCCTGTGTTTTTTTTTGTTTCTTTTTTTCGTTTTGCATTTTTTAATAATTATCGAGTACGCTGCACACCATTCTGAAAAAAAAAAGAAGAAAAAAAAAGAGATACAGGGTCCGCCATAAGTAACTATATATTTTCTTTTGTTTGTACCTGGTTATGTTACAACAGCAGGATTTTGCAGAGGGTCTGTACTTTCAACAGGGCGGGGCAGCAGCCCATTATGCTGCGCTTGTGCGAGACTGGCTGGACGACAACCTGCCCCGTCGATGGATTAGTTAGCGTGGCCGTCTTGTTCACCAGATTTGAACCCACCCGACTTTTTCCTGTGGGTCATTCTCAAAGACAAAGTCTACTCAGCAAAGCCCCGTGGCATCGTTAAACTTAAGGAACAAATCCGAGCTGTCATTGCTCAAATGCCGTTGGAGCTGCGCGCCAAAGCATGCCGCTCAGTCCTTGAAAAATTTAACAAAGTGCATCGAGCTCCACGGAGAGCACACAGAGCTTTAATAAACATCCTGTTTTATGCTGCAAAAAATGATCCAAAAAATACAGATGGTTTATGATTGGCTCGCAATGCACATTGGTTAATGACGTCATTGCAAAATGGAAATATTAGTAAGAGCGTCATCGATTCAGCAAGTATTAAAGGGACATAACTCTGATGGAAATAGTTTAAACGATTCAACCGGAAGAGAGTTTATTCGTTTCGATGCTTCCACCAAGGAATCTATATTTATCATGGGTGATGTTTCCACTACAACGTCTATATAGGAGGAATTAATAAGTAAGTAAATAAAAGAATAAAGATATATATATATATATATATATATATATATATACACACACACACATGTAAATTAATAGATATATAACCAATAATAAAACCATAAATACGGCTTTTTACTAATAATAAGACACAGCCTCCTGAAGACGGTCGCGAGACCGAAAGCGCTCGAGAAATGGCCCAAGATACAACGTTAGGCGCCATACTCCACCAATTGACACCGGAGAACAGACGAATCACTTGCCGTGTCGAGAAATTAACCAGAAAAATA
>OY744553.1:6927103-6994603 GCA_963556195.1 Sepiola atlantica
ATTTAATTTTCATTAATATAATTGTTTTATTACATGTAATTGTACGTATAAGTGATCTCTAAATAAATGTTTTTTTACTGTCCACCTACTTTTGGCTCACCCTGTATATATATATATATATATATATATATATATATATATATATATTATCCAGTTTCTTCACTGGCCATACCGCAGCCAGTCTAAATATGGTAAAGCCTATGTCGCTTCTTGACCACCTTTCTTCCTCCCTCCCCCAACTCTTTCCAGACAAACGAGGACCCCAAAATGACCAAGTTGTTTTCCCCCCAACCATCACAATTCAGTTACTTCATTCTGACATCAAGCAAAATTTTAGAAACAAAAAGAAAAAAAAAAGTCACTTTTGGTTGATGACTTTTTTGTGTATATTAAAAGAAAAAAGTTGATGATTTTTGTTATTTGTAAGAGAACAGGAATTTATAGGTGTTTTTTGTTTGTTTTGCTTTTTTTTTTTTGAGAGAGAGAGAGAGGGAGAGAGTGCAAAAAAGAGAGAGGAGGGATGCAAATATATATAACCATTTTCCGCGGGTGTTTCATCTCTTTAAAAGGGAACCGTAGGGTGCAAAAAAATTGAAAGAGAAAGAGAAATGGGAGTGCAAAAGAGAGAGGAATACAAGAGAGAGAGAGAAGGGGGGTACAGGAGAGAGAGAGAGAGGGGTACAAGAGAGAGAGAGGGGGTGCAAAAACTAAACAGGAGGTGCAAGAAAGATGTGCAAAAAAATAGAGAGGGGTGCAAAAAATAGAGAGGGGTGCAAGACAGAGATGGGTGCAAGAGAGAGAGATGGGGGGTACAAGAGAGAGAGATGGGGGGTACAAGAGAGAGATGGGGGGTACAAGAGAGAGATGGGGGGGTACAAGAGAGAGATGGGGGGTACAAGAGAGAGATGGGGGGTACAAGAGAGAGAGATGGGAGGTACAAGAGAGAGATGGGGGGTACAAGAGAGAGATGGGGGTACAAGAGAGAGATGGGGGGTACAAGAGAGAGAGAGAGAGAGAGGAGGGTGCAAAAAATAAAGAGGGGTGCAAGAGAGAGATGGGGGGGGTGTAAAAAGGAAAGAGAGTAAAAAACACATTTTTAAAAAAGATCCCCAACATAAATCAGTTTTCTTATGTGAATATTTCAGAGAATAATCAATCAAGTAATATAAAAAGAGCGGCACAAAAATGCGCCGGAGTTTTCTTCTGTCTCCCCTCAGAGAGGAGGCAACGTTGCCCGGAATTTTAGCTGGAGTTGGAAGAGGAGGCAGCAGCGGCGGCGGCAGGCGGTGGTGGCGTAGTAATGGTGACCGGCTCGTAAGGGGGTGGTGGGGGGTGTTGGATTGAGGCCTCTGGAATTTGTTCCATCAAAGGAATCTTGATGGCGTCTTCATAACTGGGAGGAAGCAGCATCTGCAGAACACGAAAACAAAACAGTTGAATTATGTCGTGGTGGGGAGGGAAGGGGGAGGTATGGTTAAAGGGGAGGCGCGGAGATGGGGCTGAGGCGAGGCGGGGAGATGGGGCTAGGGGGAGATATGGCTAGAGGGGAGGGGGAGATAGGGCTAGGGGGGAGGGGGAGATAGGGCTAGGGGGAGGGGGAGATAGGGCTAGGGGGGAGGGGGAGATAGGGCTAGGGGGGAGGGGGAGATAGGGCTAGGGGGAGGGGGAGATAGGGCTGGGGGGGATAGGGCTGGGGGAGGGGGGATAGGGCTGGGGGGGATAGGGCTAGGGGGAGGGCTGGGGGGTGGGTGAGATAGGGCTAGGGGGAGGGGGAGGGTTAGAGGGGAGGGGATAGGGTTAGAGGGGAGGGGAGATAGGGCTATGGGGAAGATGGGGCTTGAGTGGGGAGATAGGGCTAGAGGGGAAGACATGGCTAGAGGGGAGGTGAAGACAGAGGAAAGGAATACAAACTTCAAGTCAAAAATTATGTGCGAAATTTTTACTGCAATTTTAAGGTCATGATTATTTTTTATTATTATTGAACCTAAAAACCTAAGTTGGGAGGTGTGTAGAGAGATGTCTATTTACATTAGTGTTAAACCTCTGCATGTCGGTACAGTCGGAGAAACAGGGAGCAGGGAGGGAGATCCAGAAGCCGGCAGCACGAGGAAATAGGCTATTGAAGTAGAAGGCTCTCCGGTATTTGGGGACCTCCACAGTGAATGGATGGGATTTAGCTGATTGTCGAGTTGGTCTAGTGAATTTGCGTCGAGGTGGCACTGGAGCAGCTAGTTCATTGGAGCACAATCCATTGAAGTATTTGTAAAACAAGCACAAGGATGCAACATTGCGGTGGTGGGACAGGGGCGGGAGCTTGGTAGACAGTGAGAGACCTATTAGATTAGAAACTCTTTTTTGGACCTTGTCTAAGAGAGAGAGACTAGTGGATGATGCACCAGCCCAGATGTGGCAACAATACTCCATGCATGGGCGGATGGTGGCTTTGTAGAGATACAAGATAATGTAAGGTGTGAGGAGTTTACTAGCACGGTAGAGGGAGCCCACTTTCTTTGCGGCAGCCTTGGCAATGTTTTCAATGTATTTGTTTCAATTCATGTTACCTGGATGATAAATTTAATAAAAGAACTTTCTCTTTTTACTGATGGATAACCGCTTATCAAGGCTCAGGGACCACTCGAGGGTTAAAAACGGATTGCTGGTTGGACGTTGGTCGCCGTCACAAGATGATTTGAAACAGTTTCCGGAATTGGAAAAGGATTACTTAAGACGATTTGATAAGTAATTGTTTGCATTAGACTTGAAGACAACGATACTGCAGTCAGTTGGAATGTAGACGCGTGCTATCTTGTTCCACTTTTAGGATGTTTTAAGAAAGAAACTTTGTTCATGGAAGTTCCGTTAGGCTTTTGGTACAGAGAGAAAGAAAGAGAGAAAGAGAAATGAAAATTTTTGCTCTGGTTGTAACCAGACGAGTTCTTGCTGTGAATGTTTTACGGGGGGGGGGGGGGCACGGATTGGAGCTCAGTCGAGCATCGGCACATGTTTTATTGTAACCCACGCATGGGGAGATTGATTTATTTACATTGGAAAACGAAGTAAAAAAATTTTTTTTATAAAAATTAAAAAAAATACTAGCCCCCCTACAACAAAATTAACAAAAAAAAAGAACTAGGGACAAATAACTTTGATCTATACAATGAGGAACAAGGGAGATAATCTGATCGCGGTCTGACAGTTCCTCTTTGTAAGACATTCGCAGCAAGAACTCGTTTTATTACCACAACTACAAAGAACTCTTCTTTTTCCACTGGTATTCACTAAAACATTTTTTAAAGATTGCAATGGAACTCAGTTTTATTAATGTTTTTGTGCGTCAAGAGATAAGAAAGTTTGAAGTGCTTCACCTCCGTGTCTGGGTCCACTCTGTAGGACCGGGTTGAATTTCGATAAGCCGAAACCATTTGTGCATACTTATAGCAAGCCCAAACGACACTCAGGAAATAAGCCTGGAAAAGAAAAGGAAGAAAAGAAATAAAATACATTAGAAAAACGGAAATGAAATGAAGGGGAAATAAAGAACGAAAAAAAAACGAAAATAAAAAGAAAAATGGCAAAAACTACAAAAATGAAAATAAAAGAAAATGAAAAGAGAAAACAAACAAAAGAGGAAAAGAAAGGAAAATAGGAAACAAAAAAAAAAGGAAAAAAAACTAGAAACGAAAAGAAAATTTTTAAAAAATAGAAAAAAAAAATTTTTTTAAATACAAAAAAAAATGGATAAAAAAAATTAAAAATAAAAAAAATTATTTTTTAAAATAGATACTAATTTTTTTTTAAATAGAAACAAAAAAGAAAATAGAAAAAAATAGAATAAAAAAAATAAACAAAGAAAATAGAAAAAAAAGAAAAACAAAAACTGAAACAAAAATAATAGAAAAAAAATTAAAATAAAAAATTGAAACAAAAAAGAAAATAGAAAAAAAAAATAGAACAAAAAAAAATAAACAAAAAGAAATAGAAAAAAAAATAGAACAAAAAAAAATAAACAAAAGAAATAGAAAAAAAATAAAAATAAAAAATTGAAACAAAAAAAGCTACAATTATTTTTACGTGCTTTAAAACATGAATTAAAGAAAAAAAGGAAAAAAATGTACGGAAAAATAAATAAGAAGGTGATAAAAAAATTTTTTTTTTTTTTTAAATGGAAGTTTTGCGCTTCAGATCACGTCTAAAAAAAATCCCTGGACAGAGTTTTAATAAAGATCTTATCTGCCGCTTCACGTTTTTTTATATTTCCAACAACGCTCAGTTGTGACAACGACACATTGTCAATTAGGGATGACCATAATGCACTTTTAGTTCAGTTGCAGATGAGAAAAAGGAAGCGGTGACGACGACGGATGATACAACAACACTTACCCGTAAAAACAACAGCAGAACAAAGAAAGTGACGATCAACAACATCAGCAAATCGCTGTCCATTTCCAAAATTCGTTGAAATCCGGGACAATTTTCCTGTAAAAAAAAAAAAAAATTAATATAGAAATCGGCAATAAACCGTGAACATGCATCAGCATTAACAGAAGATCGCAAGCAATCAAAATATGCCGGTCTTCGACATATTCGTGTTCCAACCGATCGCCATGGAGACAAGTGACGCAATAGGCCCTGTCACGCGCGACTTCCTTCACAGTCTTGGTCTATTAATGACATGACACACCGGGAACTACGGTGAATTGACTTGGCTTTACGAGCGCCTCTCAATCATCACTATTTGAAGAAACGCCTTCAGCCTGCTCTTGGCCAACCAAGCCAAGCAGGACATCCGATAAAACTTCCTGATATTTGCATATTGGTTTTGCAAAATGACATTTTATTAATTAACTATTATTTCTTGTTATTTATTGAATAATTTTTATATTACTAATAAAGAAACAATGCTTTATAATAATGGTGTTAATTTGCATATTGGTTTTGAAAAAGAACATTTTATTAATTAACTATTATTTGTTGTTATTTATTGAATAAATGTTTTTATATAGAAGTCACAAAGTTTTGATATTTTATCAGATTTGTATTATCAACATCATTTCTCTTCATATTATTGTGTAAGCAGGGGGAGGAGGGGAGAACGGAATTACCCGCATAAAGAATTTCATTGTTTTGTTTTACTCGGCATTGTCCTGGAGCAATAAATGTAAGATTACAGTATTACATTTAAAAGGGAGAACAATGGTAAATAAATTACGTTATTGTTTTTGTTTTTTTTCAACACATTAAAAGGAGAGAGGAATGGGCTGGGCGGAGGAGAAAAGGGTGAGTTGGGGAGAGGGACAAAAAAAATGGGAGAGAGAGAGTAAAAGATAGACAGATAAAGAGACAACTAGAGAGAGAGAGAGAGAGAGAGAGAGAGAGAGAGAGAGAGAGAGAGAGAGAAATAGAAGTTTTAATATAAAAGTTTCAGTTATTTTTATTGAGAGTCGAGTGAAAGATGGCAGTTCAAAATAAAATAACAGAAAAACTTCTGAATAGATTTACTCATCAGTTGAAAATATTAGTGTACACCAAAAATTACAGAAAATAAGTGAGTAGAATTTTAATAAAAAATAAAATTAATTTACTATTCGGAGTTCACGAACTCTGAATGACAAGCCAGCATGTAGTCTTCATATTAGAAAAAGGGAGATAATCTACGACAAGCTTGGCTTGACATGAATGTCGTTCGGAGCAATGAGCTTAAAATAAGTCTCAGTCTCTCTCTCTCTTTCCACAACATTTGACCTTACAGCTTACTGGGTGATCATGTTGAATAAATCAGTCATTGTGTGCAAAGATCCTGTTGTTGAATTACCTAATTGAATAATTAATATGAGAAGCATATCAGATGGATTTTTATTACAGCTATCAAAATTGGCCCCAGTTCAGCAGGATAACA
This sequence comes from Sepiola atlantica, assembly GCA_963556195.1. Lineage (NCBI taxonomy): Eukaryota > Metazoa > Mollusca > Cephalopoda > Sepiida > Sepiolidae > Sepiola > Sepiola atlantica. The sequence continues at coordinate 6,933,000 of OY744553.1, forward strand.
CACATACACTCAGTGGCGTGAAGACAAAGTATAATTTTGAGTTGACTGAAGTATGAATGTTAAATAACTTTTTGGAACTAAATGATCACAGTGTCAATTCGGTGACCTCTTGGGATGGGGGGAGGTCACCCCATATTTATCTCTAAGGAGTTAGATAGAAGAATACCCTTTCGGATAAAAATTTTGAGAAGCAAATCCATTTTTATGCGACAATCCATTAAACATTACACCCTTGTCCCATCCTGAAAATCTTAACTCTCGCAACATGTTTGCATTAGATATCACTCCTTTTAGACTTTTGGCTATGAGCAATGTGTAGTATCTGTTTTAATACTAAACTTCATTTTCTCTGTGAAACAGAAATCCTTCTAGACTGAGGCAACATTTATTTTTGTCCCAATCAAGAGTGTCCTTTTTGAGGAGCTGCATTTTCCCCCCACATTAAAAACTGACCTTGCATTTAACTTTGTCCTCGTGGGGGAAGGCCAATAAATAGGGACTCCTGTTAAAAATATGTGGTGGTCACTATAACTGAAATCGACTTCTCAAAATGAAAAAAATTAATTAAATAATTAATGATAGCTTTTTATTGCAGCTAACCAAATGAACTCAGTCCTTGGAGACACAACACACGCGTATGAATGACAATGCCAGCAAGAAGACAAGATATGATTTTGCGTTGGTTATAGTGTTAATGATTCAATTATATTTCGAAAACTGAATGATTACATTGTCTCAATTCGTTGGCGACAATCAGGTTACGAATTAACGCCCCCATCTCGCGAAGATGAATGCCAACAACTTGGAACTAATATCAAGACAAAGTATGCTCTAAACCAGGGGCGGGCAACCTTTTCAGAGTGAGGGCCAGATGAGACTTTTGGAAGGAGATCGCGGGCCGGAGTGAAAAACGAAATCTCAGAATTACTATATTTTGTTTACATGAATAAATTGTACAAAAATTGCATTGAACACTCTACAAATATGATATTTTTTCTCAGGAGACTTCTGTATGTGATGTTATAAAAGGCGCCAACGAAGAGCCATTTTGGAATCCTAAAAAATAATGACGGGAGAAGCAGCAAGTTGATCCAGCATTCGTTTTGACACACCTCACATAAGTTCTGTTTCATGCCCTATCCTCGTCTCTCGTTTCCTCTTTGCCTCTCTCTTTCTCTTTCTTTATCTCAGGCCAAGGATTTGAAATTAATAGTTAAAGAAAAATGAAATATGCATGCATCATCGCTCACTGATATTCATACATTTTTATCCCAATGTAAATCTTAATTGAAACCTACTTTTACGTCTATGCCACAAAATGATATGAGTTTTACTGGAAGGTCCGCGGGGCGGATTGCAATAATAAAGCATAGCAGGGTGGCGGGCCGGACACTAAGCCTTCGCGGGCCGGATGTGGCCTGCGGGCCGGAGGTTGCCCGCCCCGGCTCTAAACACTACCTAAACACTAACAATTGCTCTTTGATGTCCAAGAAAGGCGAATTCAAAGAATATATTCAAAAGATACAGCCAGACAACGAACGCCGTCATCACAGAAAGTTGGTTTCACAAAGACATCAAAGATGTAGAAATCCATGTTGATGATTATGTAATCTTTCGATATGACAGAGAAAATGTTAAGGGGTGGTGGAAAAGCAGTCTAACGCCGTCACAGTACCAACTTTCTCATAATACTTACCCAACCACCTACTACAATGCTATTCCGAGAGTTTGACTCGAAGGAGAATAGGTTCCACTTGTTGCAATATTATATTGAAAAAAAAAAATTTACATTTAAAAAAGAATTTCTAATTAAAAAAAAAAATTTTATTTAAAAAAGAATTATATTTTTAAAAAATTTATTTTAAAAAAAATTTATATTAAAAAAAAAAAATAAATTTATATTTGAAAAAAAATTTATATTTAAAAAAAAATTTATATTTTTAAATATAAATTTTTTTTTAAATATAAATTTTTTTTCAAATATAAATTTTTTTTTTTTTGAGTACAAATTTTTGTTTTGAATACAAATTTTTGTTTTGAATATAAATTTTTTTTTAAATATAAATTTTTTAAAAATATAATTCTTCTACATAAATCTTGAAGAAGAAAACAGAAATTAACTTACAAATCGTTGATTTTGAACGCTAATAATGTACACAACCTCTCAAGCCACCCAGAAAAGGTGTTACGTTTTTTGACGTAAAAGAAAAAAAAAGATAAAATTATGAAAGGCCCTTACCAGTCCTTGATCTTTTAGCCAAAGTTTGATGTTTGAAGTCAGAGAGAAAGACCCGATGACCGTCAGACTGCTCAGACAGAAATCAAATACCTGAAGGCTGAAAAAAGGGAGCAGGTAGCCAGGGCGATTCTGAAAGGTGAGAAATAAAAACACAGGTAAGACACAGGTGAGAAATAAAAACACAGGTAAGACACAGGTGAGAAATAAAAACACAGGTAAGACACAGGTGAGAAATAAAAACACAGGTAAGACACAGGTGAGAAAAAAAAACACAGGTAAGACACAGGTGAGAAAACAAATGATCTACTGGAATAATCTTGCTAGTTTCCAAGAATAAACTTTTAAAAAATGTTAAACTTTATTTTAAAACTAGCAGGGTTACCCGGTGTTGCCCAGGGTCATAAAAAAAAAAAACAACATAGAAGAGGTTAGAAAGTGTGTGCAACATCTTTAGGTGCTTTTTTACATTGGGACCCGCGCTAAAAGTCCCGCAGCATCGGTGCTTTCCGGATGTTTACGTTAAACGCCCGACAGTGCCGAATGAAAACTCCGTTGAAAACAGAAACGAGGCTGGATTTACAAGCGTGACAAAACAATCACAAAAAATTGTCTAAATTTAAAAAAAAAAAAATTTTCTATATTTTTTTTATTAAACATTTGTACGTAATAATTTTTTTTTAAAACGGAGAAATAACAGTGAAAAGTTAATCAAGTGTTTTTTTTTTTACGAAAAATTTTTTTTTGTTAACTTTTTTTTTAATGACTATTTTTGTTTATTTCAATAGGGTTAATGGGTTATGAATTAGGGTTAGGGCAGTCGGGTTAGGAATTAGGGTTTGGCCAGTCGGGTTAGGAATTAGGGTATGGCCAGTCGGGTTAGGAATTAGGGTTTGGCCAGTCGGGTTAGGAATTAGGGTTAGGGCAATTTAATCGCGTTTCAACCAGTTTGTAAGTTTAGCGTTTTATTCAGTTTGAATGTCATCTGCTTATTCGTCTCGCTTCGGGGTTTTCCGGTGTTTACCGTAAACTCCCGGAAAGCACCAACGCAGAGGGACGTTTAGTGCGAGTTCCAATGTAAAAAAGTACCCATCTTTATATTTAAACTTTTATCTCTCTACCTCTCTTTTCCCCTTCCCTGTTTTTCCACATCCCTTTCTCCGACCCTTCTTTCGCCTCCTTCCAGCCCATTCCTCTTCATGCATTGAAAATAATAATAATAATGTAAGTCATTCACCTCTCCTTTATATAATAATAATAGATAACATTGGAAATGGCTGAAAACTACCCCCCCCCCTCCCAGACGAAATTTGGTCCAGTTGACTCCAAAAGAATCAATATATTTTTTTAAATTTATGATATTATTCACCCTGGGCAACACTGATCAAGAATATACCAACTTTGTGGCTGTTTGTTTAGTAGTTTTTGACTTTTAGCTGGATACACACATACAAGTACAAGAGACCACAAGACAGATATACTATAACATAGTTAACATATTTGGAGCAGCGAGTGAGGACGATCACGGCCAATGCAGTGAACGCACACATGCGGGTTCAAACTTTTGAAGGGGAGTTTGAATTACCTACTAGACATTATCCTCGAGTGTCTTCGGTCTCTCTGTACAAGGGTTTGTCAGGATAACCTGACATGAGGATACATCCCCTAGAAGTAAGCCCTGACCAAATATTCAAAATAACAGTATTCGAAGTCCAAATAAGATCTCCTCGACACGACTATACACTGGCCCATATGAGGAATGGTGCACCTTCTCGAAGTAATGTTACCTCAAATAACAGCACTTAGCTGGATACTCCACCAGACCAGATGAATTCTTGTCCTGGAATCCGGTAAGACCAAGAGACCACAATAAAGATATAGTATGACATAGTTAACGGGTCAATTGGGGAGGAGAAAATTGATGTTCTTAACTTCTTTACTGGTTCGGCATTTGAGAGGTAGAAGAGAACTTTAATGGAACACTCAAATATTTATGTATCTCATATGGAGATCAAGTGTTAGCCCCAGGAAAGGGGCTCCTTGATTTCTGAGAACTTCGACTGAAGTAAAATGAAACAAAAAAAAAAGAGACATACACACAGACAACTGTCCTTTATATAATAGAAGAAGAAAAAAAAGATTAAATTTCCCTGGTAAGAAAAAGAATTACAGAAGAGATCAACTCAAGGGAGATAACTCTCAACGTCTTTTTAAACAACAAACAACTTTACCAGTTTACTATTACACAATTGAATGTTGGGAGGTGACGGTGGTTAAGTCAATATCGACACGGACTGAAGACCTGGGTGTTCCAAGTTCGAATCCAGTACCACTTGTACTTAGGGATGTTGGCAACCTTCTCGTTGTCCTTCCCGTAAGTACCCGACGTCTTTCCAGAGATATTTCTAACTAGAAAAACATCGGGAAAACTAATGCCAACACCAGAATCATCTCATTTACATGAAAGAAGAATTGAATGTTGTGTGAGGGAGAGACTAACTTTTTTTTATCATTATTTTAGTTCAGCTAGTTCTCAGACATCAAGAGGCCCTATCCTATTTATTTGGAGAGTTTTCCTGTTAATTTATTTGGAACTGCCACATTTCACTTGTGTATGTTTTATAACAAGCCCCGAATAAACTCAAAAAAATGTAAAAATTTATTTTTAAATTAGATTTCCCTGGCAAGAAAAAGAATTACGGAAGATATCAACTCAAGGGAGATAACTCTCCACATTTTTTTTTTAAACAACTATTCTTCAACAACAACTTTACCCGTTTAATATTACACAATTGAATTTTGTGTGAGTGAGAGACTAACCTTGTTTTTCATTAATTTAGTTCAGTTAGTTCTCAGACATCAAGGGTCCTATCTTGGGGACCCTTGATCTCTGAGTTACATTTATATTCAAAGACTTTTTTTTTTTAAGTTTTAGCAGTTACATAATTACGATCCATTTTTTTTTTGCACTTGCATGTTCTCACTCGCGGAGTGATTAGTACGTGGTTCGGTAAGAATACACTTGAATGCCCTTACTCGCGGAAGGATATATACTTTGGGCGAGAAGAACGCTGTTCGCATGGGAGACAATTTCAGTTTCTGCCCAAGCCTGTCTCCCCGCAAATTATAAAGTCACTTTGGAGATGTCACTGCGACAAGACGTCATATCTCGCTTCTCGCCTCTAGCAATGGCTTTGCTAGAGAGATAAAACTAATGGACTCAATTCCATTTTTCTAATAGCTGTACGTCGGCGTACTCAACGTATTTTGTATTTCATGTTTTATGTTGATGAAACTGTTGAGTAAAATTGATTTAAACTGTAGAGAAGAAGTTTGTTCTTTTAGCCAAACCTTAGTGACCCTTTTCTTTATATCAAACAAGGCCAGTAGGATGGATATTGACACCACAACCCTACTACAAAATGGCGAGCCGACATCTTCTTTCACCAACGTCTACAAACATATTAATGCTGTTTCTTTTTAGAGCCATTATCTTAACTTTGCAACAGCTTGGCTTACCAGGAATTGAGTCGTGGTATTTCTTATAGATTTTATTTGATTATACCGATTGCCCCTAACGTAAGCGGTATAATGTTTATTTCTTTCAGGGACCATATTGCTTTCAGGTCACTCTTGAGGTCCTGATATCTTGTGATTTTTTTCACGTTCGACTCTATAGAGGCCATCGTCATTCGAGACGCTTACATCAATAATGAGAAAAGTTCTTTTAATTTGTTTCACATATGATCATGTCTGATTTGATGGCTTTGTCTTTTAGGTATATGCCCGACTGCGTCTTTGTCATAGAACACTGTCACCTTTCCGTTTGATGTTATGAGTGAAAGTTCATGCACCCAGATGTTCGGCGATCTGTTTGTGTACATGTGTATGTACATGTTCACGTCTTTATATGGCAATACTATTAAACTAGTAAGGTGTTGAAGCACAATAGTGTGTCTTTTTTTTTTTAAGACGTTAAGAGTTATTTCCCTTGAGTTGAAATCTACATAGTACAAACACCGCTAGTATATATCACAGGTCTCGCTAGTTTTAGGTACTTAGATAATAAAATTTAAAATAAACAAAATGTATCGGCATCATTCCAAAAGTCACAGTAGACAAAAAGGAACCTATTTTAGACGTCGTAATCCTGTATTTGTATATTGATAATGCCATTTTAAATATACAGGAATAATTGTCATATTTGGGTTGATGAATCTCTGTCTCATTTAAGAGTTTTTGATAAGGTGCAGAAACGTATCTGTAATTTGATTGGCCACACCCTTTCTTCTTCTCTGCCCCCCCCCTCTCTCACAGATGTGATGTTGCTCGTCTTAGTTCTTTTCTATAAATACTATTACGGCATGTGTTTTTCAGAATTGTCTGATCTATTCCCTGCTTCCTTTGTTCCAGCTTGTTCGACTCATTGGTCTAGTGGTCTCCACCAATTCACTGTTTTGATACCCCATTGTAATACAGCTTCCTATTCCAGTAGCTTCTTTACAAGAACCGCACGCTTGTGGAACTCTCTTCCTGCTGACTGTTTTCCTCCAACTATAGCCTTGGTCTTTTCAAGACTAAAGCCAATAGGCATCACCTGTCATTGAATAATCATCTTGTGTTCTTGTTAGCTCTTTACATCAAGTGGCTTCATGCCTTGTCTCGAGCAATTTCCATAAAAAATTTTAAAAAAAAAAAAAAAAATAGTTCTCCAGGTGTAATTGATGAAGGACGAACTTTAATATATATCCAATTGAGAAAGTTACTTTGGCCGTTCCGATCAACTTACTTGACTTGCACCCTCTCAATGTAAATACTCACGACCCACCTGACTAGCAGCAAAATCCCACCCCTTCACTGTAGATGGCCTCTTGATGCCAGAAAAATTTCCTACTCTAAAAACTTCTGTCCACAGATCGCTTGCCTGTGGAATTCCCTCCCTGCTCCCTCGAATGTACCAACCTGCAGAAATTGTGGAATTCCCTCCCTGCTCCCGTACCAACCTGCAGAAAACTAAATGTAATACAAACATCTTGCTGCCCAACTTCCCACCCAATGCTAGAAAGGGGCACAGACAAAAAGAGTTCATAGAGAGGGGGGGTGACTGCCCCTCCCCCTCGCTCTCTACCCCTCCCTCTCGCTCTCTACCCCCTCCCCCTCGCTCTCTACCCCTCCCCCCTCGCTCTCTACCCCTCCCTCCTCGCTCTCTACCCCTCCCCCTCGCTCTCTACCCCTCCCCCCTCGCTCTCTACCCCCTCCCCCTCGCTCTCTACCCCTCCCCCCTCGCTCTCTACCCCTCCCTCCTCGCTCTCTACCCCTCCCCCTCGCTCTCTACCCCTCCCCCCTCGCTCTCTACCCCTCCCTCCTCGCTCTCTACCCCTCCCCCTCGCTCTCTACCCCTCCCCCCTCCCTCTATTTCTCTTTCTCACTCTTTCTGATTGACACACTTTGAGAAGCGAAAGCGAGCCGGCAATGTCAACCAATATTTAATCTAAGATATAAGGATTTTAAGTTACCATAAATATCGACTCCTAGCAAAGTAGCCATCTTGTTTAGTCTCAGGAAGTAAGGTTCCTAACGTAAACAAGTGGATAATAAAAAAGATGACTACTTTTTTAAATTCTGTATTTTATTTACATCCTCTCTAGGGGAGGTTAGACACAAGGTCAGGTGTGGGTTTTGATGAAAATATTTCTATGGAACTAACTGGACTCGAACCCGGCACACCCAGGTCCGCAGTCCACGTCGTTAACCACTTAGCCACCGTCTCAAGCAGCTAATCAGCTAACAAAGGTATGATTATGAACTTTCTTTCATGTATGGCACAAGGCTAAAACGGAACACAATGACGATGTATTTCAAATTGAAAAACTTAAGAGTATTGATTTACTCCTTTCCAGGAGTTAGGCACAAGGCCAGTTTTTATCTTACTCCCACAAGTAAGATGTGACTCAAGGTCGGGTCGGGAAAGTGGGGTTTAAAAATTGCCTGGGCAGCCCCATCGGCATTCCCCGGTAGGGGCGCCTCAGACAGTAAGCAATAAACCTACTCCTCCCCAAAGAGGGGAGGCAAAGCCTGGGAGGGTGGACCTCCTAGAACTGCACAGGACAGACCCATTGACCGGCGTAAGTCAAGACCCGAATACAAAACAATACCAGTCTATGGGGTGCAGTATCCATTGGAACATATACAACACTTTGATCTTAGCCAAAAGGCCAAAGAAAAACTTAAGAGTAGAGATAGTTCTCCGGGAGCAATTGTTTAACCGGGATAAGCTTAGAGCGTGCTGCGACCCTTTATTTTGTGTTAATCTATATCAAATTGCAAAAGTTACCTTCGCAGCTCCGTAGATCAGAAGGACGCTCATCATTGTCGAACAGAGGGTGAATGTGTACGCCACACACAAATCTTCTGCAAGTTAAAAAAATAAAAAAATAAATAAAAAAGTTATTTAAACGTTTTAAGATTACATTTATTATTAGACCACCCTTGACCCGTTGGGTCAGTATTTATTAAATATATTAAATATATAATGTCTTAACATTTGTTGATGATCATGTTTTTTTACAAGAAAGTATGATTAATGATGAGTTTGAAGGGGTGAACAGTTTCTTCATATGAGATATATATATATATATGTATATATTTTAAAAGATTATGACATTAAGAACGCTTTCGGGTTAAAATCAATTTAGTATTACGTAGTAAGAGAGGGGGAAAAGACGTTTTAATACTTTTTTCGTCTTGAATGATACAAAAAAAACAAAAAACAATGTGGCGGCATCACGTAAGACTCCATTTTGTGAAAATCGCGCTTCTTGTAGCATATTTACACATTTCAAACGTGTTTTTTTCTTCAGATTACATGCGTTGTACTACATAGATTTTAAGTCGAAATCGTTCTCATTAAATATTATTTAAAAACAACAACATAAAACCATTTTTATCACCTATACACTATTTTTTTCGCATTTTGTTCACCCCTTCGAACTCATCATTAACCGAAAGTATTTATTTGAAAATGGATGACGTCATAAAAGATAAGAGAGCTTTCTGCAAGTTTTAATTTAAAAAAAAAATTTTTTTTTTTTAACAGTGTCTACCCCCAAACAAGGCAGGCCACCACTGTAGACGTAAGGGGCTACTGAGAAAAAAGAAAAGGGGAGAAGGTAGGTAGGGGGGGGGGGGGGGGTTCAACCAAAATTGGGATCTGCGCAGCGAGATGTCTGTTTACATTAGTTTTAAATTTCTGCATGTCTGTACTGTCGGGGAAACAGGGGGCAGGGAGGGAGTTCCAGAGGCCAGCAGCACGAGGAAAGAAGCTATTTGAGTAGAAAGCTCTCCGACATCTGGGGACCTCCACGGTGAATGAATGAGATTTAGTTGATTTTCGAGTTAGTCTAGTGAACTTACGTCGAGGAGGCACCTGAGTAGCCAATTCATCGGAACATAATCCATTGAAGTATTTGTAAAACAAGCACAAGGATGCTACATTGCGGCGATGGGACAGGGACTGGAGCTTGGTTGACAGTGAGGGACCTATTAGGTTGGCGACTCTTTTTTGGACCTGGTCAAGGAGAGAGAGACTAGTAGATGATGCACCAGCCCAGATGTGGCAACAATACTCCATGCATGGGCGGATGGTGGCTTTGTAGAGATAAAATAAAGCTCATTTCTAGTTGCCCATTTCAGAGTTTTTAAGGATTTTCTGTCTGTGACCTCTCTCGCCTCTGTGACCTCTCTCGCCTATGTGACCTCTCTCCTGTCTGTGACCTCTCTCGCCTATGTGACCTCTCTCCTGTCTGTGACCTCTCTCGCCTATGTGACCTCTCTCCTGTCTGTGACCTCTCTCGCCTATGTGACCTCTCTCCTGTCTGTGACCTCTCTCGCCTATGTGACCTCTCTCCTGTCTGTGACCTCTCTCACCTATGTGACCTCTCTCCTGTCTGTGACCTCTCTCGCCTATGTGACCTCTCTCCTTTCTACAGCGGTTGTAGCTAGACGAGTTTTTGTTGTGAATGTTTTAAAGGGAGAAACCAGAGATTAGAGCTCAGTCGAGCACCTATCATGAAAACTATGATAGAGTAGAGAAAGACTAGCCACGTCTCTTCTGTGAGAAAGAGGCTGCAGGGAAGAGACGAGATCATCACTCCCACTAGATTTCGAAGTCGGTTTTGTACTCTGTAAAGGCAGGAAAGAGTACTCCGAGCGGCACCTCCCCAGATGTGGCAACAGTACTCCATCTTAGGATGTATTTGACTCTTATACAGGTAGAAGATTGCATCAGGAGTGAAATACCTTCTGGAGCGATAGAATGATCCAACCGTCTTTCCAGCGACATGTCAGTTTTGCACCACTTTTACTTTTGCCTTCTTCTTTTAAGTCCTAAAGAGTCAGCACTTGCCAAGGCCAAAAGGCCACTCGAGGATAATCCGTGATGATTGGTAACGATGGTTGAAACTGGGCAGAATTTGATTATTTAAGAGAACGGCGTAAGAAGAATTTTTTTTAACATTGGACTTGAAAACGACCAGCTGGGTAACAGCTCCGTGGTATTGTGTTCTACACACGGGTAGTTCTTGGAAAGAAACTTTGCTCATGGAAGTTCAGTTTAGTTTTAGGTACACAGAGAGAAAGTTCTTGCTGTGAATGTTTTACAAGGGGGGAACTAAAGATCGGAGCTCAGTTGAGCACCCACCATAAAAATAATTAGAGTAGAGAAAGACTAGCGACATCTATTATTACACTCACTACTCCCAATACTCAGAAGATCACTCTAAAAGTCGAAAAAGAATTTTTTTTAAATACGAAAAAAAAGAAAATGTTTTGCGAATGTGAAGTTATTCATAATGTTTAACCTAGAAACACATATATACACAAACGTTTTCAATTGCCAAAGTCTATCTATATATAAATATATATATTAGTACTTCATGTATCCACATTTAGCCTGACGATTCCCCCCGGGGATGAAACACGGGAGCCTCTGTGTAGCTTGATTGCCATATATATTTTCATTGCTTACTATAAATATATATATATATATAAGAATTTGGGAAAGTTCATTTTTTTAAGCATCTTTAAAATTTTCAACTTAAAGAAACAGGCAAAATGCCTTCAAAAAACCATGTGTTAGATGCAATTATTTTATTAAAATCAAATATATATTCTTTTCATCTTGACATTTTTTTGTAATAATTTCGCTTAGTACAACAAACCTCATCAGAGATTTAAACAAATAAAAGGTATTAACCTTTCTTTTTTTTTTTCGTAACAATCCTTCCTGGTCTTGTAGAAGTGACGTCCAATGTTATGTGGACTTAACGGTGTAAATGTTTCTTTTAAATTTGAACTTAAATCGCGCATGGTCACTGGTAGGTATAAATTTGGGAAAATTCATTTTTTTTAATTTATTTTTTTAATTTTAATTTATTTATATATATAATATATAATTTTATTATATATATATATATATATATATATATATATATAAAATAAATATATATTTTTAATATTCACATACATGTTTCATCTTAACCAAGACTCATCAGTGTGGCTAGATATAACTGCACCATATTTTGCAGTGTATTATATAAAAAGTGGAGGGGGGGTCTGCAAACCTTTGTTCCATTGGCTGTCGATAATGGTGTTGCTGCTTCGGTATGGTTTCCAGTCGCCAGGAGACTCCGATTCCAGGACGTATCCATCAGATTCAATCGTGGCAGAAGACTTGACAAACTTGAGTAATTCCGGGTGGACAGTGGCGATGACGAGAAAACAGATAATGAAGATGTGGGCAAGCTGGAAAACGAAAAATGTTTTTTTATTAATTTGAAGGCAAAGAGGAGGGCGCAATAACCTACTATTTAACGGAGATTTGGTATCTGCGCATCGGAAGCCAAAAACTAGACTATTATTTATCGTACTATTGTTATATCTTTGGTACTTATGTAGTTTACAAACCACGTTTTCATCGGCACATTCCGGCAGGTTACATAAACTGTCAGAAGGTGCCGAAAGAAAACTTTGTTTGATTTGTGTCGAAAACGCTGGCCAATGTTAAAACGCTAGAAACAGGCCTCGTATGTTAATTTCAACGAAAACAATTTATTGAAAAATTGAAAAAAATATGTAAATTTGTTGTAAGGAACTTTCAAAATGTAGGAAAAAATTCAATGAATAATTGGAAAAAAATATGCAAATTTGTAAGAAACTTTCAAAATGAAGGGGAAAAAATTCAATGAATAATTGGAAAAAAATATGCAAATTTGTAAGAAACTTTCAAAATGTAGGAAAAAAATTTAAAATCAAGGAACAAAACACTCATCGTTTGTGGTAAGTTTTATGAATAAATATTTATTTTTTCGGGTGAAGAAAATATGGTGCAGCAACTGATAGTAAACAGCTTTATTTATGATTTTTTTTAGCGAACAATTTTTTTTTCTTGATAATTCTTTTTAAATCCTACCGACTAGGTTATGGTTAAGTACTGTTTCTTTTAGGGTTAGAGTTAGGTACGGTTTCTTTTAGGGTTAGGGACGGTTTCTTTTAGGGTTAGGGACGGTTTCTTTTAGCAAATCTTCTGTGTACTTAAGCACAGACGATGGAAAAGTAGAAGGGTTATAGGATGTGAAAGGAAGCTGCTCGACATAGAGCAGCATCTTTCCGAAGTGTACTAATATGGAGACGAAGGGATTGTTTCTGAATTTCTGTCTCCACATAAATTCACGCAGGTAGCTGTCGATTAGATCATGCCATATTTTCATCGTGTTTTCCAATTGTCTGCTGCTGCGAATTTCGTCGGCTAAGCATTTCAGCACCTTTCCGGCGGTTTACGTAACCTGCCGGAATTTGCCGATGAAAACGTGGTTCGTAAACTGCACGAGTACCATATCTTTTAATGCTCAATTCAATTTACTATACTATGCAGAAATTTAAATGTAACGTGAACAAACATCCTGCTGCCCAACCCATGTTTCCCTTTATCATAGTAGCCCCTCAGGCTTCAGTTGCAATATGCATTGTTTGGGGGGGGGGGGGGGCGAACAAATGTAAAAAAAAAAAAAAAAAAAAAAAAAAAAAAAAAAAACACATGACTATATACAATATATATCCACAAAGGTAACATCGGCATTATGACTTTAAATTGTGACATTTAAATATAAGTATAAATAAGTTGATAAATACAACTAACCATGACAATTGTATTTCTATATTGGCTAAGTATATATCTATTACTGACGGAGATTTGGTATCGGTCTGAAGCCGAAACTATACTATTACTTCTATTAATTATATTATTGGACTATCTTTTAATGCTCAATCCAGGAGAGAGGGGGTGGGGGGCTAGTGTAGTATCTGTTCTGTTGTCATGACCACCATCCTCCTAAGCATCACCTCCTTCTTTGGGGGAGGGTAGCATAGTCAACAAGAAATTGTCACAATCAGTTTTTCATTAGCAAACTCAACAATTACATTATATACTATTACTACTACTACCACTACTATTACTACTACTACTACTACTAAAATAGTCTCAACAAAAACTCGTCTAGCTACAACCACTGTCGATAATTTCCCATTTCTCTCTCTCTGCCTAAAACTAAACAAAACTTCCATGAGCAAAGTTTCTTTCCTAGAATTGCCCGTCTGTGGAATACAGTAGCATGGAGCTGCTTCCCGGCTAACTACCGCATTGCCGTTTCCAAGTTCAATGTAAACAAATTCTTGTTGAGCCGCCCTCTAAAATAATTAATTCTGATCAGTTTACAGCCATCGTTACTAATCCCCTACCTGTCAAACTCAGTAACGCTTATCCTTGAGTGGCCTTTGGGCCTTGATAAGAGGTGACTCATTTGTAAAAAAAATAAATAAATAAATAAAATAAAAATAACAATAACAATAAAAATAACAATAATCTGGCATTCCTCCTCCGCAAAAAGAAAAAAAAAAAAAACACACATGTATGATAATGATAATGATGATAAGGTTTTCGAAAGAGGTGGAAAGTACTGGAAATCTGGGGAGACTTGTCACTCAGACTCCAGGGAACACCACCAGTCATTATCAGTGAGCAATCACTGATGATGACCTGTGTGAGAACCCCTAATGAGTAACAAAATAATAATAATAATAATAATAATCTGACGTTTCTTCGCAAATCCCTGCAGATTAAAACAGGGTTATCTTCAAACCCAATGTTAACAGATTCCCATCATGAACCGCCCCCCCCCCCGTAAGTATTTGAAATTTGTCCTGACAATCATGTCATCTCATTAAACTTTATCCTCGAGTGGCTTTCGGCCCTTGATAAAAGAAAACCAACAGTCGTTATCAGTGAGAAATCAATGGTAAACGGCTGTTACGACTATGCAAAATGATTTGCAACTGTTATTGAAGGATGCAGAGAGTGCTGGAAATCTGAGGATGCTCTGACTGTCCGCTTCTCATCTCCTGGAATATTTTCACTCCTGACCGGAAATCTTGGCTTCTGGACGCTCTCAGTGGTCACCATTCGACCACCTAGAGGCTGACCACTGGAGATATCCACTAGAGATAACGGCAGACAGTGTCCACTCAAATTGGGTTTCTCAAGTCGGTTGGTCTCAGCATGATTCCCCGTTGAATGAGGCACTTATTTTATTTCAAACAAAAAGATAAGTTCTGGGTGGTCCAACTCACAATCAGAGACATTTTAAATTTCTTCTGTGCCCCTCTTCTCTCCCCTTTTTCCTTTAACCGAACATCTATCACCTGCAACGTCTGCCATTCGCGTGCACCTACCAAAAACATGCAATCTAGCGCATGTTTACTTTTGGCTAAGATCAAAGTGTAGTATCTGTTCTGATGGATACTGCACCCCATAGACTGGTATTGTCTTGGCCTTCGGGTCTTGATTTACGCCGGTCTATGGGTCTGTCCTGTGCAGTTCTAGGAGGTCCACCCTCCCAGGCTTCGCCTCCCCTCTTTGGGGAGGAGTAAGTTTATTGCTTACTGTCTGAGGCGCCCCTACCGGGGAATGCCGACAGGGCTGCCCAGGCAATTTTTAAACCCCACTTTCCCCGACCCGACCATGGGTCACATCTTACTTGTGAGAGCAAGATAAAAACTGGCCTTGTGCCTAGTTCCTGGAGATGAGTAAATCAATACAATATGAATAAAAAGAAAATATGATGTTATGGGCTGGGAGCAAAAGGATATGGGGTTCGTCATTCAATCCCGGGCAACACAACGTTTTCCTGCTAGTCTATATAAAAAAAAAACTTATTTTAATATATACAGTCTCAAGGAAGAGAAAATAATCATTATATTGATTATTGTATTGTCCTTGTTAGTTTTAAAAAAATATTACGTGGCAGGTGGTCATAATGTAACTGGTCGTCTTGTCAAAAATCTTGAATAGAGGAATAATTTACAGGCAGTTCTGTGAGGAGAGGTCAAGCTGACCACACAGAATTGAACAAACTGGACTGGGCGCACACACACACAGACACGCATGTAATTTTAATTCAAAGTATTCTGGTATTGAATAAATGTTCAGTTTTATTTCAAACAAACCATTTCATTTTGGTTCTTACTAATTTGTATCATGAATGTTTCATAGACCAGTCTACCCTATTATTTCTCACATTTATTTATTTTTTTGGTGACCCATAATTTTTTTCTTTTTACAAAAAAACCTAGAATAATATAACGAACACATTCTCTGTCTGTCTGTCTGTCAGTCTGTCTGTCAGTCCGTCGGTTGAAATTTTTGTAAATGTAAGAAATATAATCTTTTCTCCTCCTCTCCTCCCCCTATCATCTCTCTGTTGAAATAACACGCACACAACGACTGTACGCCCTTGTTTGACGGAATACACATTTCCATTCAGCATTCAATTGTACTATAGGTATTATTTGAATTTCTCGCTTATTTCGTTTGATTTTCGCACACATTTTGGATGAAATTTATTTTTGTAAACGTAAGAAAAACATTGGGGCAAATCGTGACAACTTATTTTAGAATAAATAATACATAAATAAACAATCAAGAAATTTGATGCGCAAACGATACTAAGAATACAATTACGAATTACTTGAAACTTCTACTCGGTCATGGCTGACAGAATGAGAGCAATCTACCCCCATGAATTACATATAGGGTTCCATTCGAAATTCCGTACAGATTCCCGAGTTAGACAAGATGAACCTTAAGAAAGTCAGAAGTTACATCGACAAAAAAGTTGGGAGAATAACATTCAAGATATATCCTATATCTCTACAAAGCCACCATCCGCCCATGCATGGAATATTGTTGTCACATCAAGACTGGTGCACCATCCACTAGTCGCTCCCTCTTAGACAAGGTCAAAAAAAGAGTCTCTAATCTAATAGGTCACTCACTATCCACCAAGCTCCAGCCACTGTCTCATTGTCGCAATGTTGCATCCTTGTGCTTGTTTTACAAGAACTTCAGTGGAATGTGCTCCGATGAACTTGCTGCTCTGGTCCCCCCTCAACGAAAATACACCCGACTAACTCAACAATCAGTTAAATCCCATCCATTCACTGTGGAGGTCCCAAGATGCTGGAGAGCCTTCTACTCTAATAGCTTCTTTCCTCAAACTGCCAGCCTTTGCAGCATCGTCGCAATGTTGCATCCTTGTGCCTGTTTTACAAGTACTTCAGTGGAATGTGCTCCGATGAACTTGCTGCTCTGGTGCTCCCTCGACGTAAATACACTCGACCAACCCGACAATTAACCTAATCCCATCCATTCACTGTGGAGGTCCCCAGATGCCGAAGAGCTTATTTCCTCGTGCTGCCAGCCTTTGGAACTCCTTCCCTGCTCCCCCAACTGTATCGACATGCAGAAATTTAAAACTCCTATTTATCTACGTCCCTCACAGTAGAATGTGACACAAGGTCGGAAAGTGGGAATGCACTCCAGAGGTGGAGTGCTAGGGGCTTTTTAAAAAATTGCCAGGGCAGAGTGCCTCAGACAGTAAGCACTAAACTCAATCCTCCCCAAAGAGGGGAGGCAAAGCCTGGGAGCGAAATTTAAAACTAATGTGAACAAGCATCTTGCTGCACAACTCCCAATTTAGGATGACCCCAAAAAACTTTCACCGTAATTCTCAGTGGCCCCTTACATCCACAGTCGACACTTGCCTTGTTTGGGGTGAACTAAGTTTTTAAAAAAATTTTTTTAAATGAAAACAGTAGTCCAAATAATCTAAATCAGCAAGGATCTGGGGGTTTTATTAAACATTTGGCCCTCTAATTTACAGGGGTTGTTCGAACACATGTAGATTTTATGGCAAACTAATAGGCTTGATATTTTTTAAAACGGTGATTAGAAATAAACCCCTTCTCAAAGAGAAGGCAATGCCTGGGTAGGTGGAAATCTGGTACGGGCGTCTATCACCAAAAAATTTAAGATCAGAATAAAAAAAAATTTACTTTGCATTGTATGGCTTCAGTTTATTTTTAAATCATTCAAATTTCTAAATAATAGTTAATTAATAAGATGTCCTTTTTCAAAACCAATATGCAAATTAGTTAACCTTGCAACTGATATCACATATACATAAGCAGTATATATCTATTGTGTAAAGTTAAATTAACTTGAAATAGGGCGTTTTGACTTCACCGTTAGTGCGAGTAATTTATTTTTGCATTTATTCATTAATTATATATATATATATATATATATATAGTAAACTATGAAAATATATTTATGGCAATTAAGCTGTTGAAGTAAATATCGAAAATTGATACATAAAAAATTATATCTCCTTATAAAATTTTATGTGGATACATGAAATACTGATTATATATATATATATATATATATATATAACTTCTTTGTAATATAGCAGGAAAAATCCCAGCAGAGTGCTCAATTAATTGAGAATTAAAGTTAAAAATTAAGAGCGTAATGTTTATTTATTTTGGTACAGAAAAATTAGTACAACATTCGTACTGTCGGTTTCAAACACGGAAGGACTTAGCCATCCGGCTCTCTTCAGCTTCTGTTAAGTTGAGATGACAACAGAAGCTGAAGAGAGCCGGATTGCTAAGTCCTTCCGTGTTTGAAACCGACAGTACGAATGGTGTACTAATATTTCTGTACCAATATAAATATATATATAAGTCAAGTTCATATTATATTCCAATAACCATGTTTTTATTTTATTATTTTTATTTTGTCACATTTCCAAAAAATAACATTTCTGTGAGATATATTTTTTACGGTTCGTTTTATTTGTCTTGTGCCAAACAACATTTTTATGTCAATATCGTCTCTGCAACAGTACAAAATCATCAGAAAAAAATTCACAGAGTAAAAAGTTCTTGGATTAAAGTGTCTTAAAAAAACCTACACTATACAGTGGTTCATTTTTGGGTGAAACCAAACAAAAAACAAAGAAAAGAGCAAACTCACACGTGGGGGAACTCACTAATACGCCATTTTGAATTTTTTTTTTATATATTTGCTCTGTTGTCACTAATTGACAATCATCAAGCTGAATCTTTTAAGGAGACTGCGAAGTAAAAGGGCAGATAGTATATGCTAATACATATATTGTCATTAATAATTATATATATATATATATATATATATATATATATATATATATTGTGTGTGTATTTAGGCAGCATATTTTCATTTAGGCAAACATTATTAAATAAGACAGAGTGTTTTTGCTTGATAAGACTTTTTTATTTTTCCAATTTTCCGAATGGTCCATTTAGAGTTTCGGTCAAATTTCTGTATGTAAGTTCCATGGGTTTCATGTTCCATTTTCTTTCTTTTTTTGCGAGTACTTTCGATTTGATTCGTCAAATCATCTTCAGGCGGTGTTAATTTTGGTTTCTTAAAAAATATGTCTTTACTGTTGAGTTTTTTAATTACTATGATAACGGCCAGTAATTTACAACTTAAAATGAGCGTCTATAATATTGAGATGTGACATGAGAGCGTGATTACGTTCTAAGAGCGTGCAAGATTCAAAAGTTTGATTGCTTCACCGTTAAGAATTTTATTACGTTCTGAGCGCGTTCAAGATTCAAACGTATAATTACTTAATGGCTGAGAATTTGGTAACGTTTATTACTTTGCTAGACACCTTAAAATATTATGACTAGTTTCGTAATTCACATTATTGATTGTGGGATGTTTAGTTTTTAAATACATTATATATATATATATATATATATATATATATATATATATATATCATTTAAAATCCTTTAAATTCATACAACAGTTGGGTTAATAGGCCAATAGTGTATATATTATTAGAGCTAATAATTTAATAAATGTTCCGAATATGTTTTTAAAAAAACATTTTTATTCATACAATTGTTTCTGCCCATTTTCGAAACCCATATTCTCCAGGCGGACTGAACAGAACCATACCTCAGCCTGACAGCAACAAAATCACTGTCGGACTGATATGAGCAACGCCCTGTTCAGTGAGCGCACACAAAGACAGGTTCACAATAGAAGTTGTCACTGAATAGGCGACGGTTTGACGTAAATCACCCTGAGAAATGTTACAAAGAGGAATTACTTAGACTCGTGCCACAATAGGCTAATGGGTCACAAGACTTAAAAGACTCATTATTAAATTCAAGGATTTCGAATGGATGAGTCAGAGTCATTTGAAGTGCTTCAATGTCCAATTTCAATTCATGAGACTTTTTTTTTTTCTTTTTTTTTTCTGTAACTCTTCTGATTATCTGATTCTGTTGAACACGTCTCGATTGAAGTTTCACTAAAAGTTTCAGAACTTTTTAGATCAGGATTAACAATATTCGCTTAATAGTAAATAAAAACAAGCCGCGCGTGCGTGGTCCCCTTCTGTATGTGACTCGATGTGGCGAGTGTAAAATGCAATAAATTTGGGCAATTTGGGGCATTTTTGACCCCCCCTCCCTTTGACCCCCTGGGGGCGCGAACCAGAATTTTTCTGAGGTCAAGGATGCTCATTTTATATCCAGAACAATTGCCTCTACATTTTGGCCAAGTTTCAGATAAAATTGAATGGATGGATCAAACGTTATGGGAGGAAAGGGTCATTTTTTGCCATTTTGGGGGCTTTTGACCCCCTGGGGGCGCGAACCAGATTTTTTCCAAGGTCAGCGATACTTATTTTCTATTAGGAACAATTGCCTCCATATTTTGGCCAAGTTTCAGAGAAATTGAATGGATGGATGAAAAGTTATGGGGCAAAAAATGTCATGTTTTGCCATTTCGGGGCATTTTGACCCCCTGGGGGAGCTAACCAGATTTTTTTTCAAAAATCGTAGAATGTCACTTTCTAACCTGACCAAAGTTACAACTTCATGCAAACTTTCAGAGAAATTCAATGGATCGTTGCGGAGAAAAATCCGGACGGACGGACGGACAGAAATGCCTCAAAACATAGGTCTCCCGATTTTATAAATCGGGGGACCAATAAGTTGGATTATTTGGATTATTTGGATCAATAAGTTGGATTATTTGGATCATTCAAATTAGCATTCTCATCTTTCATGTAATTGATTAATTAAATAAATGTTCAGTTTAAAATTCTATAAAGCTTCCCGAGTCCGACAAAGATTCACAATTCTGCTACAAATTTATTTAGATTTTTTTTTTTTTTTTAAATGGAAATCGCTCCAGACAAGGCATGAAGCCACTTTATACTTTATGTAAGAAGCAAAGAAAAATTTAAAACTACTACTTCAAGGTCAAAAAATAGCCAATCTTTCTTTCTATCGAACTCGGGAATCTGTACGGAATTTTGAACGGACCCCTTTATTTAATCCATGAATATAATCAAGAATTACTTAAGCTACCCCAGCTTAAGTAAGTGTTAGATGGCTAGATTCCGACCCAGAAAACAGCAATTCTTCCCACTTTGTCAGAAACATTGAGGACTTAAAGAAAAAAATAACGGAAAGCGAGAGTTACGAGACTGCCAAAAATTAAACCAAGGTCCACTTTCTACCCTTCTCGATAATTTGTATTATTTTTTTTTTTTGATTACTGTTCTTATCTTTAATGCTATTCTCACAACGCTTCGGCCGCTGTAAACTTTTACCTTCAGGTGCGTCGTGTCAAACCTGGGAATGTTTCTATCGAACTCGGGAATCTGTACAGAATTTTGAACGGAACCGTTTATTTAATTCATGAATATAATTAAGAATTACTTAAGCTACCCCAGCTTAAGTAATTCTTATTTATATTCTTAGTATCGCCTGTACTGAGGATTGAACCTTCAACCTCCAGAAAACTGTCACTTAGAATTGATTATTACTTAGCACTTTTATCCGTTACACCATGGGTCCTTGCAGACAATTCTCAGTACAGGCATTACTAAGAATACAATTAGGAATTACTTAAGATTTCTACCCGGCTATTACTATGGCAAGATCCTCCGCGGCAATGAGAGCTGGCGCAAGAACAAGACCCTGGGCTCCCTGCTGTGCAGCACTACAGACGTCACAGCCTGCTGTATACATGGCAATGTAGCGTTTCATTCATTACATAAACTCTGGATTCGACGAACCAAGATCCCGTTGAAGATTAGACTCCGTCTCTATAACGCGTACTCCGTGTCCATCATGCTCTACAATAGCAACAGCTGGGCAATAACAAAAGCCATGCTTGACAAGCTGGATTCGTGCCACCGCAGACACCTCCGTTCCATCACAGGTCACTGCTGGCCGAAAAAACTTATCAGCAACAAGGCACTATACGAGCTGTGCAACGAAAAACCCCTCTCCACAAAGGTCGCTGAACAAAGATGGTCTATGTTAGGCCATGTCCTACGAATGGACCCTGACACTCCCGCACAGAGAGCACTAGACTTTGCCGTTACTGGCTCGCAAGCCTACCAACCGCGACTAGGACGGCACTGCACAAATCTGCTGGGCACACTACGTGCTGACCTCAAAACAGGCGAGACTAGGACCACTACGTACAGCAAAACAACGTCATTGCCTACGACAACTTGCGCATGACAAGGCCAGATGGCCTGGGACTAGCATGGAGGACTGATTGCAGCTACGGGATGTCATTTGACTACCGTAGCCGCAGAACACAGTTTTAATAATAATTACTATGGCTGACAGAACGAGAGTAAGCTATTCCCCGTGGATTAAATAAAGGGTTCCATTCAAAATTCCATATAGATTACTAAATCGACAAAATGCACCTGAAGAAGGTCGGAGGTTATATCGCTGAAACATTGTGAGAACAACATCCAAGATGAGAACAGTAATCTAAATTATCAAACCTTATCTAAAAAATTCCGAAACATAATAGCAGGAATATTACTTAGCACTTTATCCATTGTGCCACAGATAAAATGTTAAATGATAATCCGTTTTGGAGGTTGATGGTTCAATCCTCATGTATTCCAAAGTTTTGTGATTATATTTAATTTTCTTTGTGACATAAGCAATCGTAAGTGACTAATACTCCTGAAGAAGGCCAGAGAGCACATCTGTCGAAACGTCGTAGAAATAGAAACAGCATTGAGTGGTGAGGACAATAGTCCAAAGAGAAACAAGTAAAATTTGAACATTTTTTGTTCATTTTGTTTTTGTGTTTTTCTAGTGGTTTCTCTGCTAATGAAAATATGTTTGGACTTATTCATGGATTCTTGATTGTTCTCAGTGTTCAGGAAGGAGAGGGAGAGTGACTCAGGGGAGTTAGGAGAGGGAGAGGGAGAGGGCCACTTGAATAAAATACTCCGAAGAATAATGGATTGATGACAGACGTAGAATGTAAAGGTCAACCAATAACAAACAATTTCCTATTGTTGAGACAACTGCATAATTTAACCATTATATATATATATATATATATATATATATATATATATATATATATATATAGAATCAAATATGAAACTAAAAGTAAACTTTTAGTCGATAGAGCCTATAGTGAATTGGTTTAAGCTCAATATACGAGATAGAGCAATTATAAAGATAGATGAAAGAAGAGTGATAAACATGTACGAATGTCCAGATTTATTTCAAACTTCAATTGTTCAATGCAAGGTATATTCTGTAATAAAATTATGTTAATTATTCTTTCCTTAAGTCAAGGCTTTTCAAAGATCGAAATCTTATCATCAGAGGAATTATATAGATAGATAAGTTGGCAGTGGAAAAGCCAAAATTCAACATCTTAAAAAATATTAAGAAATTGAGAGTGAAAAAAAGTTTGTGTAAAAAAGATATGGGGTTTGTCCAGTTGGTAATTGTCCGTTGATAAGGTGTCCAATGAAAGGAGATTTAGATGGAGAAGAAAAGTTTTTTTGTGAAGGCAGCATGGAAAAGCTTTCAAAAATGAAGTAACTCCAATA
Source organism: Sepiola atlantica (assembly GCA_963556195.1). NCBI lineage: Eukaryota > Metazoa > Mollusca > Cephalopoda > Sepiida > Sepiolidae > Sepiola > Sepiola atlantica. The sequence goes on from OY744553.1 coordinate 6,956,586, forward strand.
GTGAGATGTTGAGTTCAGATCATAGGTGGAGCGTACTTAATCGGAATTAATGTGAGAAATCGGGCCATTTTAAAAATACTTCCTGGGTCGGAGCTGAATTGTATACAGAATTGTATACAGAATATACCTTGCATTGAACAATTGAAGTTTGAAATAAATCTGGACATTCGTACATGTTTATCACTCTTCTTTCATCTATCTTATATATATATATATATATATATATATATATATATATATATGATTATTTAAATTCCAATGACTAAAATTCAGTCTATACTCATCATTTATCGATGGTCTTACAGAATTACACGCTGCTCTTCAGAAACCAAAGTGAAAGGCATTTATAAAGATGTTAAACTATGCATAAAATTCATGGGAAAAAAAACAGAAAGCAAACACTTACACATGATCCTACCCCCCCCCCCCCCGGTAATAGGATGACAGAATTCCAATCAATCTGCCTATATATATATATATATATATATATATATGAGAAAGGAAGAATGAAGGTAATCCTACGTGATGGGAAATGAAAAATATATATATATTATAAAGTTAGGTATTTGTATATGTTTATATAAGTACTAGAAGAATACTCGTCCCAGGATGGATAAAATTAATTCCACAAAGAGGACAATTTTGCACCACTTTTATGTCCCATTATGAAGATTAAGCCAGGGAAGAAGTCAGCTCAACTTCATCAGGGTGAATTCCATTGCAACAATATATATATATATATAATATATGAATGAAGAAAAAACTTCCTCAGGATGGTTTAAGAGAATATTCGTATTACACATTTTTATGTTTCGCCCAGAAGATAAACATAAATATTTTTTACATTCTATACATACAGACTATTTCCAAGTAATGTACTTGTGTTTATAACTTTTTTATTCTCTTAAACCATCCTGAGGAAGTCTTTTCTTGATGAAGACGAAACGTTGATGACTTTACTGATAATTTAGTTTCTCGTTCTTTCATTCTAATTACGTTAGGAATACTATTTCCATTTTTATCATATATATATATATAGTATAAATTCCTTTATTTATACAAACATAATTGGCTACATATGTGCAAAAATTAATTGAATAAATTGCCTTTTTGCGGAATATACCTTGCATTAGGCAACTGAATTGAAAAAAGATCTGCCTTTTGCTTTTCTAATCCCTTTTCATCCTTCTACCTATCTATCTGCTCTATCCTGTATATTGAGCTGTATACTTTTCACAGTAGGTTTTACCTTTCCTAAAAGGTCGCTTTTAGTTCACCACTTAATGTATATATATATATATGCGGCGATAAGACAGCGGCTGGAGCTTTGTGGATAGTGAGAGACCTATTAGATCAGCAACTATTTTTTTAACCTTGTCTAAAAGGGAGAGACTAGTAGATGATGCACCAGCCCAGATGGGACAACAATACTCCATGCATGGGCGGATGGTGGCTTTGTAGAGATACAGAATTATGTTAGATGGGAGAAGTTTTCTACTACGGTAAAGGGAGCCCACTTTTTTGCAGCAACCTTGGCAATGTCTTCTATGTATTTGTTCCAATTCATACTACCTGTGAATGTTAGGCCAAGGAGTTTGAATGTTCGACTCTCAGGTAGGGTGTTATTTGCCATAGCAATCGGTGGTTGTAAGAAGTTTCTTGTAGTTGTAGAAGGAAAGGAGTTTTGTCTTAGCAGCATCCAACAGCCATCACTGGTTCGACATTTGATGTATTTATGAAACGAGATTTGGAAATGTCGGATTGACCTAATGGATCTTGTTGTTAACGATGGAGTCGACTATCTCGTGTGCAATTTTCTATCGGGCTAAACTATGCACCAACACTTAAGAAAGTTATGAACCCAAAATAGCAACTTGCGTTCCATTAATAGTTTTTGATAGGTATTTTGTTTTGGCATTGAATAACGCAAAAGGGTGGATGGTGCACCAGCGCAGATGTGGCAATAATACTCCATGCATTGGCGGATAGTGGCTTTGTAGAGATATAGGATACTGTCCGGTGTAAGAAGTTTTCTAGCACGGTAGAGGGAGCCCAATTTTTTTTTGCAGCAGCCTTGGCAATGTCTTCTATGTATTTGTTCCAATTCATGTTACCTGTGAATGTTAGGCCGAGGAGTTTGAATGTTCGACTCTCAGGTAGGGTGTTATTTGCCATAGCAATCGGTGGTTTTAAGAAGTTTCTTGTAGTTGAAGAAAAGGAGCTTTGTCTTAGCAGCATTAAATGTTACCATCCATTTATGACCCCATTCCACTACAGACTGGAGGTCACTTTTGATGTGAGAAGTTTTCTAGCACGGTAAAGGGAGCCCACTTTCTTTGCAGCCGCCTTCAAATGAATGTCTCATAAATAGTGTTAATTTATTTATATCTTGATTTTAATCTTCATAAGAGGACATAAAAGTGGTGCAAAACCGTTCTGTTTAAGGAATTTATTTTACTAGTGCAATACAATACAAATGCGATGTCTGTGTCTTTCTAACACAACAAAATAAACTTATTCAAACTAGTCGCACACCAAAATAGATAATATTTTTCAATTGTGATGCAATCAGCTAATCTTATTGTTTCATTATTTTTTTTTGATAGGGAATAATGTCAAATATGTTACAAAAAAAAAAAAAAAAATCTGCGGGCAACAAGTATAACTTGAAATGTCACGAGAAACAAAGAAACGACAGCCGACAAAAATAACATTCATTCACGCTGAGCTTCGACTAATTATTCATGATATAAATGTATGCGTACGCGCCACTGCACGTTTCGTCGTTCGACGATGAAATTATTATTCTGGACAGTTTTTATTTCATATATGCAAGTTTATGTACAATGTAAAACAATGGAGACAGATAAGAATTGACAGCACATGTAGTTACAGCTTTAATGTTAAAGCAAGAGTACATCGGAGCTCTGTACTGAGGCATACACAACATAATCACGTTGACACACCGGTTCTCGTTAGATCACAGAAATTAAGCAACGTTGAACCTGGTCAGTTCCAGATGGGTGACCATTTGGGAATACCAGGTGCTGCATGTAGAACATCAACACCTCCCTGCAAGAACTGCAAAAGCCTAACGTCGTCATCTCCCCATACCGGGATATACATGCAACTGGGGACCGCTTGTAAATTTGATATTCCCTAGAAACTTCCTCTTTTGGAAGAAGCCGGGTTCAACCCGCCCAGGGTGAATGCTTGAATTGTGTCTATCTACTGCACATCTTCTCATATATATATATATATATATAAAATATAGAAAGAAAAAATTCACATACACATTGTAGTTGTCAGCACTATAATTTTTAACTTTTTATTTCATATATGCAAGTTTATGTAAAATGTAAAACAATGGCGACAGATAAGAATTAACAGCACATGTAGTTACAGCTTTAATGTTGAAGCAGGAGTACATCGGAGCTCTGTACTGAGTCATACACGGCATAATATCGTTGACACACCGGTTCTCGTTAGATCACCCCAAGTTAAGCAACGTTGATCCTGGTCAGTTCCATAGAGTTCGAAGAGATACACGTGAAGAAGGCCGGAGGTTACAGCGGCCGAAACGTTGTGATGATAACATTCAAGATGAGAAATGTAGTCCGAAATATAACCCACAGACTATTCTTCAACTGAAGAGGGCCACTACACCCTAAGTCAGGGGAGTGCCGAGAGAGGAGTGTGTCAGATTGACAATTGACAATTTTGCATGTGCTTATCAGGCATAGACTGAAGTTTATTTTTTTAATTCCGTCCAGATTCTCGAGTTCGAAGAGATACACCTGAAGAAGGCCGGAGGTTACAGCGGCCGAAACGTTGTGATGATAACATTCAAGATGAGAAATGTAGTCCGAAATATAACCCCCAGACTATTCTTCAACTGAAGAGGCCCACTACACCCTAAGTCAGGGGAGTGCCGAGAGAGGAGTGTGTCAGATTGACAATTGACAATTTTGCATGTGCTTATCAGGCATAGACTGAAGTTTATTTTTTTAATTCCGTCCAGATTCTCGAGTTCGAAGAGATACACCTGAAGAAGGCCTGAGGTTACAGCGGCCGAAACGTTGTGATGATAACATTCAAGATGAGAAATGTAGTCCAAAATATAACCCCCAGACTATTCTTCAACTGAAGAGGGCCACTACACCCTAAGTCAGGGGAGTGCCGAGAGAGGAGTGTGTCAGATTGACAATTGACAATTTTGCATGTGCTTATCAGGCATAGACTGAAGTTTATTTTTTTAATTCCGTCCAGATTCTCGAGTTCGAAGAGATACACGTGAAGAAGGCCGGAGGTTACACCGGCCGAAACGTTGTGATGATAACATTCAAGACGAGAAATGTAGTCCGAAAAATAACCCCCAGACTATTCTTCAACTGAAGAGGGCCACTACACCCTAAGTCAGGGGAGTGCCGAGAGGGGAGTGTGTCAGATTGACAATTGACAATTTTGCATGTGCTTATCAGGCATAGACTGAAGTTTATTTTTTTAATTCCGTCCAGATTCTCGAGTTCGAAGAGATACACGTGAAGAAGGCCGGAGGTTACAGCGGCCGAAACGTTGTGATGATAACATTCAAGATGAGAAATGTAGTCCGAAATATAACCCCCCAGACTATTCTTCAACTGAAGAGGGCCACTACACCCTAAGTCAGGGGAGTGCCGAGAGAGGAGTGTGTCAGATTGACAATTGACAATTTTGCATGTGCTTATCAGGCATAGACTGAAGTTTATTTTTTTAATTCCGTCCAGATTCTCAGGTTCGAAGAGATACACGGGAAGAAGGCCGGAGGTTACAGCGGCCGAAACGTTGTGATTATTAGTATATAGGTAAAGGTTTAAGTATTCTTGTCAGAATATTCTTCTTTTGATTTTGATATTGCATTTAATAAACTTATTTGCTTTTATTTCAGAGTGATGAGTTCTGAAAAGGGACATTGGGTGGAGGAACTCTTCCCCCCTGCATTCCAATATTCAGCTGAAAAAAATTTCAGTCTAAAGAAATGAGAGGTGAAACAATCAGCAGAAGCGGGTGATGTTAACGGCAGAAAATATTCGCAATATCTACCAACGACAGAAATATTCCCAAGTTCGAAGAGATACACCTGAAGAAGGCCGGAGGTTACAGCGGCCGAAACGTTGTGATGATAACATTCAAGATGAGAAATGTAGTCCGAATAACCAAAAACACACACACACACACACACACACACACACACACACACACACACACACACACACACACACACTTTCAAATTAGATTATATAGAAAACGCAAGGATCAATCATTAACTTGCAAAATACTAGTAGCTTAATATTCAGTGGAATTTAGAACTTGATTTGAAAAAGGATTTAAATCGTCAAAAAACTATACATTACATAGTTCAGAAACGTACCATGGTTTCATTGAAATGGGTAGACCTTTATTGTTTAGAAAAGGTCCTTACTATCTATTTTAAATCTTCGGCGACTCACGAAATTAAGACAGTTCGAAAAATGGGATCCGACGATCAGTTTTCATTGTCTGGTAAGAACCTTTTCTAAACAGTAACGGTCTACCCATATCAATGAAACCATGGTACGTACGTCTATGAAATATGTAATGTATAGTTTTTAAATTATTTGCATTTTAGCTCACACATTATTACAATCGAGAAATTATATATATATATATATATATATATATATATATATATATATATATATATATATATACATAAGGGTTAAACTTTCAAAGTAAAAGCTTGATGAGTGTTCATTTTTAATAAATATAATATAAACAATAAGTAAAAAATAAGTAAACAATAAGATGCTAAATTATATATATATATATATATATATATATATATATATATATATCAACAATATGATGCTAAATCCCAATGACCATTTCTTTAGTAATTTTTTAAAAAATCCATATAACTTTACAGTCTGTTTTGTACACACATGAACAACCAAAATATAAATATATATTTTGGATTTTTCATACATGCAACTCTTCAGAAGTCCAAAGAGCGTGTCCAGAAACATTAGATTAGAAAAGCTCACATTCCTCATTGGAATTGTTTTTTATGTATCTTATTTCAATATGAGTGTTTTTGTCTTTGTTTTCTGGACACGATCTTTGGACTTCTGAGGAGTTGCATGTATGAAAAATACAAGATATAATATAATATAATATATATATATATATAATCTTGGATTTTGTGTTTTACTTTTATTTCTATTTTGGCTGTCTGGTCTCGCGACTGAAGAGGGGGCGGTGGGGTTTGACTTTGTGTCAATATACGCATGACAGACGTGGGTCGGACGGCTTCATAGACACATCATAATATTTTTATTTTTGTTTTGTTCCAACTGTGGATGCATATTGGCTGACCTCTTTATATTTTTATACTCCCCTTCTTTTTTGATGATTTTAACTTAAGTGTGTTGCTTGCCCCCCCCCCCTTTTTATCCCCCCCCCCCTCTCTCTCTTTGCCTATAATATTTCTTTCTTTTTTTTTGGCTGGTGAATATTTCTTTTTCTATCATTTCAAATATATAACTGTCCCGCTAGCATTCTGAGGAGACTAGGAAGTCGAAATAAATTATAAATGCTGACAGTTGCAATGTGTTTGTGAATTTTTTCTTTCTATATTCTATATATATATATATATATATTTACATTTATAATATTTATGAATAAATATTAAATTATTAGTACCTACAGACGCTAACGTTTCAAGCTTATTGCTCTCATCAGTGCAGGAAAGTAACAATTTCAGACGGTTAGGAGGCGCGAACCCAGTTCACAGAGTCAGCCTAGAATCTGCAAGCAGTCGCCATATCCACTCGGCCAACGGGAACTGTCAGATAAATTAAGATGTATATGTACCTAGAAGCGAGCACAGATAGAAGACTAGTCGAGAGTGTTCGACGAATTTATTCGGAACTCTGCATTAGAGCTTTTTGACAGTCTATTTTTAACATCCCCGAGAGTGCTCAACTTTAATTTCTTAATTGGTTTTTCCTTTTTTTTATCATTTTAATTCAGTTTATCTAAAGAGATCAAGGGGTCCCCTCTTGAGACTAAGACTTGATTTCCCTATGAGTAAAACTTATATCCGAGGGCTCTCTTAAGGATAGATGTTGTTCCTTTTAGGGCTGCTATCTGTACTTCCTTACAGTTTGATCTTCCGAGGATTGTGTCTAAGTTACTTTATTAGATTTTTTTTCACTAGACCCGTTGCCCCCACTACAACTGGTATGATATTTATTTCGTCGAGGGACCATGTTATTTTTAAATCATTTTTGAGGTCTTCGTATTTGGTTATTTTTTCCCCCGTTCGGCTCTATTGAGGCCATAGTCGTTTGGGACGGTTACGTCAATGATGAGAGCGGTCCTTTCTGGTTTGTTCCAGATGACAATGTCTGGTTTGACGGCCTTGTCTTTTATGTATCTGCCCGTCTGTTGTTAACCTAAATTGGGATCTGCGCAGCGAGATGTCGGTTTACATTAATTTTAGATTTCTGCATGTCAGTACTGTCGGGGAAACAGGGGGCAGGGAGGGAGTTCCAGAGGCCAGCAGCACGAGGAAAGAAGCTATTTGAGTAGAAAGCTCTCCGGCAGCTGGGGACCTCCACAGTAAACGGATGAGATTTAGTTGATTGTCGAGTTGGTCTACTGAATTTACGTTGAGGGGGCGCCAGAGTAGCCAATTCATCGGAGCATAATCCACTGAAGTATTTGTAAAACAAGCACAAGGATGCTACATTGCGGCGATGGGACAGGGGCTGGAGCTTGGTTGACAGTGAGGGGCCTATTAGGTTGGCGACTCTATTTTTACTTTGTCTAAGAGGGAGAGACAAGTGGATGATGCACCAGCCCAGATGTGGCAACAATACTCCATGCATGGGCAGATGGTGGCTTTGTAGAGATACAGGATAATGTCAGGTGTGAGGAGTTTACTAGCACGGTAGAGGGAGCTAACTTTCTTTGCGGCAGCCTTGGCAAAGTAAATTTATGTTACATAAGCAGTATATGAAAAAGTGTGTACGTCTATTGTGTAAAGTTGAATTAACCTGAATTAGGGCGTTTTGACTTCACCGTTAGTGTGAGAAATTGGCACAACTTTCATATATATATATATATATATATATATATATATTAATTATTAAAGACAATATATGTACTACCATATATCATCAGATCCTTTTACTTTGGAGTCTCCTTTGAAGATTCAGCTCAATGTTCGTCAGTTATTGATAACAGAGCAAAATATAGGACAGTTTTTATCATATTCCAATAACCATGGTTTGTTTTATTACTTTTATTTTTTCACATTTCCAAAAATTTAAAATTTCTGTGAGATATATTTAACGGTCCATTTCATTTGTCTTGTGCCAAACAACATTAGTATGTCAATATCGTCTCTGCAACACTACAAATGAAACGGACCGTTAAATACATCTCACAGAAATTTTAAATTTTTGGAAATGTGAAAAAATAAAAATAAAAGTAATAAAACAAACCATGGTTATTGGAATATAATAAAAACTGTCCTATATATATATATATATATATATATATATATATATATATAAAGTGGTGTACTAAAAGCGAACTTTTAGGAAAAGTAAAACCTATTGTGAAGAGTATACAGCTCAATATCCAGGATAGAGCAGGTAGAATGAAGAAGAATGGAAAGGAATTAGAGAAGCAAAAGCCAAATCATAATTCAATTGAATTGAATTATGATTTGGCTTTTGCTTCTCTAATTCCTTTCCATTCTTCTTCATATATATATATATATATATATATGACACAGTGGCAAATATATTTCAAGAAGCTAACATTCCTGACTCACTTTGCTAAGGAATACATAAGTGCCAGGGTCAGATGTATAATTATTAATTAGCACTCTAAATTAGCTAACAAGATTGACAAGCACCTGCTACTTGTAAAAAACACTCACACAAAAATAATAATAATAAAAAAAACAAGAATTTGGGTCACTTGCTCAACAAATCAATTTAAAAAAAACAACAAAAAGAAAGATTTTAAATACAAAATATTTCAGTCAAATAAGTGAATAAATTCGATTTAAAACTAACAAAAGTACATGCAATGCCGACTGGACTCTCTGCCAAGTCCAAAGAGCAATGAACACTCTGAAACGATGACTGCGCAATGAATAGTTGATATGGAAGCAAGGGTTGCACACTAACTAAACGCACTTCTGACCTGACATTGGCTGTATCTTGTAGGACACCATCCACTCCCATATTCCATCCCGATCTGCTTTATTTTTTTTATACCCCTACTTAGTTCCCACTCCTATTTAGAGACCGACCTGCTTGTTTCGGATTACCCGGAAAACAGTGGGTGATATATCACTTAGTATTGCCGTCCGAACCCTCTATTAACTTATATTTTTTTCTTTTCTTGCAGAATAATTGTAAATATTGTCCCCACCCCACACAATGAATTTTTTGTAAATAAAATCTTTTCAAAACTAATTGGGGAACATCTAAATAGGATTAACCCAGAGTGAATATGGTATTTTGGTGTAGTGTCTAGTGTGGAGTGAGCACAAAAGTATAGGACAAATTGTATGACATTCAACTCTCCCCCCCCCCCCTCTTCCTTAAAACGATTCGGGTTTCATGCCAAAGGCAAAGGATGGACTTTATCGTTTTTGTATAAAAAAGTTTTTTTTTTCAATTGTTATTATTTTTAAATCGCATAGAGAACACTATATCCCCTCGATAGGAGCAAAGTGTAGTATCTGTTCTGATACTATACTTCATCTTTTCTGTCCTCAGTCAGTGAAGGCAAAAATCCTTCTAGACTGAGGAAATTTAAATTTTTGTCCCAATCCAGAGTCCTTCTTTTTAGGGAGCTGGATGCCTCCCCACATAAAAACCGACCCCTGTCTAGGCTTTCCACTAGATTTACCAGTGAAAAGCCTAGACATGACCTTGTCAGCCTACGGCATGGAGACCAAAGTGACAAACACCATCACTGGCATCAGCAAGAACATAAAGGTCAGAGGTGAGAAGCTGGAAGCCGACAACAGGTTCAAGTACCTTGGGACGATTGTGACAGATGATGGATTCAAGCCTGAAGTCATTGCAAGAATTGTGCAGACATCAGAGAAACTGGCCAAACGCAGGCCTATATGGAATTGCAGAAATATAACAGTCAGTTCAAAAACCAGACTGATGCTGCTCCCTGACCATCTCCATATTTCTGTACGTGTGGGAGTCACAGACCCTAACTGCGGATCTGGAGAGAAGAATACAGGACACAGAGATGAGATGCTTCCGAAAGATCTTTAACATCTCATACAGGGTCCACATTTGGATGAGGAAGTGAAGAACAGACTCGTACAAGCAGTCGGGCCATATGAAGATCTACTGACCACTGTTAAAAGGAAGAAAATGAAGTGGTACGGCCATGTCACTCATTCATAAGGTCTTGCAAAGAAAATCCTGCAAGGACCGGTACAGGAAGAAAGAAGGAAGGACAGACAAAGAAAGCGACGGGAGTACAACATCCGAGAGTGAACAGGGCTTCTGCCTTGTAGCACGCTCAGGAAGGCAGAAGATCGGTAGTGTTGGAGAAAGCTGGTTGCCAGGTCATCTTTGGCGCCTCAACGGTCATCCAGACCACAGGACAGATGAGATGAGAGAGAAACACAAATACGTTCATTCGGTCCATTGTTCTTTCTGCTTCTCGTAAAGTCGGTTCTCTCTATCGATCCAAACACTTTCTCACACCTAAGGCTATTCTATATCTTTGGCGCCCCAACGGTCATCCAGACCATGGGATAGATGATGATGATGATGATGATGATGATGATGATGGTGGTGATGATGATGATGATGATGATGATGATGACTCCAAACACTTTCTCACACCTGAGGTTAATTTCTATCTCTATAAATCTACTATCAGACCATGTATTGAGTACTGTTGTCATATTTGGGCTGATGAATCTCTGTCCCATTTGAGGGTTCTTGATAAGGTGCAGAAACACATCTGTAATTTGATTGCTCAACCCTTTCTTCTTCTCTACACCTTCTCTCTCACAAAACGTAATATTGTTAGTCTCAGTCTTTTCTATAAATACTATTATGATGGCATGTGTTCTTCAGAATTATGTGATTTATTCCCTGCTTCCTTTGTTCCAGCTCGTTTGACTTGTTGGTCTAGTGGTCTCCATCAATTCGCTGTTTTGATACCTCATTGTAATTGTTACACCGGACGTTCTAACAGAAGAGAAACTATAAATAGTGCGAGTAGACAATCACCAGAGAGAAAAAGGACAGTATTGTAACTGTCTAGCCGAGTGTCAGTCAGTTTCCTTACCTTTGTACCTTTTATGTTAATACACTTGTTATCTTAACCCAACCTCAACTTGACTTCTTCTTTTTACTATTGGACTACTTCACAACAGTAATATAGCTTCCTATTCCAGTAGCTTCTTTCCAAGAACCACAGGCTTGTGGAACTCTCTTCCTGCTGACTGTTTTCCTCCTACCTATAGCCTTGGTCTTTTCAAGACTAAGGCCAATAGGCATCTCCTGTCTTTGCGATAATCATATTTCGTTCTTGTTAGCTCCTTACATCAAGTGGCTTTATGCCTTGTCTGGAGCGATTTCCATAAAAAAAATTTTTTTTTTTTAATTACCATTTAAGAATGACACCGGCCAAAGAAGATTAGAATTTCAGAGGGATCATATTATAGGTTAATCTGAAAGTTGACTTAAATAGCGTCAAATCACTGCAAACCTCGGGATTCCACTTTCCACTGTTAACCATCAGTGAGGAAAAATAAGCAATATTATTATGCCTAGGTCTATATGGGTCCTCTGACAGCAGTTTTCATTATGAATGACTAGCAGGGTGACCCTACGTTTCCCGGGATTGAATAAAGATTACTACGATGTACTTTTCCACTCTGCCCATAAAACCATATGACTTTCTTTGTTTTTACTGCCCCCCCCCCCCTTCCTCCCATTTTGTCCCCCTAATATAGTCGGAAGAAAATGAAATGTTGAAAAACTCTCTGAATGTGTCGTATACATATGGTGTAAATTTCATTAAAATCGGATATACGTATTTGAAGTTTGGAGGGGGTTCTGTCCCCATGGGTCACTTAGAGGTGAAGGCATGTGGATATCCAGCACAGAGGGTAACGTAGAGATTCAGGACCACTTCCATTGTCTTCCCCCGGAGAATTTTATACATATGATATAAATTTCATCAAAGTAGGATATATTTGAAGTTTTTAGGAGTGTTATAGCCCTCTTAGGTGTGTGTGCACTTCGAGATTTGGGAACACTTCCATTGTCTTCCTTGGTAAATTTTACATAGGAATACACTTTTAGATTTTATGCAACTTTAACCTTTCTTTCTATAGGGAATACACACATCACACAGACATTGAGTTATATATATATTTATATAAGTAATATTTTTTGTTTTTACTAGCGATAATAACAGCGTGGATTTTTTCCACTTCCTAAGCGGTAAAGAGTCAAGCAGAAGATTGCATTAAGTCGACCTTAACAGGACATATTTTTTATTATTTATATATACAAACACTGAAATCATGGGTTCGATCCTTGTCTAAGTTAGCCATGCTGATGATGGCTGATAGCCAGAAACATGTATCCAGGGATTACTTTATGTATGTAAATTTTTTTTAAAAGATTGTCTGCTATAATTTGAGAACTACATTAGTACAGTTATATATAGCCACACTGATGTGTGAGGGGCAGTACAGTTATATATATATATATATATAGCCACTTTGATGTGTTGAGGGCCAGTACAGTTATATATATATATATATAGCCACTTTGATGTGTGAGGGGCAGTACAGTTATATATATATATATATATATATAGCCACTTTGATGTGTGAGGGCCAGTACAGTTATATATATATATATATAGCCACTTTGATGTGTGAGGGGCAGTACAGTTATATATATATATAGCCACTTTGATGTGTGAGGGGCAGTACAGTTATATATATATATATAGCCACTTTGATGTGTGAGGGCCAGTACAGTTATATATATATATATATATATATATATAGCCACTTTGATGTGTGGGGGGCAGTACAGTTATATATATATATATAGCCACTTTGATGTGTGAGGGGCAGTACAGTTATATATATATATATATATATATATATATAGCCACTTTGATGTGTGGGGGGCAGTACAGTTATATATATATATATATATAGCCACTTTGATGTGCGAGGGGCAGTACAGTTATATATATATATATATAGCCACTTTGATGTGTGAGGGGCAGTACAGTTATATATATATATATATATATAGCCACACTAATATGTGAGGGGAAGTACAGTTTTATAGATAGCCACACTGATGTGTGTTAGTAAACATGAAACATATGTGTGTGGATAACAAATATTTATTTATAAAAATAATTATATGAGGGTGTGTAAATGCAGTGCTAATGATTTCACTATAAACTTGAAAATTGTGACGATTGTCAGCGCAGTAAGAAATCAGGACACAAACGCGACCGAGTGGATAAGTCTATTGATAGTTCGTAATATTTGTGACGCGAATCTGTAAATAAAACCCGGATTAAATTAAAGAAAGGCCATTTGGCAGCGGCGACAGCTGTTCTCGGGGTTGTTGACAATAACATTTGTGCATTGGCTCGAGAATAAGTCAACAACAAAAAAAAAAAGAAAAAAGTCTGATATTAGCATTAGTTGGTCATGTTACTTTTTGTTTTATTTTTTTATTTATTTTTTTTTAACTTCAGCTCACCCCAGACAAGGGGTCACGTTGCCACTGAGGCGTAAGAGGCTACTGTGAATTAGGGGCCAGAAATTAAAGAAGGTCATCCTAAGAAGTGAGTTGTGCGGCGAGATGTTTATTTACATTACATTTACATTTATACATGTCGGTACAGTCAGGGAAACAGGGAGCAGGGAGGGAGCTCCAAAGGCTGGCAGTTTGAGGAAAGAAGCTATTAGAGTAGAAAGCTCTCCAGCATCTCGGGACCTCCACAGTGAATGGATGGGATTTAACTGATTGTTGAGTTAGTCGGGTGTATTTTCGTTGAGGGGGGACCAGCGCAGCAAGTTCATCGGAGCACATGCCATTGAAGTACTTGTAAAACAAACACAAGGATGCAACATTGCAGCGATTGGACAGGAGCTGGAGCTTGGTGGATAGTGAGGGACCTATTAGATTAGCAACTCTTTTTTCGACCTTGTCTGAGAAGGGGGAGATTAGTGGATGGTGCACCAACCCAGATGCGACAACTATACTCTATGCATGGGCGGATGGTGGCTTTGTAGAGATATAGGATAATGTCAGGTGTGAGAAGTTTTCTAGCCCGGTAAAGGGAGCCCACTTTCTTTGCAGCAGCCTTGGCAATGTCTTCTATGTATTTGTTCCAACTCATGTCACGCGTTAATGTTAGGCCAAGGAGTTTAAACGTTGGATTCTCGGGTAGGGTGTTATTTGCCATGGTAATCGGTGATCGAAGAGGTTTCTTATAGTTGTTAAAGGAAAGGCGCCGAAAATGGAGCGTGATTGAGGAAAAAAATCTAAGATGACATTTCAAGTAATTCAGTAAGGTCCAATCTGTTTGTAAATTTATATATAAAGTCAATGTTTGTTTGTTTGTTTGTTTGTTATAGAAATAAAAGTTGGTACTCTAATAGAGAACGCACCGCGTTTCCGTGACTCCGCGTTGTCAACGTTCGGGCGGTTTCGGAAGCGGCCGAGAGTTGACGAAACTATTGACCAATCAGGTTGCAGCAGGCAGATGATAACTTTTGGAAGAAATTAATTTCTACTATCTTCAGTGCGTTAAAAAGAAATTAATTTCTAAGATCTGTGTCAGCGCGTTAAAAAAAAATTTATTTCTACGATTTGTGTCAGCGCGTTAAAAAAAAATTAATTTCTACGATCTGTGTCAGCGTGTTAAAAAAAAATTAATTTCTACGATCTGTGTCAGCGCGTTAAAAAAAAATTAATTTCTAAGATCTGTGTCAGCGCGTTAAAAAAAAATTAATTTCTACGATTTGTGTCAGCGCGTTAAAAAAAAATTAATTTCTACGATCTGTGTCAGCGCGTTAAAAAAAAATTAATTTCTACGATCTGTGTCAGCGCGTTAAAAAAAAATTAATTTCTACGATCTGTGTCAGCGCGTTAAAAAAAAATTAATTTCTAAGATCTGTGTCAGCGCGTTAAAAAAAAATTAATTTCTAAGATCTGTGTCAGCGCGTTAAAAAAAAATTAATTTCTACGATTTGTGTCAGCGCATTAAAAAAAAATTAATTTCTACGATTTGTGTCAGTGCGTTAAAAAAAAATTAATTTCTACGATCTGTGTCAGCGCGTTAAAAAAAAATTAATTTCTACGATCTGTGTCAGTGCGTTAAAAAAAAATTAATTTCTACGATCTGTGTCAGCGCGTTAAAAAAAAATTAATTTCTACGATTTGTGTCAGTGCGTTAAAAAAAAATTAATTTCTAAGATCTGTGTCAGCGCGTTAAAAAAAAATTAATTTCTACGATTTGTGTCAGCGCGTTAAAAAAAAATTAATTTCTACGATCTGTGTCAGCGCGTTAAAAAAAAATTAATTTCTACGATCTGTGTCAGCGCGTTAAAAAAAAATTAATTTCTACGATCTGTGTCAGCGCGTTAAAAAAAAATTAATTTCTAAGATCTGTGTCAGCGCGTTAAAAAAAAATTAATTTCTAAGATCTGTGTCAGCGCGTTAAAAAAAAATTAATTTCTACGATTTGTGTCAGCGCATTAAAAAAAAATTAATTTCTACGATTTGTGTCAGTGCGTTAAAAAAAAATTAATTTCTACGATCTGTGTCAGCGCGTTAAAAAAAAATTAATTTCTACGATCTGTGTCAGTGCGTTAAAAAAAAATTAATTTCTACGATCTGTGTCAGCGCGTTAAAAAAAAATTAATTTCTACGATCTGTGTCAGCGCGTTAAAAAAAAATTAATTTCTACGATTTGTGTCAGCGTGTTAAAAAAAAATTAATTTCTACGATCTGTGTCAGCGCGTTAAAAAAAAATTAATTTCTACGATCTGTGTCAGCGCGTTAAAAAAAAATTTATTTCTACGATCTGTGTCAGCGCGTTAAAAAAAAATTTATTTCTAAGATCTGTGTCAGCGCGTTAAAAAAAAATTAATTTCTAAGATCTGTGTCAGCGCGTTAAAAAAAAATTAATTTCTAAGATCTGTGTCAGCGCGTTAAAAAAAAATTAATTTCTACGATCTGTGTCAGCGCGTTAAAAAAAAATTAATTTCTACGATCTGTGTCAGCGCGTTAAAAAAAAATTAATTTCTAAGATCTGTGTCAGCGCGTTAAAAAAAAATTAATTTCTAAGATCTGTGTCAGCGCGTTAAAAAAAAATTAATTTCTACGATCTGTGTCAGCGCGTTAAAAAAAAATTAATTTCTACGATCTGTGTCAGCGCGTTAAAAAAAAATTAATTTCTACGATCTGTGTCAGCGCGTTAAAAAAAAATTAATTTCTACGATCTGTGTCAGCGCGTTAAAAAAAAATTAATTTCTAAGATCTGTGTCAGCGCGTTAAAAAAAAATTAATTTCTACGATTTGTGTCAGCGCGTTAAAAAAAAATTAATTTCTACGATCTGTGTCAGCGCGTTAAAAAAAAATTAATTTCTACGATCTGTGTCAGCGCGTTAAAAAAAAATTAATTTCTACGATCTGTGTCAGCGCGTTAAAAAAAAATTAATTTCTACGATTTGTGTCAGCGCGTTAAAAAAAAATTAATTTCTACGATCTGTGTCAGCGCGTTAAAAAAAAATTAATTTCTACGATCTGTGTCAGCGCGTTAAAAAAAAATTAATTTCTACGATCTGTGTCAGCGCGTTAAAAAAAAATTAATTTCTACGATCTGTGTCAGCGCGTTAAAAAAAAATTTATTTCTACGATCTGTGTCAGCGCGTTAAAAAAAAATTTATTTCTAAGATCTGTGTCAGCGCGTTAAAAAAAAATTAATTTCTACGATCTGTGTCAGCGCGTTAAAAAAAAATTTATTTCTACGATCTGTGTCAGCGCGTTAAAAAAAAATTAATTTCTACGATTTGTGTCAGCGCGTTAAAAAAAAATTAATTTCTACGATTTGTGTCAGCGCGTTAAAAAAAAATTAATTTCTAAGATCTGTGTCAGCGCGTTAAAAAAAAATTAATTTCTACGATTTGTGTCAGCGCGTTAAAAAAAAATTAATTTCTACGATTTGTGTCAGCGCGTTAAAAAAAAATTAATTTCTAAGATCTGTGTCAGCGCGTTAAAAAAAAATTAATTTCTACGATTTGTGTCAGCGCGTTAAAAAAAAATTAATTTCTACGATCTGTGTCAGCGCGTTAAAAAAAAATTAATTTCTACGATCTGTGTCAGCGCGTTAAAAAAAAATTAATTTCTACGATCTGTGTCAGCGCGTTAAAAAAAAATTAATTTCTACGATCTGTGTCAGCGCGTTAAAAAAAAATTTATTTCTACGATCTGTGTCAGCGCGTTAAAAAAAAATTTATTTCTAAGATCTGTGTCAGCGCGTTAAAAAAAAATTAATTTCTACGATCTGTGTCAGCGCGTTAAAAAAAATTTTATTTCTACGATCTGTGTCAGCGCGTTAAAAAAAAATTTATTTCTAAGATCTGTGTCAGCGCGTTAAAAAAAAATTTATTTCTAAGATCTGTGTCAGCGCGTTAAAAAAAAATTCATTTCTACGATCTGTGTCAGCGCGTTAAAAAAAAATTAATTTCTACGATCTGTGTCAGCGCGTTAAAAAAAAATTTATTTCTAAGATCTGTGTCAGCGCGTTAAAAAAAAATTAATTTCTACGATCTGTGTCAGCGCGTTAAAAAAAAATTAATTTCTACGATCTGTGTCAGCGCGTTAAAAAAAAATTTATTTCTAAGATCTGTGTCAGCGCGTTAAAAAAAAATTAATTTCTACGATCTGTGTCAGCGCGTTAAAAAAAAATTAATTTCTACGATCTGTGTCAGCGCGTTAAAAAAAAATTAATTTCTACGATCTGTGTCAGCGCGTTAAAAAAAAATTTATTTCTAAGATCTGTGTCAGCGCGTTAAAAAAAAATTAATTTCTACGATCTGTGTCAGCGCGTTAAAAAAAAATTAATTTCTACGATCTTTGTCAGCGCGTTAAAAAAAAATTTATTTCTAAGATCTGTGTCAGCGCGTTAAAAAAAAATTAATTTCTACGATCTGTGTCAGCGCGTTAAAAAAAAATTAATTTCTACGATCTGTGTCAGCGCGTTAAAAAAAAATTAATTTCTACGATCTGTGTCAGCGCGTTAAAAAAAAATTAATTTCTACGATCTGTGTCAGCGCGTTAAAAAAAAATTTATTTCTAAGATCTGTGTCAGCGCGTTAAAAAAAAATTTATTTCTACGATCTGTGTCAGCGCGTTAAAAAAAAATTAATTTCTACGATCTGTGTCAGCGCGTTAAAAAAAAATTAATTTCTACGATCTGTGTCAGCGCGTTAAAAAAAAATTAATTTCTACGATCTGTGTCAGCGCGTTAAAAAAAAATTAATTTCTACGATCTGTGTCAGCGCGTTAAAAAAAAATTAATTTCTACGATCTGTGTCAGCGCGTTAAAAAAAAATTAATTTCTACGATCTGTGTCAGCGCGTTAAAAAAAAATTTATTTCTAAGATCTGTGTCAGCGCGTTAAAAAAAAATTAATTTCTAAGATCTGTGTCAGCGCGTTAAAAAAAAATTAATTTCTACGATCTGTGTCAGCGCGTTAAAAAAAAATTAATTTCTACGATCTGTGTCAGCGCGTTAAAAAAAAATTAATTTCTACGATCTGTGTCAGCGCGTTAAAAAAAAATTTATTTCTAAGATCTGTGTCAGCGCGTTAAAAAAAAATTAATTTCTAAGATCTGTGTCAGCGCGTTAAAAAAAAATTAATTTCTACGATCTGTGTCAGCGCGTTAAAAAAAAATTAATTTCTACGATCTGTGTCAGCGCGTTAAAAAAAAATTAATTTCTACGATCTGTGTCAGTGCGTTAAAAAAAAATTAATTTCTAAGATCTGTGTCAGCGCGTTAAAAAAAAATTTATTTCTAAGATCTGTGTCAGCGCGTTAAAAAAAAATTAATTTCTAAGATCTGTGTCAGCGCGTTAAAAAAAAATTAATTTCTACGATCTGTGTCAGCGCGTTAAAAAAAAATTAATTTCTACGATCTGTGTCAGCGCGTTAAAAAAAAATTAATTTCTAAGATCTGTGTCAGCGCGTTAAAAAAAAATTAATTTCTACGATCTGTGTCAGCGCGTTAAAAAAAAATTAATTTCTACGATCTGTGTCAGCGCGTTAAAAAAAAATTAATTTCTACGATCTGTGTCAGTGCGTTAAAAAAAAATTAATTTCTAAGATCTGTGTCAGCGCGTTAAAAAAAAATTTATTTCTAAGATCTGTGTCAGCGCGTTAAAAAAAAATTAATTTCTACGATCTGTGTCAGCGCGTTAAAAAAAAATTAATTTCTACGATCTGTGTCAGCGCGTTAAAAAAAAATTAATTTCTACGATCTGTGTCAGTGCGTTAAAAAAAAATTAATTTCTAAGATCTGTGTCAGCGCGTTAAAAAAAAATTAATTTCTAAGATCTGTGTCAGCGCGTTAAAAAAAAATTAATTTCTAAGATCTGTGTCAGCGCGTTAAAAAAAAATTAATTTCTACGATCTGTGTCAGCGCGTTAAAAAAAAATTAATTTCTACGATCTGTGTCAGCGCGTTAAAAAAAAATTAATTTCTACGATCTGTGTCAGCGCGTTAAAAAAAAATTAATTTCTACGATCTGTGTCAGTGCGTTAAAAAAAAATTAATTTCTAAGATCTGTGTCAGCGCGTTAAAAAAAAATTTATTTCTAAGATCTGTGTCAGCGCGTTAAAAAAAAATTAATTTCTACGATCTGTGTCAGCGCGTTAAAAAAAAATTAATTTCTACGATCTGTGTCAGCGCGTTAAAAAAAAATTAATTTCTACGATCTGTGTCAGTGCGTTAAAAAAAAATTAATTTCTAAGATCTGTGTCAGCGCGTTAAAAAAAAATTTATTTCTACGATCTGTGTCAGCGCGTTAAAAAAAAATTAATTTCTACGATCTGTGTCAGCGCGTTAAAAAAAAATTAATTTCTACGATCTGTGTCAGCGCGTTAAAAAAAAATTAATTTCTACGATCTGTGTCAGCGCGTTAAAAAAAAATTAATTTCTACGATCTGTGTCAGCGCGTTAAAAAAAAATTAATTTCTACGATCTGTGTCAGCGCGTTAAAAAAAAATTAATTTCTACGATCTGTGTCAGCGCGTTAAAAAAAAATTAATTTCTACGATCTGTGTCAGCGCGTTAAAAAAAAATTAATTTCTAAGATCTGTGTCAGCGCGTTAAAAAAAAATTAATTTCTACGATCTGTGTCAGCGCGTTAAAAAAAAATTAATTTCTACGATCTGTGTCAGCGCGTTAAAAAAAAATTAATTTCTACGATCTGTGTCAGCGCGTTAAAAAAAAATTAATTTCTACGATCTGTGTCAGCGCGTTAAAAAAAAATTTATTTCTACGATCTGTGTCAGCGCGTTAAAAAAAAATTAATTTCTAAGATCTGTGTCAGCGCGTTAAAAAAAAATTAATTTCTACGATCTGTGTCAGCGCGTTAAAAAAAAATTAATTTCTACGATCTGTGTCAGCGCGTTAAAAAAAAATTAATTTCTACGATCTGTGTCAGTGCGTTAAAAAAAAATTAATTTCTACGATCTGTGTCAGCGCATTAAAAAAAAATTAATTTCTACGATTTGTGTCAGTGCGTTAAAAAAAAATTAATTTCTACGATTTGTGTCAGTGCGTTAAAAAAAAATTAATTTCTAAGATCTGTGTCAGCGCGTTAAAAAAAAATTAATTTCTACGATCTGTGTCAGCGCGTTAAAAAAAAATTAATTTCTAAGATCTGTGTCAGCGCATTAAAAAAAAATTAATTTCTACGATCTGTGTCAGTGTGTTAAAAATAAATTAATTTCTAAGATCTGTGTCAGCGCGTTAAAAAAAAATTAATTTCTACGATCTGTGTCAGCGCGTTAAAAAAAAATTAATTTCTACGATCTGTGTCAGCGCGTTAAAAAAAAATTAATTTCTACGATCTGTGTCAGCGCGTTAAAAAAAAATTAATTTCTACGATCTGTGTCAGCGCGTTAAAAAAAAATTTATTTCTACGATCTGTGTCAGCGCGTTAAAAAAAAATTAATTTCTAAGATCTGTGTCAGCGCGTTAAAAAAAAATTAATTTCTACGATCTGTGTCAGCGCGTTAAAAAAAAATTAATTTCTACGATCTGTGTCAGCGCGTTAAAAAAAAATTAATTTCTACGATCTGTGTCAGTGTGTTAAAAAAAAATTAATTTCTACGATCTGTGTCAGCGCATTAAAAAAAAATTAATTTCTACGATTTGTGTCAGTGCGTTAAAAAAAAATTAATTTCTACGATTTGTGTCAGTGCGTTAAAAAAAAATTAATTTCTAAGATCTGTGTCAGCGCGTTAAAAATAAATTAATTTCTACGATCTGTGTCAGTGCGTTAAAAAAAAATTAATTTCTACGATCTGTGTCAGCGCATTAAAAAAAAATTAATTTCTACGATCTGTGTCAGTGTGTTAAAAAAAAATTAATTTCTAAGATCTGTGTCAGCGCGTTGAAAAAAAATTTATTTCTACGATCTGTGTCAGCGCGTTAAAAAAAAATTAATTTCTAAGATCTGTGTCAGCGCGTTAAAAAAAAATTAATTTCTACGATCTGTGTCAGCGCGTTAAAAAAAAATTAATTTCTACGATCTGTGTCAGCGCGTTAAAAAAAAATTAATTTCTACGATCTGTGTCAGTGCGTTAAAAAAAAATTAATTTCTACGATCTGTGTCAGCGCATTAAAAAAAAATTAATTTCTACGATTTGTGTCAGTGCGTTAAAAAAAAATTAATTTCTACGATTTGTGTCAGTGCGTTAAAAAAAAATTAATTTCTAAGATCTGTGTCAGCGCGTTAAAAAAAAATTAATTTCTACGATCTGTGTCAGCGCGTTAAAAAAAAATTAATTTCTACGATTTGTGTCAGCGCGTTAAAAAAAAATTAATTTCTACGATCTGTGTCAGCGCGTTAAAAAAAATTAATTTCTACGATCTGTGTCAGCGCGTTGAAAAAAAATTAATTTCTACGATCTGTGTCAGCGCGTTGAAAAAAAATTAATTTCTACGATCTGTGTCAGCGCGTTGAAAAAAAATTAATTTCTACGATCTGTGTCAGCGCGTTGAAAAAAAATTAATTTCTACGATCTGTGTCAGCGCGTTAAAAAAAAATTAATTTCTACGATTTGTGTCAGCGCGTTAAAAAAAAATTAATTTCTACGATCTGTGTCAGCGCGTTAAAAAAAAATTAATTTCTACGATCTGTGTCAGCGCGTTGAAAAAAAATTAATTTCTACGATCTGTGTCAGCGCATTAAAAAAAAATTAATTTCTACGATCTGTGTCAGCGCGTTAAAAAAAAATTAATTTCTACGATCTGTGTCAGCGCGTTAAAAAAAAATTAATTTCTACGATCTGTGTCAGCGCGTTAAAAAAAAATTAATTTCTACGATTTGTGTCAGCGCGTTAAAAAAAAATTAATTTCTACGATCTGTGTCAGCGCGTTAAAAAAAAATTAATTTCTACGATTTGTGTCAGCGCGTTAAAAAAAAATTAATTTCTACGATTTGTGTCAGCGCGTTAAAAAAAAATTAATTTCTACGATCTGTGTCAACGCGTTGAAAAAAAATTAATTTCTACGATCTGTGTCAGCGCGTTAAAAAAAAATTAATTTCTACGATTTGTGTCAGCGTGTTAAAAAAAAATTAATTTCTACGATCTGTGTCAACGCGTTGAAAAAAAATTAATTTCTACGATCTGTGTCAGCGCGTTAAAAAAAAATTAATTTCTACGATTTGTGTCAGCGCGTTAAAAAAAAATTAATTTCTACGATCTGTGTCAGCGCGTTAAAAAAAAATTAATTTCTACGATTTGTGTCAGCGTGTTAAAAAAAAATTAATTTCTACGATCTGTGTCAACGCGTTGAATAAAAATTAATTTCTACGATTTGTGTCAGCGTGTTAAAAAAAAATTAATTTCTACGATCTGTGTCAACGCGTTGAATAAAAATTAATTTCTACGATTTGTGTCAGTGCGTTGAAAAAAATTAATTTCTACGATTTGTGTCAGCGTGTTAAAAAAAAATTAATTTCTACGATTTGTGTCAGCGCGTTAAAAAAAAATTAATTACTACGATCTGTGTCAGCGCGTTAAAAAAAAATTAATTTCTACGATTTGTGTCAGCGCGTTAAAAAAAAATTAATTTCTACGATTTGTGTCAGTGCGTTAAAAAAAAAATTAATTTCTACGATCTGTGTCAGCGCGTTAAAAAAAATTTATTTCTACGATTTGTGTCAGCGCGTTAAAAAAAAAAATTAATTTCTACGATTTGTGTCAGCGTGTTAAAAAAAAATTAATTTCTACGATCTGTGTCAGCGCGTTAAAAAAAAATTTATTTCTACGATTTGTGTCAGCGCGTTAAAAAAAAAAATTAATTTCTACGATTTGTGTCAGCGTGTTAAAAAAAATTAATTTCTACGATCTGTGTCAGCGCGTTAAAAAAAAATTAATTTCTACGATTTGTGTCAGTGCGTTAAAAAAAAATTAATTTCTACGATTTGTGTCAGTGCGTTAAAAAAAAATTAATTTCTACGATCTGTGTCAGCGCGTTAAAAAAAAATTAATTTCTACGATTTGTGTCAGCGTGTTAAAAAAAAATTAATTTCTACGATTTGTGTCAGCGCGTTAAAAAAAAATTAATTACTACGATCTGTGTCAGCGCGTTAAAAAAAAATTAATTTCTACGATTTGTGTCAGCGCGTTAAAAAAAAATTAATTTCTACGATTTGTGTCAGTGCGTTAAAAAAAAAATTAATTTCTACGATTTGTGTCAGCGTGTTAAAAAAAAAATTAATTTCTACGATTTGTGTCAGCGTGTTAAAAAAAAATTAATTTCTACGATTTGTGTCAGTGCGTTAAAAAAAAATTAATTACTACGATCTGTGTCAGCGCGTTAAAAAAAAATTAATTTCTACGATTTGTGTCAGCGTGTTAAAAAAAATTAATTTCTACGATTTGTGTCAGCGTGTTAAAAAAAATTAATTTCTACGATCTGTGTCAGCGCGTTAAAAAAAATTAATTTCTACGATTTGTGTCAGCGCGTTAAAAAAAAAAATTAATTTCTACGATTTGTGTCAGCGCGTTAAAAAAAAATTAATTTCTACGATCTGTGTCAACGCGTTAAAAAAAAATTAATTTCTACGATCTGTGTCAGCGCGTTAAAAAAAAATTAATTTCTACGATCTGTGTCAACGCGTTGAATCTCCCGAAGGACTCATTGAGTTCTGTCAGCAACTTTGACAAACTTCTTAATGGTTTCTCTTTATGTATGGTATCGAAGATTTTGATAAACTAATTGTGAAATTTTCATCTATATTTTTCAGTTGTGCCATTTTTTTCCTATTTATCCACTCGTGCCATTTCTACCGGTGCCATTTTTACCTAAATTCGTTATTGTGATCTATAGATTTTAGTTTAACTGTTAGTTTAAAACCAAAAAATATTCATCGTAACAGCAACCTTAAACTGAATTTTAAAGAAAAAAAAAAATTAAAAGAATTGTTTTTGGAATCGGAAATTAGGCTAAAATTTTTCCGATTCCCCAGAAACTTCTGATTTTTATGATTCCCGATTCCGATTAATTGTCCCAACATTAGTTTTAACTGCTAACATATCGATTTCTATGATTTATTTAGCAAACAAACACAGAGAACGCACCGCATTTCCGTGACTTTGTATCATAAACGTTTGAGAAGGTCTAGGAAGCACACGAGTTCACGAAGCGAAAACTGACAAATGATAAATTGAAGACTGGCAGACGATAAATTACGACAAAGAAAATCAAAGTAAAATACATACATAAAAATAAAGAACGAACAAACCATAGCTAAACAACTGTTATTAATTAGATGTTTGTTTTTTTGTCAAAGGAACCATTGTTAATCAAATGTTTTTTAAATAAAAAAAATTTTTGTGCACCGAAAAGTTTCAAAAGATGTTTTTTTTTTATATAACAAACAATGAAATCACTGTTTTTTAACCAATTTCATATTAGTTTTTGTTTTTTAATGTTTTTTTTTCTTTTTAACATTTTCTGAGTTAGCGTTAGGATTCAGGGTTCGTCTTTCGCTAGAAGTGACCGTTTCTGACAGAACCCAATGAGTCCTTCGGGAGATTCAACGCACTGACACATCGTAGAAATTCATTTTTTTTAATGCTCTGCAGATCGTAGAAATTAATTTCTTTCAAAAGTTATCGTCTGCTTGCTTGGAAAAAGATTGTCTAATGCGAACTGCAACCTGATTGGTTAATAGTTTCGTCAAATCTTGAGCGCTTCGTAGACCTGCCCGAACGTTGACGACGCAAAGTCACGGAAACGCAGTGTGTTCTCTATAAGAGTACGACAATTTAACCGCTTTACCCAGAATTTCAAAGAAAGTATTAGTACAGCTTCCCATCGAGTGACTTTGTATTTTTAGTATTTTTTACACCTATTTATTAATTTACGGCCATTTATTAATTTACACCTATTTATCAATTTACGCCTATTTATTAATTTACGGCCATTTATTAATTTACACCTATTTATTAATTTACACCTATTTATTAATTTACGGCCATTTATTAATTTACACCTATTTATTAATTTACACCTATTTATTAATTTACGGCCATTTATTAATTTACACCTATTTATTAATTTACACCTATTTATCAATTTACACCTATTTATTAATTTACGGCCATTTATTAATTTACACCTATTTATCAATTTACGCCTATTTATTAATTTACACCTATTTATTAATTTACACCTATTTATTAATTTACACCTATTTATTAATTTACACCTATTTATTAATTTACACCTATTTATTAATTTACGGCCATTTATTAATTTACACCTATTTATTAATTTACACCTATTTATTAATTTACGGCCATTTATTAATTTACACCTATTTATTAATTTACACCTATTTATCAATTTACACCTATTTATTAATTTACGGCCATTTATTAATTTACACCTATTTATCAATTTACGCCTATTTATTAATTTACACCTATTTATTAATTTACACCTATTTATTAATTTACGGCCATTTATTAATTTACACCTATTTATTAATTTACACCTATTTATCAATTTACGCCTATTTATTAATTTACACCTATTTATTAATTTACACCTATTTATTAATTTACGGCCATTTATTAATTTACACCTATTTATTAATTTACACCTATTTATTAATTTACACCTATTTATTAATTTACACCTATTTATTAATTTACACCTATTTATCAATTTACACCTATTTATTAATTTACACCTATTTATCAATTTACACCTATTTATTAATTTACACCTATTTATCAATTTACACCTATTTATTAATTTACACCTATTTATCAATTTACACCTATTTATTAATTTACACCTATTTATTAATTTACACCTATTTATTAATTTACACCTATTTATCAATTTACACCTATTTATTAATTTACACCTATTTATCAATTTACACCTATTTATTAATTTACACCTATTTATCAATTTACACCTATTTATTAATTTACGGCCATTTATCAATTTACACCTATTTATTAATTTACACCTATTTATCAATTTACACCTATTTATTAATTTACGGCCATTTATTAATTTACACCTATTTATCAATTTACGCCTATTTATTAATTTACGGCCATTTATTAATTTACACCTATTTATTAATTTACACCTATTTATTAATTTACGGCCATTTATTAATTTACACCTATTTATTAATTTACACCTATTTATCAATTTACACCTATTTATTAATTTACACCTATTTATTAATTTACACCTATTTATCAATTTACACCTATTTATTAATTTACACCTATTTATCAATTTACACCTATTTATTAATTTACGGCCATTTATTAATTTACACCTATTTATTAATTTACACCTATTTATCAATTTACACCTATTTATTAATTTACACCTATTTATTAATTTACGGCCATTTATTAATTTACACCTATTTATTAATTTACACCTATTTATTAATTTACACCTATTTATCAATTTACACCTATTTATTAATTTACGGCCATTTATTAATTTACGGCCATTTATTAATTTACACCTATTTATTAATTTACACCTATTTATTAATTTACACCTATTTATTAATTTACACCTATTTATTAATTTACACCTATTTATTAATTTACACCTATTTATTAATTTACACCTATTTATCAATTTACACCTATTTATTAATTTACACCTATTTATCAATTTACACCTATTTATTAATTTACACCTATTTATCAATTTACACCTATTTATTAATTTACACCTATTTATTAATTTACACCTATTTATTAATTTACACCTATTTATCAATTTACACCTATTTATTAATTTACACCTATTTATCAATTTACACCTATTTATTAATTTACACCTATTTATCAATTTACACCTATTTATTAATTTACGGCCATTTATCAATTTACACCTATTTATTAATTTACACCTATTTATCAATTTACACCTATTTATCAATTTACACCTATTTATCAATTTACACCTATTTATCAATTTACACCTATTTATCAATTTACACCTATTTATCAATTTACACCTATTTATTAATTTACACCTATTTATCAATTTACACCTATTTATCAATTTACACCTATTTATCAATTTACACCTATTTATTAATTTACACCTATTTATCAATTTACACCTATTTATTAATTTACGGCCATTTATCAATTTACACCTATTTATTAATTTACACCTATTTATCAATTTACACCTATTTATTAATTTACGGCCATTTATTAATTTACACCTATTTATCAATTTACGCCTATTTATTAATTTACGGCCATTTATTAATTTACACCTATTTATTAATTTACA
This sequence comes from Sepiola atlantica, assembly GCA_963556195.1. NCBI lineage: Eukaryota > Metazoa > Mollusca > Cephalopoda > Sepiida > Sepiolidae > Sepiola > Sepiola atlantica. The sequence goes on from OY744553.1 coordinate 6,984,765, forward strand.
CCTATTTATTAATTTACGGCCATTTATTAATTTACACCTATTTATTAATTTACACCTATTTATCAATTTACACCTATTTATTAATTTACACCTATTTATTAATTTACACCTATTTATCAATTTACACCTATTTATTAATTTACACCTATTTATCAATTTACACCTATTTATTAATTTACGGCCATTTATTAATTTACACCTATTTATTAATTTACACCTATTTATCAATTTACACCTATTTATTAATTTACACCTATTTATTAATTTACGGCCATTTATTAATTTACACCTATTTATTAATTTACACCTATTTATTAATTTACACCTATTTATTAATTTACACCTATTTATTAATTTACACCTATTTATTAATTTACACCTATTTATTAATTTACACCTATTTATTAATTTACACCTATTTATTAATTTACACCTATTTATTAATTTACGGCCATTTATTAATTTACACCTATTTATTAATTTACACCTATTTATTAATTTACACCTATTTATCAATTTACACCTATTTATTAATTTACGGCCATTTATTAATTTACACCTATTTATTAATTTACACCTATTTATTAATTTACGGCCATTTATTAATTTACACCTATTTATTAATTTACACCTATTTATTAATTTACACCTATTTATCAATTTACACCTATTTATTAATTTACGGCCATTTATTAATTTACACCTATTTATCAATTTACACCTATTTATTAATTTACGGCCATTTATTAATTTACACCTATTTATTAATTTACACCTATTTATTAATTTACGGCCATTTATTAATTTACACCTATTTATTAATTTACACCTATTTATTAATTTACACCTATTTATTAATTTACACCTATTTATTAATTTACACCTATTTATTAATTTACACCTATTTATTAATTTACACCTATTTATTAATTTACGGCCATTTATTAATTTACACCTATTTATTAATTTACACCTATTTATTAATTTACACCTATTTATCAATTTACACCTATTTATTAATTTACACCTATTTATTAATTTACGGCCATTTATTAATTTACGGCCATTTATTAATTTACACCTATTTATTAATTTACACCTATTTATTAATTTACGGCCATTTATTAATTTACGGCCATTTATTAATTTACACCTATTTATTAATTTACACCTATTTATTAATTTACACCTATTTATTAATTTACACCTATTTATTAATTTACACCTATTTATTAATTTACACCTATTTATTAATTTACACCTATTTATTAATTTACACCTATTTATTAATTTACGGCCATTTATTAATTTACACCTATTTATTAATTTACACCTATTTATTAATTTACACCTATTTATCAATTTACACCTATTTATTAATTTACGGCTATTTATTAATTTACGGCCATTTATTAATTTACACCTATTTATTAATTTACACCTATTTATTAATTTACACCTATTTATTAATTTACACCTATTTATTAATTTACGGCCATTTATTAATTTACACCTATTTATTAATTTACACCTATTTATTAATTTACACCTATTTATCAATTTACACCTATTTATTAATTTACGGCTATTTATTAATTTACGGCCATTTATTAATTTACACCTATTTATTAATTTACACCTATTTATTAATTTACACCTATTTATTAATTTACACCTATTTATTAATTTACACCTATTTATTAATTTACACCTATTTATTAATTTACACCTATTTATTAATTTACACCTATTTATTAATTTACGGCCATTTATTAATTTACACCTATTTATTAATTTACACCTATTTATTAATTTACACCTATTTATCAATTTACACCTATTTATTAATTTACACCTATTTATTAATTTACGGCCATTTATTAATTTACGGCCATTTATTAATTTACACCTATTTATTAATTTACACCTATTTATTAATTTACGGCCATTTATTAATTTACGGCCATTTATTAATTTACACCTATTTATTAATTTACACCTATTTATTAATTTACACCTATTTATTAATTTACACCTATTTATTAATTTACGGCCATTTATTAATTTACGGCCATTTATTAATTTACACCTATTTATTAATTTACACCTATTTATTAATTTACACCTATTTATTAATTTACACCTATTTATTAATTTACACCTATTTATTAATTTACACCTATTTATTAATTTACACCTATTTATTAATTTACGGCCATTTATTAATTTACACCTATTTATTAATTTACACCTATTTATTAATTTACACCTATTTATCAATTTACACCTATTTATTAATTTACGGCTATTTATTAATTTACGGCCATTTATTAATTTACACCTATTTATTAATTTACACCTATTTATTAATTTACACCTATTTATTAATTTACACCTATTTATTAATTTACACCTATTTATTAATTTACACCTATTTATTAATTTACACCTATTTATTAATTTACACCTATTTATTAATTTACGGCCATTTATTAATTTACACCTATTTATTAATTTACACCTATTTATTAATTTACACCTATTTATCAATTTACACCTATTTATTAATTTACACCTATTTATTAATTTACGGCCATTTATTAATTTACGGCCATTTATTAATTTACACCTATTTATTAATTTACACCTATTTATTAATTTACGGCCATTTATTAATTTACGGCCATTTATTAATTTACACCTATTTATTAATTTACACCTATTTATTAATTTACACCTATTTATTAATTTACACCTATTTATTAATTTACACCTATTTATTAATTTACACCTATTTATTAATTTACACCTATTTATTAATTTACGGCCATTTATTAATTTACACCTATTTATTAATTTACACCTATTTATTAATTTACACCTATTTATCAATTTACACCTATTTATTAATTTACGGCTATTTATTAATTTACGGCCATTTATTAATTTACACCTATTTATTAATTTACACCTATTTATTAATTTACACCTATTTATTAATTTACACCTATTTATTAATTTACACCTATTTATTAATTTACACCTATTTATTAATTTACACCTATTTATTAATTTACACCTATTTATTAATTTACACCTATTTATTAATTTACACCTATTTATTAATTTACACCTATTTATTAATTTACACCTATTTATTAATTTACACCTATTTATCAATTTACACCTATTTATTAATTTACACCATGAACTTAGAATTGCATTTACAGCTTCACTGTAAATCATTTGCATGATTCAATTGGAATCCCCCAATTCATAGTTACCGAATTCGGAATTATCCTACCTTGTCAAAATTAAAGAATTTTCCAGAAATGTTAAGATTATAAAAACACTTAAAAAACTGTTTACTATTTAGATGAGGAGAAATTATTTTGCTATATATAGTTTGACATACATTGCCCCCCAGGTGATATGAGGTGACATTCTCTCATGTAGGTGGTCAATTTATGTTAAACTAACATAGTGAACTGGACCCACACCGCGACCCCTCTAAAAATTCAACAGGTAATTTTTTTCAGAAAAGTTTTTTTATAATCATAAAAGCTGTTGCTGAATCGAATGTACCATAAAAAAATGTAATGTGCATAGGTGATTTGCAGCATAACATTTGTTTAAACAGAGCGTCTACCCATGTAAAATTCATACCCTAAACATTTCAGAATTTCCAGACAGAAGTAAGTGGTTTTCATTTTAGTTGTGTTTCGCATAATTTCAGTTAATTACGAACTTGTGACTGCAGTAAATATAACAGTTCAATTAAATTTGTAATGTAGTATTTGTTCTGTTGACATGAGACCATCTTCCCAGGGAGTACCTTCTCCTTTTTTTTTGGTGGGGAAGGAGGGGAGGGTAGTATCCATTGTCATGATACCATACTTACAGATATTACTTTCTTCTTTTAGTGGAGTGATCCTCCCAGGTATTACATCCTCTATTTGGCTGTATAGTATATGTTCGTTCTTCATGATACTACCCGTCCATGATTATCTTCTCTGTTGAGAGGGGAGGAGGGGAAGGCAGTGTACAAACTGTTCTGTTGCCATATCATCCCAGGCATTAACTCCTTTTTTTGGGGGGGGGGGGGTGTAGTCATGATACCATTCTCTCCAGTTATTAACTCCTCCTTTAGGGGTCAATGTTTGTTCACCATGATATTACTGTCCCAGGCTAGCAAAAATATGCTCCCTCTGGTCACATATTTTTGCTAGTACACAGACCCACACACAGTCATATGATTTGTTTCATTTTACCTCAGCTGAAGTTCTCAGAAATTAAGGGGCCTCTTCCTGGGGCTAACATTTGATCTCTATATGAGATACATAGATATTTGTATGTTTTATTAAAGTTCTTTATTTCTTAAACGTTGAGTTAGTAAAGAAGTTAAGAACATTAATTTTCCTCTCCCCAATTGACCAGTTAACTATGTTCTAGTATATCTTTCTTTTGGTCTCTTGGTATTACCGAATTCCAGGACAAGAATTCATCTAGTCTGGTGGAGTATCCAGCTAAGTGTTGTTACTAGAGGTAACATTACTTGGAAAAGGCACACCATTCCTCGTATAACCGTGTCAAAGGAATTATATTTGGGCTTCGAATACTACGTTATTTTGAATATTTGGGCTTCGAATACTACGTTATTTTGAATATTTGGGCTTCGAATACTACGTTATTTTGAATATTTGGGCTTCGAATACTACGTTATTTTGAATATTTGGGCTTCAAATACTACGTTATTTTGAATATTTGGGCTTCGAATACCATGTTATTTTAAATATTTGGTCAGGGTTTGATTGCAAGGTGAAGTATCCTCATGTCAAGTTGTCTTGACAAACCCTTGTACAGAGAAACCAAAGATACTCGAAGATTGTCTCTAGTAGGTAATTCAAACTCTATATATGTATATAATCATGTGATATGTATATATGAAAAATACGAATCATGTGATATATGTATAGTATTCATCATCATCATCATCATCATCATCAGATTTGCAACACTCCACTTCAGCCCTTACTTGGGCTACACGGGGGGGGGGGGGGGAAAGACCTGATCTAATGAAGCGGCTAGTCATAACATTTTTTATTTACCTCCTCTCCAGGAGGTTAGGCACAAGACCAGTTTTATCTTACTCCCACAAGGTAAGATGTGACCCAAGGTCGGGTCGGGAAAGTGGGACTTGAAAAGCCAGCGTCCGAGAAGGTGAGCACTCTGGTCATTAAAAATTGCCTGGGCAGCCCCGTCGACATTCCCCGGTAGGGGCGCCTCAGGCAGTAAGGAATAAACTTACTCGTCACCAAAGACGGGAGGCAACACCTGGTAGGGTGGACCTCCTAGAACTGCACAGGACAGACCCATAGACCGGCGTAAATCAAGCCCCGAGGGCCAAGACGATACCAGTTTATGGGGTGTAGTATCCATCGGAACAAAGGCCGATCAATAATACAACATGACATAAAAAAAGGTAAATCCCGATTGTACTATTAAACCTAATCTTTCTTCGATCAGACGCTCCCTTCCCCTTCCGTAACTTGCAGACGCTAGAAGGCGGTGGCTGAGGGTCAATCATACCAACGAAACAAAAGGCTCGATCACGGCTTCGTGCTACTAATTATTAGTTTCTGTGTACGAATTCCGAAAAAAAAAAAATAGTATCGTCACGTGATAATTACAGTTATAGCTTTTCTTTATTGTGTTAAACTGGGTGTCCGTTTCGGTTGGGAAAAACGAGCACATGTCGAAACAGACATGCATCATAGATTGAAATTTGCAGTTAGAAAGCGACAAAAGTTCCGATAAAAATTCTGACCGTTGCAGACTCATAGAAATCAATGATTGTTTAGAATTCGAAAATTAAATAAATTTTCATTCTAAATTCAATCTCCCACCCGTGTGATTTGTTCCTTTTAATTTTACTTAACATTTTTGTCCTTAAGTATAGTATATATATATATATATATATATATATATATATATATATATATACGAGGCCTGTCTAAAAGATATCTGACCTAAGGCCAGAAAAAATATTTCAAATACGTGACGGGGTTGGGACCCTAATCCCCTTCAAAGTGCTTGCGCACACTTAGCCCACCGATCCATCCACTGCCGGAAGTCTTCTTTTGGAATGGTGTTCATCTCCGCCGTCGCGTTAGATTCAGCAGGTGTTTTGAGAAGATGCGATGGGTGTAACACAAATTACGGAGTGGTTCAACCGATTCAAAAATTGCCGCACATCAGCGGAGAGTGATCAGCGTTCTGGCAGGCCCTAAACTGCTCGGAGTGCAACTGGTGTTAAGAGGGTGCGAAAAAAGAGATAATGTGGAACGCAACGGCGGAGATGAACACCATTCCAAAAGAAGACTTACAGAGGTGTTTCCGGCAGTGGATGGATCGGTGGGCTAAGTGTGTGCAAGCACAAGTGTGCCTACTTTGAAGGGGATTAGGGTATCGACCCTGTCACATATTTGAAATATTTTTTCTGGCCTAAGATCGGATACCTTTTAAACAGGCCTCGTATATACTTTTTTTTTTGACGATTTAAATTATTTTCAAATCATATTCCAAATAAAGAGTATGCAAAAAAGGTTTTTACAGCTGTTTCAAGGCAGTGTTTATTTTATGTCATATAATGAAACATAAAATTTTCCAAACATTGGATCTTCTGCAGAACAGAAAGTTCGTTAGTACCCAGAAAAATAAACCAAAAGCAATGTCCAAAAAACAAAGCACAAATCACAAGAATAGATTCATTGTCAAATACCTCGGTAAATTATTAAATTAAATTCACATCAGAATGCATATTATCTTCACCCAATAGACAGGATTAAGAGCCACTAAGTTTTGGTAGTCTGTATTTTGAAAAAAATGCACCGTCATTCAAGGAGCTTATATAACAAACTCAATGTCCGTGTATATATGTGTGCGTGTGATGTTTGTGTGTTCCCTATAGAAAGAAAGGTTAGAGAATCTACATAAAATCTAAAAGTGTATTTTCACAGTGAATGGATGGGACTTAGCTGATTGTCGGGTTGGTCGAGCGTATTTATGTCAAGGGGACACCAGTGCAGCAAGTTCATCGGAGCACAATCCATTGAAGTACTTGTAAAAAAAAGCACAAGGATGAAACATTGTGGCGATGGAACATAGACTGGAGCTTGGTGGGTAGTGAGGGACATATTAGATTAGAGAATCTTTTTTGGATCTTGTCTAAGAGGGAGAGACTAGTGGTTGGTGCACCAGCCCAGATGTGGTAACAGTATTCCATGCATCGGTGGATGGTGGCTTTAAAGAGATATTGGATAATATCAAGTGTGAGAAGTTTACTAGCACGGTAGAGAGAGCTCACCTTCTTTGCGGCAGCCGTGGCAATGTCTTCTACGTATTTGTTCCAATTCATGTTACCTGTGAATCTTACAACTGGCACTTTCCTGATTTTGGTTGTATTGGCCCTCTTCAATTCTGGAGATTGTTTTGATAAATATTATATTTGCAGTAACCTCACAGATAGTTTAAGGGAGTTATGGTCCGGTGAGTGTGCAGCCCATTCAGGATCACACCTCCTACTTATGAGACGATCACTAAAGTGGCCCCCGTATATCATTGAATGACAATAAAACAAAGATTGTTGGATATTCATGATTGAAACATGGTGGACAAGGCACGCATAGACTGAAGTTTATTTGTACCAAATATGGTTGGATTGCAGACGAGACTGAATTTTATTAACGATCCTATCGGCAAGAAAAGCTCTGAATTAAATTGTTTGCAGATAATTTTATTTATCTCCCTCCCACAGCGGTAAGATGTGACACAAGGTCGAGAAAGTGGGATTGAAAAGCCAGCGCCCTAGAAGAAGAGCACTCTGGTCTACAAAAAATGCCTGGGCAGCCCCATAGGCATTCCCCTGTAGGGGTGCCTCAGGCGATTGGCAATAAACTAACCCCTTCTCAAAGGGTGAGAAGGCAAAGAACAAACCCACAGACCGGCGGAATCAAGGCCCGAAGACCAAGACTGTACCGGTCTACAGAGTGTAGGATCTATCGGAACAGATACTACACTCTGATCTTAGCCAAAAGGCTGAGAAATGTACTGGTTACATATAAAAATGTTCAATTGAAAAATTTAATAATTAAAATGTATTACAATTTGCTGGAATAATTTTTTAAATAAAAATTAAAATCAAATAAAAAATGGAACCTTTTTACTTGATTATTGAAAACAATCAAATAATTCAAATAAACCGTCTAAATTACACTTAAAACGATGTTTATGACCGTTGACCACAAATTCGGAATAGGGGCGTGTGAGCGAGGCCAGAAATTGGGGACTACACAAATACACCAAGTCATATAGTCATGTGATATGGATATACGAAAAGTACTAGTCATGTGATATGGATATACGAAAAGTACTAGTCATGTGATATGGATATACGAAAAGTACTAGTCATGTGATATGGATATACGAAAAGTACTAGTCATGTGATATGGATATACGAAAAGTACTAGTCATGTGATATAATCATGCATATATAGATATGCATAGTATTGTTATGTGATAATTATAGTTGGAAGCCATTTTCTTATTTGAGGCAAGATTTAAACATTGGGTACACCAGAAGTGCAGTGGAATTACTGGTAGGTTGAGAGAGGATAACCAGTTTGTGCGCAAGAAGTGTAAGACAATGGAGATGGATGAGAACTCAGATGTGGATAAAGTAGAAAATTAAATTTTCTTGCCTTTGGTAAAAGTTATTTGTTGTATATTTTGTTTATTTTCGATTTTTAGGCTGTTAACTATATTGCATAATTACCTTAAAATAGCCTGGTTTGATCTATCGGTATTCCACAGTAGAGGCGCATCAGGTGACTGGGGATAAACCAATCCCCTCCTAAAGGAGGAGATAATACCTGGGACTATCGCCTCCTAGGATCAGACTCAACCTAATTCAGATCTGAGGGTCAGGTCTCCGAGTAATCCAGATCCTTGTGTCTAGATTTACTCCCCTGTGCACATATGGGCCAGTGTCCCTATTTATTTGCCTCCCCACGAGGGTAAAGTCGGTTTTTAATGTGGGGAAAAATCCAGCTACCCAAAAGGGGCACTCTGGATTGGGACAAAAATACAAATTGCTTCAGTCTAGAACACGGTTTCTGGACCCTGGGGGTCCACAGGCAAAAATAACAAATTGGGGGTCCACAGTGATATTTTTGTGGTCCATGGAGCAATTCCTTTTCAGAACGGTTATTACTAAAAATAAAATTTCTACTGTATTGATTTACTCCTCTCCAGGAGTTAGGCACAAGGCCAGTTTTTATCTTACTCCCACAAGTAAGATATGACCCAAGGTCGGGTCGGGAAAGTGGGATTTAAAAATTGCCTGAGCAGCCCCGTCGGCATTCCCCGGTAGGGGTGCCTCAGGCAGTACTGCACAGGACAGACCCATAGACCAGCGTAAATCAAGCCCCGAAGGCCAAGACAATACCAGTCTATGGGGTGCAGTATCCATCGGAACAGATACTACACTTTGATCTTAGCCAAAAGGCCATGAAATAAGTAGAGAAGTTATTTATCTACCTCCCACAAGGTAAGATGTGACACAAGGTCGGGAAAGTGGGATTAGAAAAACCAGCACTCGAGAAGTTGAGCACTCTGGTCATTAAAAATTGCCTAGGCAGCTCTGTCGGCATTCCCCGGTAGGGGCGCCTCAAGCAGTAAGCAATAAACTTACTCCTCTCCAAAGAGGGGAGGCAAAGCCTGGGAGGGTGGACCTCCTAGAACTGCACAGGACAGTACCTCAGACCGGCGGAATCAAGGCC
>OY744553.1:6999603-7127103 GCA_963556195.1 Sepiola atlantica
CATACTTACAAAAGCTAAACGTATAAACCAGGACTGGGTTACTTTTCCGAATAACCAAATGGTTTTGTTTTTGTTTTTTTATATGACATGAGGAATCTGGTTCCTGGAACCATTTCGCGTTAAAATATATTTTGTATTACGCATGTAATCTGAAGAACAATACGCTTACAATGTTTGAATATGCTAGAAAAATAGAGATTTTTTATACCATTTTTACAAAATGGCGTCTTAGTGGAACCGGAAGTAGAGTATTATGTAAAAATGAAACCGATTTAACGTTAACTGAAACGAAGCAAGCACTTGCATTTTCTCAGAAGCAATTTTGATAATTCCCAGAATAGTATTTAATAATGGTTAACGCAAGAAGTGTTTACAAATTGTTTCCATTAATTATTTTTATAATTCACTACAAGACTACTTTGTTTCATAACACATTGTTTGCGTTCCAGGTTTTTGTTTTGCTCATGAAGCCAGGTTGTTGGGTTTTTTTTGTATCGCTCAAGACGAAAAAAAATGTTAAAACGTCTTTTTCTCCCTATTACGACGTAATATTAAATTGATTTTAACTCCAAAACGTTCATCATGTGTTCTTCAGAATTGTGTGATCAATTCCCCGCTTCTTTTGTTCCAGCTCGTTAATCTAGTGGTCTCCATCAATTCGCTGTTTTGATACCTCATTCTAATACAGCTTCCTATTCCAGTGGCTTCTTTCTAAGAACCGCAGGCTTGTGGAACTCTCTTCCTGTTGACTGTTTTCCTCCTACCTATAATCGTGGTCTTTTCAAGACTAAGGCTAATAGGCATCTCCTGTCTTTGCGATAATCATATTTGTTCTTGTTAGCTCCTTACATCAAGTGGTTTCATGCCTTGTCTGGAGCGATTTCCATAAAAAAAATTTTTTAACATATATATTATCGCCTATACACTAATTTTATTCGAATTTTTGAAGAAACTGTTTTGGCATACGATTACATCATTTACCAAGAAAAGTATGAATCACTCGGTGATCCCTCGACATTTGAAATGGATACAGAAGCCTTTAAACTGTGGAATAGAAAGTTATTTAAAATTCTTAGCAAATCCGTATTTCATTAAAAGAGGATCAAAAAAAATGAAAATAATAAATAAAAAACTCCCGGGCAACGTCGGGTAGATACAGCTAATTATTAGGTACTTTTGCAAATTAGGACCCAAGCTAACCTTAACCGATGCCAAGTCGATTTTTACTTGGGTCCTAATATGTATAAGGACCAATTATTGTATATAAGAGATGTTTCGGTGCTTCTCGAGTTCAACCCGAATATGGAAAAGACGGAATTCTCTTTTTAAGAAGAGCTAATTAAAGAGGAGATAGGTTAAATAGTCGTTTCCCAACCAAAATGGCGAAATGCAGTTTTCCGACCTCACAAATGAGTAAGTAAACCCAAATAAATTGTTTTGGACTAATTTCAAATTTACCTTAAATTATTTTTAAGGAAACACAGTTGGGAAATTAGTTCAAAAACAATTTATTTGGGTTTACTTACTCATTTGTGAGATCGGAGGAAAAAAAACAGAAATATGCAGGCGATTTATTGTCCGCCATTTTGGTTGGGAAACGACAATTTAACCGGGAGATAAATCTACTAATAGTTAACAAAGCCTTCCTCCCCATGTTAAGAATGGCGACATTTTTTTTTTACATATTGGGGTTGAACTCAAGAAGCCTCGATTTCTCTTTTTTCCCTCTTTTGGTAGTATTTTAAATTTAACAATATAAATTACAATTTTAGTAATATATATTAGTCAGCCTGACGAATTACCTTGATGGAATGAAACAGAAACGTTTCTGTGTAGCTCACTTGCCATAAGTATACTTTTTACATGAAAATCAAATTCCCAAAGCGGAATCAAGACAGCAAACGTTACACATGCTTTCAGATAGAAATTTATGATATAATAATAATAATAATAATAATAATAATAATAATAATAATAATAATAATAATAATAATAATAATAATAATATTCTACCTTATTCACGTAACCGCGTGCTACACACAGCGGCATATCAACATTAATCGTCGATAACATCAAGACGAATTTCAACTTGACTGCGATAAATATGTCTCAATCAAGGAGGATTAAACGAAAAAAGAAGAGGAAAAAATATGCTTATACTTTTGACAAGGGTGTATACCACCGAAAGTGCTCAAGTTTTTTAGATAAATAGGGTATATGTTACGAGACTCAGCAGAGGCGCGAACGGGGTCCAAAAAAAGAACGAGAAAGGGTTTAAAAACATAAATTTGCAACAAGTGAAGTTGACCTACGACGAGAATAGATATTTTTCTACTTACCTATGTAATTTGTTTTTATTTTTACGTATTATAAATGGGTTTTCATTAGATGTAAAAAAAAAAATGTCTTGGTTTTTTTTTCCAACGTTTTCACAAAAACAATATGGTCGCTCCTAGTGATTTCGTTAGTAATCCCCCCCCAAATCGGCCATGTTTTTTTTGGAAATTACGGTGTCAAAACTATTGATTTCTAATAAATAGCACTTCAAACGGGTTTAAAATACAAACAAATAGCACATGCAAGTTTGAAACTAACTTTTACAGCTTACAGTTACTTTTATTTGTTGTAATTTGTTTTTTTTTTGCGTTTTTACTCTGCTGAGTCTCGTAAAAGATTCCCGATAAATAAATTATTTATTTTTAAAAACATAAAAAATATTGCGTTATCCAGGTTTTTCTAAATATTCTCTTTATTATCGCCATTTCATCAACGCTTCCAAGTGTGAACTTTTCATTCTATAATAATAATAATAATACACAAAGGGGTCAATATCCTGGTGAATGGGGTACAGAATAGTTAACAAATGCTCCATCCGCCCTCCTTATGTTGAGAATGTGTTTCGAAATAAATACGTTACTACTTAGAAATAGATTTGCGTTGTTACTTACTAAATGCCAATCGGAAAAATAAAGTCGCCGTCTTTCTCCTCTCTCTCTCTCTCTGATAGACAGGCAGACAAACATACACAGCACTCCGTTTGTATATATAAACAGTATTCTTTCTTGGGCAGATGCGCATAACAAGGAGGAACGCTGGCTTCCGGTGGAAAAAGCTGGAAGAAAGTGTCTACGGATGCCTGAATATGATACAATTTTTTTATTCATTTCAGACTTTTCTTTTTTCATATTAATTTCAGACGTTCCTTTTTGTCATATTAATTTCAGACTTTTCTTTTATCATAATCTAATAATTAACATAATTTGAAAAATAATTTATTTGATTGTTTTCAGAACATTTTTTTTGTAATAATATTGAAAACCTTTTTCCTTGGAAATGGAGTAACTTCAGGAATCAAACTTTTTTCTTAGAAATGGAAATGCCCTAACCCTCCCAAAAAACATTATTTTCACTAAATATTAAAAAAAAAAAAAAATACATTAAATAAAGAAAGAAACACATTCCGGTGCTCAGAAACATTATTTCTTGAAAAAAAAAAAAGAAAAGATTATTCTATTTTGTTTATTTTCTTCAATGAAAATTTTTAAGTTTTGAAAACTATCAAATAACTTATTTTTCAAATAGTCTATATTATGTTAATTATTAGAATATGATGAAAAGGCTGAAATTAATATGAATAAAAAAAATTGTTATATCACTTTCAGGCATCCGTAGACACTTTCTTCAAGCTTTTTCCACCGGAAGCCAGCGTTCCTCCTTGTTATGCGCATCTGCCCTTTCTTGAGATAAATACGTACACAAAATATAACACTTGTTCGGTTTTGTTTTGTTTGTAGTAATTTCACAGATTAGGATCCACGCTAACTTTGACCCTAACCCTAACGACGGGGTCAAAGTTAGCGTGGGTCCTAATCTGTGAGAGCACCTTGTTTTTTAATAAATAACAAATAAAATAAATTATACAGTAATCTTAATTAGTCTCGTAGTAATTTTAGAGATAAAAAGCGATTAGTCAATATTTCGTTAATAAAAGACAATTAAAAAAAAACCCCATAAAATTGAAAGTAAGGAAATAGATTAGAATTGTAAATTACAAAATGCCAACCGGAAAAATATAGTCGACATCTTTATAACTTTATAAACTCTTACTGACTATATACACACACACACACATCATTCTATATTTATATACACACACACTCTCATATATACACATATTATTGTCTTTCTATACACACACACACTCTCATATATATACAAATATATAGGAATGGTGCACCTTCTCCAAGTTGTGTTACCTCAAGTAACAGCACTTAGCTGGATACTCCACCAGACCAGATTAATTCTTGTCCTGGAATCCGGTAAGACCAACAGACCACAAGAAGGATATACTATGACATAATTAACTGGTCAATTGAGGAGAGGAAAATTAATGTTCTTAACTTCTTCACTAACTCAACGTTTGAGAGATAAAGGAAAACTTTAATGGATTATTCGAATATCTATGTATCTCATATAGAGATCAAGTGTTAGCCCCAGGAAAGGGGCCCCTTGATTTTTGAGAACTTCGACTGAAGTAAAATGAAACAAAAAGTATACACTCATTGTCTCCTCTATATATATACAATAGGGACCTCCAATTGGTTGTGAACTATTTACCCCCCCCTATATATAACACGATGTAACTTTAATTTAGATTAAGATTATCAACAAAACTTTTTTACCATTCAAAAGAGGATACATTAAATAAACTGCTGATGATTTTTTAGAATTTTTTCCAGCATACGAAACTCATGAAAATGTGAAGTTAAAATGTTGTGTACTTTTTTTTACGTGATAAACTAACGTTCTTATGTATAAGCATTTATGTGCGCTGTGATAGGCACATTTTTAATAAATCTCGCATAAATCAAGTTATGGCCAGATCTTCACGAAATTTTCAATACTTATTCATTATAGGACTAATTTATCTTTAAAATGCTGTTTTCCTAAAATATATTAGGGAAAATATTTTTTTACGTGATTCCCCCCCCCCCCTGTTTCATTTTATGAAATATTGAACGAAATATATTGTCATCCGGCGATTTTTTTTTCTTATATAAAACTAAACTCTTTTAAAAAACACATTGGATTAATTTTATTAAATTTTACGTAAACTGTTTTAGTAAACTGGTCCGTGAATGCACAAATAAAAAGTGGAAATAAAAGCAATATTATTATGTTTTGAATTTTTTTTTACCTTTTCTCAATAAAATATACTGTGATTTATTGAAATGCAAAAAAAAAAAAAGTTTTACGAAATAATTTTTATTTTCAGAGACATTTATTCATTTGATCGTATTGATCGAGTTTATCGGTTTTAAACATCATTTTTGAACATATTCGTGTTCGAAATTTTTCAAAATATTTTAATATAATATAGCCCGAAGTATTATGAATCGTAAAAGACAAAAGTTGTGGCGGATGTCATATTATGTACTTGGAAAAAACTACTTCATTTGCTAGAAGTAAGAAAATTTTTTTGCACTAACTGATTTTGCCGCAACTATGGAACGCAATACTAGCCATAATTAACACGTCAATTTTTAAAGTGAAATTGTCCCACGCGCATGCGCATACATTTTTAGAGTAAAATTGGTGCACGCCGCACGCTAATTTGTAAACAGTAACACTAATAAGAAAAAAACGTTGACAAAAGTAATTATTATTATTATTATTATTATTATTATTATTATTATTATTATTATATATTTATAATACTTTTTATCATTTTTCTTTTTTCAAATTAAAATGTTTATCCATTTCGAAATATAAACTTATTTTTACTTTGAATTTTTATTATTCAATTGACGAATATTTTTAATCATTAACAAACCACAATACTTTCTCCATTTTCATTTTTAGTTTAATTTTTATTATATAAAATTTAACCCAAATTTAAGTCAAATGCTAACAAAACAAAATAGATAAATCGTTACTTGCAGTAATATTTTGTCTCAAGGAAGAAAAAAATGGTTAAAACAAACCGTTAATTTTGTTTACACCATAGTAGTAAAGTAATTTGTTTCACTTCTGTTCATCCGTACATAGATAATATCTTGCCATGTCTCACGCGATGTTTAGTAAACACTACCCCGTGTGTCGTAAAACAAGAAAATTTCGTAGTTTCATCGGACAATGAAGAAGGGTTTCTTTCAGAATTTGATAATGTAACCTTTAACTAAACTATTTTACTTTAAAACAAGTATAACTTTATTTGAGAGAGTTTTTTTTGCAATCGGTAAAGCAAAACGAATGTATGACTTCTTAACGTACACATGAAATAGTGACGTCACCGTTCTTCACATGCAATTGGAGGTCCCTAATATACAAACACACTCCCATTAAATATAATATATATATATATGTTTCGGAATTTTTTATTTAATAAAGGGTTCCGTTCGAAATTCCGTTCAGATTCCCGAGTTCAACAGAAAGATTCCCGAGTTCGACAAGGTACATCCGAAGAAGGTCGGAGGTTACAGCGCCCGAAACGTTGTGATAAAAACACCCAAGATGAGAATAGTAGTCCGAATATACCAAATTCTACATATATATATATATATCCACCACTGTTTCAAATATTTTGTGTGTTATTTTCTTCAGACCAATCATCCTGATGAAGTCTTAAAATAAAGACGAAACGTTTATGAATACATAAATAATATTTTTGGTTTTGCTTTTTTTCATTTTCCATTACGTTGGAATATTAGTTCCATTTTTATCATATATATATATATATATATATTTATTTATTTATTTCTCTCCCTCCCTATATATGGGGGAAAATGCACACACCAAAAATAACAACAAAAGGCGTCTTCGTTTTTTTGTTTTTTTTTTTCAAATAAAATACATTATACTGCAATCTTAATAAATCTAGTATTAATTTTAGAGATAAAAAAAAGCGATTAGTCAACTCTTTTTATATTTCATTAATAAAAGACAATTAAAAAACAAAAACAAAAACAAAACAATTTAAAAACTGAAACGGATTAGAGTTTTTACTTACTAAATGCCACAAGCCGAGAATAATTGTTCCAGTTCTGACCGGACAACAGAAACAACACATATAAGACGGATCGTCTTTTTGGTCGAGTTTTAGCCGCATTTTCAGTTAATTAACCAACAAATCAGAAAATCGAGCCGAGAAAAGAAGGGACGAATTTTCAAATAAACCTAGAATGTTTCTTATCCCGATATGAAAACAGCTTTTATATACGTTCAACTTCGAAAAACGACGAGAGTGAAAGTAAAGTGCGAGACTCTAATGGCGTCAAATATTATGAAACTTTAACGTTCGACCGAAACACGATGTATTTTTTTTTACCCATTCGAGAGAGAAAATAATTAACATTTAAAAGACTTGCTTAGATTTTTATATTATTTCTTATCTATTATGTATTATATAAAAGCTTTTTTTTTCGGTGAATGTTGTTAAATAATAGCCAAAATATTATATTTACGTCCGGAACTATTTTTGGTATTCGGTGCGTAATAATACATGAATACATCCTGTGACTTACGTCATGAAGACGTCCAAGGGAGATCACTGTAGTTTCCCATATGACAAAGTTGCCTCCCTTGAAACATCACATGCTAATGACGATGTTTTGCAAAAAGACGTTGGTTCCTAACGTGAGTCATAAGGTTCACATACTGGACGTATTAGTGACCCGATGGGTCACAACAACTACCACTGTTTCTTCTACTTTAATTTTATTCGAAAATTCATAAATAGTTACATATATTTAAAGAAATTCTGTCTGTGAATTAGGAGCTGGATTTATCAGGATATTGGTAGCTATGCAGCAAGATGTTTGTTCACATTACATTTAAATTTCTGCCTAGAAAGCAGGGAGCAGGGAGGGAATTCCAAAGGCAAACGGTTCGAGGAAAGAAGCTATTAGAGTAAAAAAAAAAAGCAAACTTTCCGGCATCTTGGGACCACTATAGTTAAGGGGTGGGATTTTGCTGCTTGACAGGTTAGTTGGTGGTATTTACGGTGGGGGCGCACAAGTGACAAGTAATAAGTCTTTTTACTTCTATATTACTACTACTACTACTACTTCTACTACTACTACTACTACTACTAATAATAATAATAATAATAATAATACAACCAGTAATATTACTACTAGTAGTAGTATGGCACAATGCGTAATATTCGTAATCCTTATGCCAGACTTGTTTCAAGAACAGTGACTCTCTGCGTTTTTAGATCACTGAGTGTGCCCTGCCTCGGTCATGTTTGGAGGACTGAGGGTCGGTGCCAAAACAATTCAATGACAGGTGCATGTGATGGGATCAGGTGTCGGGCAGTCGTCGTTCGAGAGAATCAGTTATGAAACTCAAAAAAATAAACATTCGACAAGGCGTACACTGATGACACCACTATTCCCTCTTTCTCTCTCCCTCTGTCTCTCTCCTTCTCTCTCACTTCCCCCCCCCCTTCTCTTTCTCTCTCTAACGAGAGACTGGTGTTTGAATTCTGACAGAGATGGACGCGTTTTGTTGCGCTCTCTGTAAAGTTATAAAAATGTGCTCCGGAAGAAAATAAATCTATTTTTATAAGAAAACGGAAAAATGGTTTCTTTCCTTATTACAAATAAGGTTATTTTGCAGCACAGAGGGTCCCTCCCAGCTAGCCGGTTCCAGAAGAGAAGGTGACAGCGATTATCGTCTAAACGATGATTGCTCACTGGTAAGAACGGCGAGTAAATTACGGGCACATGCAGTCAGACGTCTCCCGTTCGACATTTCGCCACAATTCGTCCCTAGGATATAAGATCCTGTCACATGGATGCCGCGACAAGGATAAACGTTCCGAAAAGGTCTGCTGCCCCGTCAAACGAACGTGCCACATTCAAGATTACCAGTCCCACTGGCAAACAAACGTACTACATTGGTGCCGGTCCCAAGATGTACCCCAACGGTCTCAAAATTACCTCCCCCCCCCCCCGGAAAGGAACTACTGCCACAGTAGTAGTAGTAGTAGTATTCTTATTAGCAAAAAATGTGACTAAGGGGAGTTAATAAGTGTTGAGTTTACTAATGACTTGTGACAATTCCACGTTGACGTACGCTATACCCCCAGAGGAGAGGGTAATGTCATGGAGGGTGGTATCATGACCACAGAACATGTACTACCCACCCAAGGAAAGGGAAGGTAATCCCTGGAAGGATGGTATCATTATGAACGAAAATATCCTACACTGCCCCCAAATGAGGAGGTAAGGCCTGGGAGTATGGTCTCATGACAACAGAACAGATACTATACTACACCCTCGAATTGAGCATTGAAGGATAGTACATTAATAGAAGTAATAGTATTAGTTTTGGTTTCAGACAGACAGATACCAAATCTCCATTAGTAATAGAAGTAATAGTATTAGTTTCGGTTTCAGACAGACAGATACCAAATCTCCATTAGTAATCTATTACTAATGGAGATTTGGCATCTGTCTGTCTGAAACCAAAACTAATACTATTATTCCTATAGAAGTAATGAGACTTCTTTTGTTTTCATCATAGTTCACCCCAAACACGGCAGGCCGCCACTGTAGACGTAAGGGGCTACTGAGAATTAGGACAAAAGTTTTTTGGGGTAATCCTAAGTTGGGAGCTGTGCAGCGAGATGTCTGTTTACATTAGTTTTAAATTTCTGAATGTCGGGGAAACAGGTAGCAGGGAGGGAGTTCCAAAAGCTGGCAGCTCGAGGAAAGAAGCTATTGGAGTAGAAGGCTGTCCGTCATCCGTCATCAATATATTTGTTCCAATTCATGTTACCTTTGAATGTTAGGCCGAGAAGTTTGAACGTTGGACTCTCAGGTAGGGTGTTATTTGTCATGGCAATCGGTGGTTGAAGAGGTTTCTCATAGTTATTGAAGGAAAGTAGCTTTGTCTTAGCAGCATTAAATGTTACCATCCATTTATGCCCCGTTCCACGACAAACTGGAGGTCACTTTCTAATGATTTAGCCATTGCCTCGGATATGTGCGCGTCCGTTTTGCCCACATGATGAGAGTAGAGCATGGTGTCGTCTGCAAGTATACCCATCTCAGACACAATAGCATCAGGGAGGTCGTTTATGAAGATCAGGAATAATAAAGGTCCAAGAATCGATCCCTGAGGTACACCAGCATTTATGTCATGTTGTTTGGATAAACGGCCATTGAGGACAACCTGGATCTTTCTTTTGGTTAGGAAGGATCTAATTATATTAAATATTCGACCAGTAATACCATATGAATTATTTTTTATTAGAAGCCGATTATGCAATCTAATTTACATACATGCTTGTGGTGGGTAATATTAACCTACATTATTGTAATTAAATGCAACCAAACTTTAGATTTTTAAAAAGCCATAAAAAATATTGTACACCGTTACATATCTCCAATTGATGATGATAATAATAATAATAATAATAATAATAATAATAATAATAATAATAATAATAATAATAATAATAATAATAATAATAATAAAATTACTCATTATTTACTATAAGAAATTTAAGACACAAATTTGTTTAGTAAAAAACAACTCCTTCCAAGCCCAGAAAACATTAGAAAGAAGCAATGTTATTTATAATTTCAAATGCAACTCTTATAATAATAATCAAGCTAATAGCTACATTGGTTTTACAACCACTACCCTCTCCTGTAGACTCACCATGCACCTTGTAAACTCTAGCTCAATTTACCAGCATTTACAAAAACACAACTGTCCCCCCTCTGATTTAAGAGAAATTTTAATTAATAACACGCAAATTATACATTCTGAAACCAATTTTTTTTAATGAAAAATACTCAAGGCTATCTTTATTAAAAACCCATCAACCTACACTTAATAACATTACGTATGAAACCAGTAACAACATTTTAAAATGCTTAACGTTATACAATTCATCCTGTGACGCTAATTCTGGCGTCCAGATATTTAAATTGTTAACGTCTCTCCTGGCATTCCACTGATTCGTTCTTTTATTGTCTAATTAACTTCACATGCGCGTTTTCGGCTGTTTTTTTTTTTTAATTCTACTCTTCTCTCCAGCTTTTTTATTTAATTGTTCTTGTCACAGAGAATCGAAAACGGTTTTGATACATATGGAAAATACATTAATTTGTTTTTGACACAAAAAAGATCATTAGAAAATGTTTTTTTTAAATTTAAAACGTATAATCAAGCAGCAGAATTCTTTTATTTTTAACAATGTTTGATTAAATGAAAGAATGCTGCCTAAATATACACAATATATATATATATATATATATATATATATATATATATATATATATATATATATATATATATATATATATATATATCTAATTGCCTTTCTGGTACCTAAGGTACTTTAGCTTTTTTTTTTTTTTTTAAATGCAACTTTAATTCCTATATAATTTTATTTCTAGCTACCATATCGCAGAATGGTTCTTGGGTGTAGTGTTTAGATAGTATTATTATTATTATTATTATTACTGGTGTAATACCAGTAATAATAATAATTGAATAATAATAATATTGTTAGAATGAATTTTATTTGATATGCAAATTGCCATATCATACGGTAGTCTTAAGGGTAGTATATTATTATTATTATTTTATTATTATTATTATTTATTTATGTATATATAAGTGAAATTTTAAGCTGAATTATTTCGACACTTGATTATTGGGGAAATGGTAGTTTGATCTGTACCATTGGAGAGCCATGCATATTATAACTGTCCTGTTTTTAAATCTCCGAAACAGTTACATGGTAAACAGCTGATGATCCCCGTGTTAATATTAGATTCTTACGTTAAGGTCTCCTGTTTTTGTTTCACTGTTAGATACTTAATCCCCCTTTTTATTTTATTTACTTACTATTATATATTTTTTATTTATTCATGAATTTTCCAACGAATGTTAAATCTGCAATATTTTGGATTTAGTTACTCTGGGAATTTAAACTGCATTTTACTTTTTCTTTTGTCTTTTTGTTTAAAATAACTCAAAGCTTCTTTAGACTATATATATATATATATATATATATATATATATATATATATATAGCGATTTGGATTTTTCACTTAGAAAAAAGATTATTCAGTGAAGACCGGGATTAGTCCAATGAAAACAAGCTCAATGATACTCGATTACAGGGTACAGAGCATTTATATGTGACTTTTTGAAAGCTTACCAAAGCATTCCGTTCAGGAGCCCAATCGAGACCACAAAATATTTTTTCATTCAAAAATTATTTATTTATCATTTTTCAAATGGAAGAGTTTTTTACCTACACGTGTTTCACTACCAAGCAGATCCTTGCTTGGCAGATCATCAGGGAAATTAAGAACCTTGAATAAGAATTACAACAACCGGCAATACACAATGTGGTGTTGCTTTAATTGAGGTCACTGAAGAAGGGAAGACAAAAAAATAAAAATAAATAAATAAATAAATAAATAAAAAATAAAATAGAAAATGTCTTAGAAGAATATCTCGCACGACATTGTTGCTACTAGGCGAAACAGCAAAAAATTAGTCCCAAACCAGCAAAAACAGCAACAAACAAAAGAATATATATATATATATATATATATATATTTATTATTATAATTTTTTTTTATTATTATAAATTTAATTTCATTTTAATTTATTTTCCCTTCCTTCTTTCTTTCTTTCTTTCTCTCTTTTCTTTCTTTCTTTCTTCTTTTCTTTCTCTCTGGTTCTTTACTTCTAAATATAGAATCTCTTACTTAACGCCTATTTTTCTGACCTAGCGTCTGGCCGGCCCCTCATTTCAAATTCTTTGTCCATAGCGTTTTATAACGGTTATAAATGTTTTTTGAAGAAATTCCATCCTTTACTATTTCAGACTATGCCGAAGACGGAATCGGGGATTTAAAACCCTTTTCTTGTCAGAAACCACTGGTCCATGTCTGATTAAAATCTGTATTTAAAAATAAAAAAATATTACGCTCTTAATTTACTTTAATTGAGCACTCTGCTGGTATTTCCCTTTTATTCTTTTTTGAGTATACCTTTATACTTTATATATATATATATATAAAATTATTAATGACAATATATGTATTAGCATATACTATCAGTGCCTTTTTATTTTGCAATCTCTTTAAAAGATTCAGCTCGATGATTGTCAATCAGTAACAACAGAGGCATATATAAGTCAGGTTCATTTTATATTCCAATAACCATGTTTTTATTTATTTTTTATTTTTTTCCCCCATTTCCAAAAAACATAACATTTTTGTCAGATGTATGAAATTGCGGCAAATAAAAAAATACATCTCACAGAAATGTTATGGAAATGTGAAAAAATTAAAATTAAAATAAAAAAATAAAAACATGGTTATTCGAATATAAAATGAACCTGACTGACAACAGAAGCTGAAGAGAGCCGGATGGCTGAAGTCCTTCTGTGCTTGAAACTGACGGTACGAATGTTGTACTAATTTTTCTGTACCAAATTAAATATATATATATATATATATATATATATATATATATATATATGAAGCAATCCAACAAAAGATATAAGCGTCAACTAATATCTTATAATTAGTTAAAACATCCGGATAAAAACTGAAGCTCAATATACTGGATAGAGCATTAATATTATAATATAAAATGAAGTAATAAAATAAGGTGTCAATCAAATTTTATAAGAATTCAAAGTTCAAGCAAAGTATCTTACAGTCCTTAGCTCATGAGTTTTCAAAGATAATTCTTCTCTTCAGAGGACCATTACCGCAGTTATATATATATATATATATATATATATATATATATATATATATATATATTAGTTTTTGATATTGCCTAGGTTAGCCATGCTGATGACGACTGATAGCCAGAAACACGTGTCCATGGATTACTTTTATGTACGTAAAAATTAATATATATATATATATATATATATATATATATATATATATGCATTTGAACAAAATGAAAGGAATAATCTCTAAGGCTCTTTATTAAAAAAGAGTTATCTTCCCTTTTTACTAAATAATTATCCCCCTTTGTTTATCATGACGACGAATTAGCTCCCTTGATTTTCCAAATATTAAAATTTGATTGACCAATCAACAGACACCTAATTTTGGCGGGCTGGATGCAAAAGTCCTTTGTCCGTTTTCTTTTTGTAAGTTGTGTTTGACGGGAGAAGACGTTAAGAAATGCCACTCCCTCCTTTTGAATGTGATCGTCAACCTATCTACATCCTTCACTTCATTTGTATCTGACGAATGCAAGAGAGCCGTCTATTTTCGACGTTAAAAGAGCTCTTTTATTTATATTTGGACTTCTAATCAAGCCGCTAAATACTTGTTTTGAAAGACATTGCCAAGACTGCTGCAAAGAAGGTGGGCTCTCTCTACCGTGCTAGTAAACTTCTCACACCTTGCATTATCCTATATCTCTACAAAGCCACCATCTGCCCATGTATGGAGTATTGTTGTCATATCTGGGCTGGTGCATCATCCACTAGTCTCTCCCTCTTAGACAAGGTCCAAAGAAGAGTGGCCAACTTAATAGGTCCTTCACAATCCACCAAACTCCAGCCCCTATCCCAATGTTGCATCCTTGTGCCTGTTTTACAAGTACTTCAATGGAATGTGCTCCGATGAACTTGATGCTCTAGTACAACCTCGATGTAAATACACTAGACCAACCTGACAATCAGCTAAATCCCATCCATTCACTGTGGAGGTCCACAGATGCTGGAGAGCCTTTTACTCCAATAGTTTCTTTTTCTCGAACTGCCGGCTTTTGGAACTCCCTCCCTGCTCGCTGTTTTCCCTACATGCAGAAATTTAAAACTAATGTTAACAAGCATCTCACTGCACAGCTCCCAACTTAGGATGACCTCCCAAAACTTTCACCCTAATTCTCAATAGCCCCTTACGTCTACAGTGTCAACTTGTCTCGTTTGGGGGTGATTTAAGTTAAAAATAATTAAAAAATTTGTTTAATAGATATATTATTCTTTTATCCCAGTCTTGTGTGCTTTCTTCTATATGAAAGCGATAATTTAACCAGTAATCTGCCACAATCACTTCACTTTTGCTGTTTTAGTATTTTTTTAATTCAATATTTCAAACGCCCTGCGTTGTTCATCAGGAATTATCAACGAAAGAAAGAAAAAGGATAAAAGGAAAAACCGGAAATGAGATCAACCCTCGTGCAGGGTATGAATGTGCTAGAAATTGGACGGTCAAATGTGTGTGTGTGTGGGGGGGGGGGCAAAAATGTGTGGGATAGTTATCGTTCAAATGTTTAGATGTTGTCATTATATTTTATTCTTTTATTTATTTTTATGAGAAAAATGTTATGTAATAATTTAAGTACAATTATCATGTGTTGGTTATCTGCGGGATTATAACTTTACTTCGCCACTTTCGTTATGGTTGTGATTACCGAGTTATGTAAATAAACGGCCAATGTCTGTGTAGTTTGTGTTTATCTATTTGTTTACATTGGTTAAAACAATAGTTGGACTGACGCACATGCACCTGATACTCTTCACTTGGTTGACAATGGTAACGCTCAGATAGTTAGTAATGGCAGAAATTTCCTCAACTTATTTCGTCCACTTTCAGTAGCGGCGCGTTGTGTTTTCTCCTTTAGAGACGGACAAAAATACGCTTTCTTTTTTCACAAAGAAAAACTTTGACTAAACACCTTTTGTACATATTATGTTCTCGTAGAATAAAAACTGAGACAATATTGAACTCTTTTCTACCTTTTTTTTTTTTTTTTTTTTTTTTTTCGCCCAGTTTTATTTCACATCAGATTCTTATGAAAATTACAATTTCACCTTTTCTCTCACATATAAAGTTATCTTGTGAGATTGAATCTGAATTTTGGACCAGAATAGCATTTAAGCTGATAGACTGGAAGTCACTTTCTAAGGATTTAGCTATTGCCTCGGATATGTGTGCGTTCGTTTTACCCACATGACGAAAGTATAGCGTGGTGTCATCAGCAAATTAACCCATCTCAGAAACAATGTCATCAGAGAGGTCGTTTATGAAAATCAGGAACAATAAAAGTCTAAAAGTCGATCCTTGGGGACACCTGCATTTATTTTGGTGTGGTTGTAAGATAATGAAGAGTGGCAAAAATGAATCGTGGACGAGTCCATTGTGGGTGGGACGTCGAGAAAGAAAGAAAGCGACTTGATAACTGTTAAAAAGGAGAAGGTTCCGCAGTGCAAGCGAGACTTGAAAGGCAGCGGCTTAAGAAACATAAGAGCCGGAGCGCTTGGTGATCGGAGTATCGAAGTACCGGAAGAATGGTAGTTTACCGATGTTTATGGCACTGATGAAGCTTTATTGACTATGGTACCCAAGCCCGTCTTGCTGTTAGGTTTTCCTGTCCGCTGACTAAAAATGCGACTGATAAGCAAGTTGGTACAGTGAAGGTATCCCCTGACTTGTATTTTATCAAACAGACAATTGGAAGTGCTTGTGGAACAATTGCTTCAGTTCACGCTCGGATAGACAATGCAGAGTAAATTGCTTTCCAATTGGATGTATATATCCAGTGATAGGAAATAAAGAAAACCAAAGTTTTTCCATAGACGTTCTGTTCTTTGTCATTCTTGTTGGATCTTACCAAGTACCCCGAAAGAACGGGTAATGCAACATTTTGTCATGTTATTTGACCTAAAATGGTACTTTGCTTCAGTTTCTTTACAAAATTAATTATTCCGGTTCGGAAAAACTTTCAAATGGCCATTCTTCACTAATGCCCTTAAAAGCAAAATCTACTTATGTCAAAAAATCAATAAACGGCTATCTTGAACTTTTCAGCTCTGTAATCGCTGCCAAATGTTTACATTTAGTTTTGTCTCGCATCAAAAGAGATGTCGGACTGCTGCAAGCGTCAGAGATATGAAGAGCATCCACCCGTAAAAAAGCCCGCTCCAAAATCACATGGCAGTCAATTTAAAGTTTATAGGAGAAAAGGGTAATTTTTTTGCAATTTTTGGGGCTTTTGACCTCCTGGGGGCGTGAACCAGATTTGTTCCAAGGTCAGCGATACTTATTTTCTATTAGGAACAATTGCCTCCACATTTTGCCCAAGTTTCAGAGAAATTGAATGGATGGATGAAAAGTTATGGGGCAAAAAATGTCATTTTTTGCTATTTCGGGGCCTTTAGACCCCTGGGGCTAACCAGATTTTTTTTCAAAAATCGGAGAATGTCACTTTCTAACCTGACCAAAGTTACAACTTCATGCAAAATTTCAGAGAAATTCAATGGATGGTTGCGGAGAAAAATCCGGACGGACGGACATGCCTTAAAACATAAGTCCCCAATTTTATAAATCGGGGGACCAACAATGAACAAGCTGGAAGAAAACGCATGGGAGGAAAAAGTCTAAGGGTCAACACTTGAAAGACAAATATTTGAAGGACTGGTCAATAGAAGAGGGCTTAGAAGTAATGCAATACAGTGCGGACACAGAACTTTATGGATGGATGGTAGGCTCACACAAGACCCAGACGTAAGATACGTCTAGGACTAGCATGCCCAATTGAGGACACCGAAGTTGAAATAGGCGAGGACAACCTGGAGATGGTAGACTCCTTTTGCTACCTAGGAGATATGCTGAGTGCTGGAGGTGGCTGCGAACGAACTTCGACCACCAGAGTCAAGATAGCTCGGGGAAAGTTAAGAGAACTTAGCCCAATCCTAACATATCGAGCCATCCCAATTATTAACAGGGTTAAGGTCTATGATAGCTGCGTAAGTGTGATGGTGTATGGTAGTGAGTGTTATGCCCTCACTCGACAATTAGAGAAATCATAGGATGATGATTAGGTGAATATGCACATAAATTCAGATCCAGAACATTAGATCAGACATTACTTGAGAAATTGGCCATCCTAAAACTTGATGTCCTAATAAAGGCAAACCATTGTCGCTCGTTTTGGCGTGTTTCAAAAAGGGGCATATCAGCACTTGCAGAGACCTAAGACTGGACAACAAAAAGAAAGCCGGGCACACTAAGAAAGCATGGAAAGAACAGTGGCAAATGGACAGTCAATTCCCCACTATTGTAATCACTAGAGACTTAGCATAAGGACAGCCAGACAGCTGAACATAGACAATAAACCTGGATAATGAGTGAGCGACTGCAACAGGTGTATGGAGCAAAAATAACATGCAATATTATTTTTTTTCAATTTGGTGAAAAAAAAAAAAAAATTATTTTGCAATGAGACGAAAGTCATCAAAAATATCTGGCAGCGATTACAAAGTTCAAGATAACCCAATAAAAATGTGATACGATTTTCGAGTGGAAAGAAACAAAGGAAAATATGTAGTTTTTTAGTGAATAACACGTGTTGATCATGTATAAAACCGAAAAAAAAATAAGTGCAAGTTTAGTCGTTAAATAACGAAATTACATCGTTTACGAAGGCGGCAAGTTCGCCTGCCCTTCATAAACCTTTAACAATTAAGTTATAATTAGACGGCCGTACAATTGGCTTTGAGTGGAAACGGTTAACCGACATGAACAAAGGGAGCACGAAGCCAGCGGGATATCAGTTACTAATCAAAATTTGGTATCTGTCAGTCGAAGGCAGAATTAAAGTGTACTATTTTTAACGATCAATTCAGTGCGCGTGGAGGAGTATCTTGTCATGAGTACATCCACCTATTTTTTTTTTGTAACTGATGTTTGAAACAAGTCTTCTACCTCTTACTAATCGGTTGAAGTATGGCAGAATTAACATTTTGAAAGAGCGAGACAGATGCGAAGCAAGATAAATCAAGCTGAGACAGCAAGAGTATTGATTTAATCCTCTCCAGGAGTTAGGCACAAGGCCAGTTTTTATCTTACTCCCACAAGTAAGATGTGACCCAAGGTCGAGAGTAAATCACAACACTACTAAAATGTTTTGCTATGTGATCCAAGGTCGGGAAAGTAGGGTTAAAAAATTGCCTAGGCAGCCCTGTTGGCATTCCCCGGTAGGGGCGCCTCAGGCAGTAAGCAATAAACTTACTCCTCCCCAAAGAGGGGAGCGAAGCCTGGACCTCCTAGAACTGCACAGGACAGACCGCGTAAATCAAGCCCCGAAGGCCAAGACAATACCAGTCTATGGGGTGCAGTATCCATCGGAACAGATACTACACTTTGATCTTAGCCAAAAGGCCAAGAGAAAATGTGGATTAAATAAAGGGTTTTATTTAAAATTCCATATAGATTACTAAATCGACAAAATGCACCACGGCAAGAGTAAGAGAGGGAAAAATAAAATTGAGCAGGGGGGGGGGGGGGGTACAGACAGGAAAGTCTAGCGATTTCTACTTTTGTTGTATATTATATATATAAAAAAAAAAAAAGCAGTGAATTCACATCCTGGCCTTTTGGTCAAGATCAAAATGTAGTATCTGTTCCAATGGATACTGCACCCCATAGACTGGTATTGTCTTGGCCTTCGGGTCTTGATTCCGCCGGTTTGTAGGTTTGTCCTGTGCAGTTCTAGGAGGTCCACCCTCCCCTCTTTGGGGAGGAGTAAGTTTATTGCTTACTGCCTGAGGCACCCCTACCGGGGAATGCCGACGGGGCGGTCCAGGCATTTTTGTTGGCCAGAGTGCTCACCTTCTCGAATCCCACTTTCCCGACCTTGTGTCACATTGGGAGGTAGACAAATAACTCACATACTATAATAATAAAAAAAAATAAATAAATAAAAATGCAAAACTTTAGTTTCAAAAATCAAATGATTTTATTTTTGTTCCCATTTATACAGATTCTTGGACTGGTGGCTCGTAGCCTTCAGGCCGGGTGAGTCTATCTCCCGTCTCGGTCCCAGGGGCACCGATGGCCCCCTTGCCTTCACCATGCATCTCCATCAGCTTACCCAGATCGAACTTGGGTTTCTTGAGAACCTTCACTTTGCGGATGAACACATCGTGTAACGGATAGATGCCCTGGCAGGCCTTCTCGATATCTTTGCCGATGCTGTCCGGGATCAATTTGTTGACGACTTCTTTCATGTCGTTGGCCGCAACTTCACGTGTGATGATGTCCAACATTTTTTTACGGATAAGTTTCACCTGCAAAGACAAAAAAGAAAAAGTTAAGTTTGTTATTACATGACAATGACAGGTTGGAGGCAATAAAGGGACCAAAGTAAACAAGCCGCGCGTGCGTGGTCCCCCTCTGTATGTGACGAGTATAAAATGCAATAAATTTGGCCAATTTGGGACATTTTTGACCCCCTGGGGGCGCGAACCAGAATTTTTCTGAGGTCAAGGATGCTCATTTTATATCCAGAACAATTGGCCTCTACATTTTGGCTAAGTTTCAGAAAAATTGAATGGATGGATCAAACATTATGGGAGAAATGGGTAATTTTTTTGCAATTTTGGGGGCTTTTGACCTCCTGGGGGCACGAACCAGATTTGTTCCAAGGTCAGCGAAACCTATTTTCTATTAAGAACAATTGCCTCCACATTTTGGCCAAGTTTCAGAGAAATTGAATGGATGGATGAAAAGTTATGCGGCAAAAAATGTCACTTTTTTTGCCATTTCGGGGCCTTTTTTACCCACTGGGGGGCTAACCAGATTTTTTTTAAAAATCGGAGAATGTCACTTTCTAACCTGACCAAAGTTGCAACTTCATGCAAAATTTCAGAGAAATTCAATGAATGGTTGCTGAGAAAAAATCCGGACGGACATGCCTCAAAACATAAGTCCCCCGATTTTATAAATCGGGGGACCAACAAAGGCAAACAACTGAGAAATACGTTTTAGAAAAGAATACTCTTAATAAGCAATTCGGCAATCATGCAGTATAGTTAACAGGCGAGAAATCGAAAATTAACTATACAAATAATTTTCACCAAAGAGAATTAAATTTTCTACCGGCCTGCATAATTTTACGTTTTCTTTTTCCGCAAATGTTTCCGATCCTTGAATAGCTTTAAAACAGTTTCTAGACATTTATTGGGCGTGTTTCTACCGGTATTTTGTTTAATTTCCGATTCTTGAGCGATTATCAGTTACCCCCGTTCTAAATGAACAGAGTTTACACTAGGTTTAACAATTACCTCCCCTGAAAATTAATCAGTTAATATTTTGAGAAAGGTTTCATCCTTTTTATTATTAAATCACTTGAATTAATAGCGCCAAAAATGTAAAAATCTAGTATAGTGACCGTGCGAGTGCGTGCCATGCGCAAAATATTCCGGCTCGTGTTGCGCATGCGAAGCATCCCCTCCAAAGACAGACCTGCGCGCTCGCGCAAATATCGTAAATAAAAACGAACCGGTTTTTTATTTGTATCTTTCCCCTATTGTTAAAAATAAGCACTTTTTTTTTTAGTTTTAACATTTTCCTTTTCATTAACACGGGTGTTTGCGACGGGTTCGTTTTTATTTACGATATTTGCGCGCAGGATTGTCTTTGAATGGGATGCTGAGCATGCGCAAGACGAGTCGGATTATTTTGCGCACGACCCGCACTCGCACGGTCACTATACTAGATTTTTACCCGACAAAAATATTGGTAAAAACGTATTGTAGTATCCATATTTTGGGAGGCTCTGCGCATGCGTCAGATTCATTCATAAAAAAGTCGTAGTGAGTGATTCAAACCAGCGCATGCGTACACAATTCAGTTTGTAGGAAAAAAAAACGTGTTACATTTTTTGTTTTAGATAAAAAAAACATGTTTCTTTCGTGTTTGTTTTCATTTTCAGTTGTTTTTATTCATAACACCCTTCGTTTTCTTCAATTTTAGCGTGTTTATTTTCACCGATAGTAACTTAATTGTTAAAAATGCCCACTTTTTGTTTTAGCGTGTTTGTTCTCATTCTGTTTCCTCTGCGCATGCGCTGGTTTGAATCACTCACCACGACTTTTTTTATGAATGAATCTGACGCATGCGCAGAGCCTCCCAAAATATGGATACTACAATACGTTTTTACCAAAATATTGTATATACATGGAACAAATTGAACAATAAAATTATGCATGAATAACATCAAACATGAATTAATTATACTGCTTTAAAACGTAGATATGCTAATATCGATGGGTCTTTCTCGTATACTACTATATATACAGTATTCGAAAATAAGTATTATTTATTTTAAATAACCCTAACCCGTTTTGATGCTAATGTAGGAGTGATAAATGCAAAAATTACAGTTTTAGTTTTATTTCACATCTTTCGAAATAAGAATTTTTAAATCGATATTTTTTTACAATCTTTACATGTGGCGAAGTATAGTTGTAACCGAAGTTTTCTTCTTTCTTCACCAAAACAAACCTGTGTTAGAATATTTTGAAAATGTGACGTCGGGCCACCCATTGACCTCGAGTTAGATTGTTTGAATTAGGAAAAAGTGAGTTTGCAAAGTCAGTAAAAAAATATATAAAGTAGTCTATTTCCAGTTATGGATTAAATAGTATTACTACTTGGGGATATTTCTTTTTGTTTATAACGGCCAATTCTAATCGTCCAAAGCCAATGAAACAATGACAAACAAGAATGCTACCAAACAATAGAAAAAGGGTGATAGAAAGATATGAACCGAGAGGTGGGCCACTTTGAGTTAATTGCAAATTACGGATAACTAAAATTAAAGTTTCTTCAAACCATACCTAAATCCGAAGAATATTTTAACATGTACTTTGTGATTAACATAAAGAGATTTCTTAAATTCTTTAACTAAAGCCCTTCCAGTCATGGCTGTTGTGTGTGAAAATCGTTGCTAGTCTTTCTCTACTCTCAAGTCAAACATTCACGGTAAATAATGTTCTTTTTCTTCCTCTGCCTATCTAAAACTAAACTTCCATGCGCAATAAATTCCCAAGAACTGTCCGTCAAGGGAACACGATACCACGGGTTGCTTTCCAGCTGACTACAGCAGGGTTGTTTTCAAGATCAATGTTAAAATTCCTATCAAGCCGCCCCCCAAATCTTCTCAGATCAACCATCATCTGCAATTCAAGGTGTTTGTCGCACCACCCACCCGACACAAACCATTAACCTTTGTCCTCGAGTGGCCTTTCGGCCGGAATGAGACTAATAAAAAATAAAAAAATAAAAATTTTTTTTAAAAAAGCAAAAAAATTCCCCCCCCCCCCAAAAGCTGTTTTCCTTTCCATGTCAAAACAAAAATCTTGTAAATAAAAAATCTAAAAATAAGATAAGATAAGTTATCTCCCTTGATATGACAACCTAACTGCCTTTAGCATTCTTACTATCATTCCAAAGTACTGTGATTAGGGGACAGATTTTTTTTTTTAAATAATTATTGGGTTGTTGTGCAAGATGTTTGTTCACATTACATTTAAATTCTTGCATGCTGGTAAACGGGACAGTCGAAGAAACAGGGAGGGAATTCCAAAATCAAACAGCCTGAAGAAAGAAGCTGTTAAAGTAGAAAGTCTTACAGCATCTTGGAACTTCCAGCGAAGGGGTGGGACTTTGCTGCTAGTCGGGTTAGCGTACATATGAAAAACGCTAAAAATCGCAGTTACAATTAAATTAACGGGAAAACTCTTTGATATACTTATGTATCAAGCAAAAACAGGTTTGTACAGCAAAAATTATCGAGTAGAATTATGATAAAAAATAAACATCCGTTATATCTTTTAATCGGGTTCGGACATTGATTCGAGTGAAAAACAAAAAATTAATGGGGAGATAACTCGGTCTGTCATTAACAAGTAATAAATCAATTGCATTCACCAAAATACGATGAAACTTATTTTATATTTTTAATTAAAATTCTACTCGATCATTTTTCTTATTGGGGATACTTATTTAAATCTGCTGCGTAAGTATATAACACAGTTTTTTTTTGTGGTATTGATAATTTAATACGGACGCTTCTCTGTACAAGCACCAAAATATCTTTTATAGAGAGTTAATCAGGAAGGGAGATAATCAGAACAATATAATGCTATTTATCATTTTTATTGCTAATTAGTGAGGAACCCTTTTTTTTTGCGTCCTTATTTTTACAACTTATAATATTCAATTCGTGGAATGGGGCCCAAGGATAATTGGGCGGGAAAAGGTCTAAGTACAGTGACCTTAATTAAAATACATTTTGATAAATTTATATTCTTTAAACTGTATAATTTTTTTCCGTTCCGCATTCTGATGAAGCCGGAAGTGTTAATCCGAAGGAATGCACTTTTTCATTATTTAATAAAACCTTTTCCTGGTTTTTATTTCTATCGCTTGAGAATTCTAGTGTATGATATTCTTGAAGTGAGAAGGCCATATAAGTGATTGCAAAGACCTTTTTTTGATGGGAAGCAAAAGATTTTACTTAGAATTAAGTGACCGGGATAGAGTGGGCCACCCTGCATATTTCCATATTTATCGAATCCAGCTTGCAGGAGTCTTCATAATTGCACAATGATTCCGATTCCCAACCAAAACTCTGCCAATGCAAAGTTTTGCTTTTTTGGTTATTCCAGGCGTGACTGTTTGTAAAGATTAGATTAGTTCATTTTATGCTTGTTTCACATTTGTGACTTAGTTGTATTTGAGGCGGCATTCATTCCGGGCGCATTGAGCCGGCTCCCTCCCCCATCACGACGGTCCCGTGCAAGATCACTGGAAGTAGAGAACCATTCACAATTCCATCGGCATAGATTAACCACTCGCAGACCAGAGTGTGCGGAGAGGTCCTCTTTGATCATCATGGCCTAGGCCTTCAGCTGCTCACCTGTGCTTCTCCGCCAACTGGGATGAGGACATCACGACTCAATCGATTCTGCATGTTTTACAAGTATTTTAATGGAATGTGCTTTGACGAACTCGTGACACTTATCCCAACAGCAAAATCTCACCCCTTCACTGATGTCGGAAAGCTTTCTACTATTAATTTCTTCCTTGGACTGCTAGACTTTGAAATTCATTGACTGTACTAGAAACTGTGCAGAAATGTAAATAATGCGAACAAACATCTCGATACTCAACTCCCTACTTAGAGTGTCTTTAATTGCAGACCCTTACGTCCCAGTGGCAATGTGCCTTGTTTGGGGGGGAATAAGAGCAAAAAATGGGCATCTTTTACGACACTCAGCAGAGTAAAAACGCTAAAAAAACAAATATACAACAAAAAAAAGTAACTGTAAGCTGTAAAAGTTAGTTTCAAACTTGCATGTGCTATTTGTTTGTATTTTAAACCCGTTTGAAGTGCTATTTATTAGAAATTTACGTTCGACAGACGGGTTTCGAAGAATTCAAAATGGCCGCTCTACGTAATAATAGAGGGACTGGCCGCGATTTATCTTTGAGAAACTAGATGTTTTAAAAAAACAAG
This sequence comes from Sepiola atlantica, assembly GCA_963556195.1. Taxonomy (NCBI): domain Eukaryota; kingdom Metazoa; phylum Mollusca; class Cephalopoda; order Sepiida; family Sepiolidae; genus Sepiola; species Sepiola atlantica. The sequence goes on from OY744553.1 coordinate 7,024,927, forward strand.
AATTTTTTTTAACATCTAATAAAAAGCCATTTATACTACGTAAAAATACAAACAAATTACATAGGTAAGTAGAAAAATGTCTATTCTAGACATAAGTCAACTTTACTTGTTGCAAATTTATGTTTTTAAACTCTTTCTCGTTCTTTTTTTGGACCCCGTTCGCGCCTCTGCTGAGCGTCGTAACATATACCCCATTAAAGTCGTCTGGCGATAAAGGGGGGGGGGGGTAAATTTCAGAAGTCATTCTTAAGATAGAGAGGGGGGGGGGGGCGGTAACATTCGGAATTTCGTCTGTTTCCGTTCGTTTTCGTAGCATAAGTCATCCCTGAACATTTTTGGTTGTATTTTCCGAAACCGTGCTTTAATTATTTTTTTTTTAATCTGGAAAATCTAATCATTGACGACCATTTATTTTGCCGAACAGGGAAAATATTTTTACTTTTTTTTTTTAAATGTTTATTATACACTAAAAAGAGCCATAGACAACAACAACAATTGGGTATCTTTCAGAATGATCAGTACAGTCGCGGACGGGGTCCAAAAAACTAACGAGAACGGGGTTATAAAAATAAATATGCAACAAGTGAGTTTAACCTACGTCGAGAAGAGATATTTGTCTACTTACCTATGATATTTGTTTGTATTTTTACGTACTATAAATGGGTTTTTATTAGATGTAAAAAAAAAATTCCTTGTTCATTTTCAACTAGTACTTTTTTCTATACAAGATGGCGTCTTCTACTCACTCTCTTACGAGCAAGCGCCATTTTGTATTTGCAAGTTTGTGTTATAAAACTATTGATTTCTACTAAATAGCAGTTGGAACGGTTTAAAAATACAAACAAATATCACAGGTCAGTTTTAAATTAACTTTTATCGACGACAGTTACTTTTATTTGTTGTATATTTGTTTTTTTGAGCGTTTTCAGCGTACTGATCATTCTGAAAGATACCCAAACAATTTATAAATTTGGTACTTCAGATTAGGACCCGAGCTAACTAACTTTGACCCCAACCCTACCGACGGGATCAAAGTTAGCTAGGGTCCTAATATGAAGAAACAAAAAAATAAAGTAGAAAGTTAATAACTGTTACCACAAGCAAGGAAATTTTCTTTCTACCTACCTGCCTATATTTTTGTGTTTTAAAGAGCGTTTATTTACATGTTTTATCGATGTCTTTTAAGTCTTGTAAACATACCGTATTTAAAAATTTGCCGGATGCTCCTCGAAGTGAAAACTCGAGGTTGTAGAATCAAAAATTAAACAAAAATACAGATCGGTTGAAAATTCAATTTTGAACTGATAGCTGTATTTTTGTTTAATTTTTTGAGTTATACGACCGCGAGGTTTTACTTAGAGTAAAATCTGGCGCTATTTTGAATATGGTGTTTAAAACACCCAAAAACATTGATAAAATATGTAAAAATAATCGGCAGGTTGGTAGAAAAGCAACTTTTCTTGCTTGTGGTAACAGTTATTTGACTTTTTTTCATCCTTTTTTTATTTGGTGGAGATTGTTAAATACATATTAAGATATGATAGATAAAACGTTCGAATTTAGAAATGAAAAAAAAAAGTACGGTTTCTTGAACTTTTCAGCTTTAATGTGAAACAACATTACAATAACCAAATTAGTTCTGGTTTTAACAATTTTAATTAATTTAATGACCAAACAATATCGTAATAATATAAGCAAAGCTCAAGATACGTCAAATTAATTATATTTGAGGAGAAATAAAATTTAAAACTAAAAGAAATCTGAAATGGTAATTTTTGATTCGCCTCTATATTAAGATTGAGCAAGTTCCGCCATATTTTTTTAACACATGGTTATTTTTTTTTTTTTAGTTCTCTAACTTTTCACACAATTCTAATGATATTTTAAAGAAAAATAGGTATTATAAAACGATGAAAAACGAAAAATAATGGAAATATTTCTTTTTTTTACCTGGGCGTGTTGAGCATAGCAAGTTTTTTTACTTTGATTTGGCTTCTTTTTAGTGAAACCGATACAGAACATCCGCAGAAGATAACCGTCTGTGGTTCGGACATCAACGTGGGCTTGGATCAATGTCTGCCATTTCTTAACCATGGAGCAGAGCTTGTCCCTGGTGAGGTCCATGCCGTGGAAATTGGTGAGGACATTCTTTCCTTGGACCTCCTCGGCGATCAGCCTCATTTTACGGAAAGCGATCTCGTCATTCTGCAAATCGGCGAGGGACACCTCGAACACGCGGCCCTTCAAACCCTCGGAAGCGATCTTCGTGCCTTGTGTACGGGTTACCAACGTCTTACCGACCTGCCTGATGTTAAACATGCTTGGGGCCTTGATATCATACCAATCTTTCTTCGTGAAAGGATCGACCGCCTTCTTTTTTTGGCCCTTTTTGCCACCTTTTGTCAAGCGCTTATTTTTACCGACAGCCATGTTGAATGCTCAGAAGCAAGAAAGGACGAGAGAAGGCACACCACGTGGTACGTAAAATCTCGAATGAAATCTCGTTTCGATCTCGTGCCCCGAAAAATAAGCCACGAGATTTCATGAATAGCCTCCCTTTACATAAGAAAAAATGAAAGATTAGATAGAATATGCAATTTATATATAAACATTTTTTTTTTATTTTCGTATTTTATTTATATAATAATTATTATTCGTATTATTTTTACATAGAATAAAAATAAAATGAATCAAATTGCATTATTACTACGTTTCAAAATTTTGTTTTGGTTTAATATTAAAAATAAGCCATGAAAGTTTTATGGATAACCTCCCTTTACGAAATACCGCAAACAAGGATTTCATTGAATAATTTATATAAATATTTTTAACTTTCTTATTCAATTTGTACGAAATCACTTGGGATTCGTTAGGTCATTGTTTGTTATAGTTAAAATAGAAAGTATCCACTTTATCATCGCCGCCATATCGAAAATCGCGAACCTGTGTTAATATAAAAAAACGCAATTATTTTAGCCCGCATGGCTTTTGGTGGAATTTTTATTTTTATCATTTATAAAAAAAAGTTTGAATTTATTATTTGCTAATAATTGTTTATTACTTGGTAATATAATTATAGGAACTTTTTCAGATTAAGACTCGAGCTAACTCTGACCCTAACGCTAACCCTAACTGTAACCCTAACCCTAACAACGCCAAGTCGATTTTAGCTCGGGCCCTAATCTGGACGAGCACCTAATTATATTTGATTAATAATTAAACTATTTGAAAAAAAAATTTTTTTAATTTAATCCGATGCTTCTACAGAATTTGAACCGAAACAAACCGACTGTTGCCGAATTGAACCGAAAACTTAGGTTAGGGTTAATTAAGTGTAAAAATGCAGCAGTTCAGTAGAATTACCAAAAATCCAAGTATAGTTTAGTTTTATTATTTGTTAAGAAATATTTAACAATCTAAAAAAAAAAAAATTAATTTTCAAGTAAAAATTATTTTCAAAATTATTTTTTTTTAAATTCCAATTATAAAAAAAAATGATTTTTTTATTTTTTTTTTTAATAATTATATTTGCAAAAATAAGGCATTCTGCAGATTAGGGACAGGGCGAAATTTATTTGTTTTCCTTTTAGAAGAGCTCCAATAGTGTAAGGGGCCGACAACTCTCTTTTTGTTTCAGTTTTAAGTACATAATTTCTTCGAAAATTGAAAATATGATTTTATTTTAATAAGAGATAATAAATCAATTAATTAATAGAACATTTATCGAAGAAATTAAAATTTGTGAAAATCAACAGTATATTAATAGAACATTTATTGGAGAAAATAAAATTTGGGAAAATCAAAAGTATATATATATGTTTTTTTTTAATTTCAAAACAACAGTTATCTTACTTGGTTAAAAAAAAATTTTTTTTACAGTTTAAAAAAATTAAATAAGAACAGTCATCTTGTTTGGTTTAACAGATTAAAAAAAAAAATTATAGTTTAAAAATTTAAATTAGAACAGTCATCATTTTTTATTTATTTTCTTACAGTTTAAAAAAATATATTTTTCTCTTAAAAAAGAGTTGTCGACGCCTTACACTATCGGAGCTCTCCTAAAATGAAAACAAATAAATTTCGGCCTGTCCCTAATGCTTCTTTTTTTTTTATTAAATATAATTATTAACAAATTAAAAAAATCAATTATTTTTATATAATTGGAATTAAAAAAATAATAATTTTGAAAATAATTTTTACTGGAACTTATTTTTTTTTAAATCTGCAGAAGTGTAAAAAAAAAAAGAAAAGAAATTCTACCTAAAATCAAGGGAGGCACGAGAGTGCTCTATCCCTTAATAGACTTTCATCATGAAATCATGCTATCTATGTGCCACCCTGTATCTAATCAACTATTTGATGGATTCAGCTGATTTTTTGGCAGAGATAGAGGTTCTAGGATCTAGTTGATGGCATTTTAATTTCAGTTTGCCATATATCTTAGTTTTCCAGAAAATTCCAAAAAACCTTATGAGAAGGCATTGTATTGAGGCATAGACTTTACAAAAGTAGTGACATTCCATGAAAAATGCCAGTATACTGAAATCATATGCTCTTAATAGGGTTAAGATGAAAATTCATATACACTAAATGTACAAAAGCAAGGAAATTCCAAAATCTTTACACTTTTATTGTCATTAAGAGTATGATTACATATCAACCAAACCATTTAATTATCACATCACTACAGTATAAATCTCTATGCATGAATGGATGAAGTGTGTGAGGTGCGCTGAAGAAAAATTCCTACCAGTAAAATACATAGCCCTGTTGTGCTCGCATACCCTTAATGACAATAAAAGTGTAAAAATTTGGGAATTTTCTTACTTTTGTATATTTAGTGTATATGAATTTTCATCTTAACCCTATTAAGGGCATATGATTTCAGTATACTGGCATTTTTCATGGAATGTAATTGGGGATTTTTTTTTATTAACACCGGTTCGCAATTCCGATTTCAAATACAGCGGCCATGATAAAGTGGATACTTTCTATTTTATTTTGTTATATATATTATTGAATATTTATAAAAATCTTTTTGGAATTTCCAAATATTTATGAAATGTTCTTGTGGTGTTGCCAATAGACTCTCTCTCTCTTTCTCTCTCTTTCTTTCTCTCTCTCTCTCTCTCTTTCTCTCTCTCTCTCTCTCTTCGATCCTTCTCGCCTCTCTCTCCCCCCTCTTTCATCCATTCTCATTCTTCCCTTCTCTCTATCTCTCTCTTATATCTATAAATTTCAAAATGTTTTCACAAATATTTGGAAATTCCCAATTTTTATGAAAACATTTTGGAATTTCCAAATATTTATGAAACTTTCTTCTGATGTTATAATAGATCATCTCTCCCTTCTCTCTCTCCTCTTTCCCTCCACGTTTAATTATTCTCATCATTCCATGCTTTTTTTTTTGCTGTAGTCAACAGATAAAAAAGGGGTGAAAAAACAAATATGCAACAAATAAATGTTACCAAAGGCAAGATAAGTTTATTTGTGTTTTAACTTATTTTAAAGCGTTGTTTTTTTGTTGTTGAAAACAAACTGAGTGTTCACTGTTCAGTTAAAACGAAAATAAAATGGCTTCCAATAAGCACGATAACACTTGAAAATCGCTAAAAAATCGAAAATTAAACAAAATACTGGTTAAACATTACATTTTCGAACGATTGCTGACCTTTATTGGTAGTGTTTCTGCCAGTATTTTGTTTAATCCTCTATTTTGAGCGATTATCAAGTGTCCCTATGCAGGGGTTATGGACAGCCATTTTTTTTTCTTTCGTTCTAACTGAACAAAGTGGACACTCGGTTTGTTTTGAACAACAAAAAAAACACTTTAAAATAAGTTAAAACAAATAAACTTACCAAGGTAGGTAGAAGAATAACTTATCTTGCCTTTGGTAACATTTATTTGTTGCATATTTGTTTTTTCGCCCTTTTTTTTTTATCTGTTGACGACAGTCAAAAAAAAATATTTATGAAAACATTTTGGAATTTCTAAATATTTATGAAACTTTCTATTAAGAACCTCTCTCCCCCTTCTCTCTCTTTCTCTTTCCTCTCTATTTTCTCTTTATCTGCTCCTCTCTCTCCCTCTCAATTCTTTCTTCATTTTGAAAATTCCAAATGTTTTCATAAATATGCAGAAATCCCCAATATTGATGAAACTCTCTTGTTATGTCATAATAGACCTTCTTTGTCTTTCCTCCTCATCTTTTTAATCACGTTTAATCATTTACATCATTCCATTACTCTCATCATTCGCTCTTTATACACGTCATTCACCCTTTCTCCCACCATCTTAAACATTCATCATCATCATCATCATCATCATCATCGGTTTAACGTCTGCTTTAAATACTGACATTGGATGGCTTTTATAAACTAACTTATCTCTGGCCAGGTCTTATTTATCCCTCTTTCCCTCAGGTCAATTTTTAGCACTTCATCCTATGTCTTCCTTTGCCTTTCCCTGTGAACTGAACCTGCTACCTCAACTGTTCTACATCTACTAACCCAAAAACTCTCATCCATTCTTTAAACATGGCCATACCCTTGATGTCTACTCTTCTGCCCAGATTAAGTTTTCCTCTGAAGTCATCAGCAAAATTAGGAATGAATAGTTTAGGGAACTTCCGTCATTACTAACCAGCAGAGCGTTACCACTGTCGACCAAGAGAAGAGTATATCAGGCATGTGTATGCAGTGTGATGATGTATGGAATTGAAAGCTGGCCAGTGAGGGTGTAGGACATGCGTTGCATTGAGAGAAATTATATAGGAATGATACAATGTATATGTAATGTGAGTCTTACAGACAAGCTTAGGTCTGATGACATAGTTCTGATGACTTAGTTCTGATGACCTCAGAGGAAGATTAAATCTGGACAGTATAGGGAGATGTGTGCAGAACAGGAGACTTCGATGATATGGTCACGTTTAAAGAATGGATCAGAGTTCTTGGGTTAGAACAGATAGGGTATCAGGTTCAGTTCACAGAGGAAGGCCAAGGAAAACATGGGAGGAAGTGATAACAATTGACCTGAGTGAAAGAGGGATAAATAAAAACATGGTGGTGCTTGTACAGAGAAACGTCCGTATTAAATTATCAATACCACAAAAAAAACATTATTATATACTTACGCAGCAGATTTAAATAAGTATCCTCACCAAAAAGTAGGAAAAATGATCGAGTAGAATTTTAATTAAAAATAAAAATCAGTTTCATCGTATTTTGGTGAATGCCATTGATTTATTACTTGTTTATATGACTGACTGAGTTATCTCCCCCTGAATTTCGTGTTTTTCGCTCGAATCAATGGCCGAAAACTCGATTAAACGATATAACGGATTTTTATTTTTTATTACAATTCTACTCGATAGTTTTTGCTAATTTTTGGTGTACAAACGTATTTTTGCTTGATACATAAGTATTTCAAAGAGTTTTTCTGGTTAATTTAATTGGAACTGTGATTTTCAGCGTTTTTAATATGTACCCGTCTCTGTCCGAGCACCGACATGGCCAGCGATAAGTTAGTTTGGAAGTAATTTCTTAATGTAAAAAAACAAAATGAAAAACAAGAGAACTTTCTTAATCATTGACTAAACTCTAATCCTAACTCTGCCCCTTCGATACCAGAGTGCAGGAGAAAGAACACGAAAAAAAAAATATATCAAGATCTAAAATGGGAATTAGTTAGAGTATGGAAATGTAAAGAAGTAATTGTGATTCCCGTTGTAATTGGAACACTTGGAACCATAACGAAGAGCCACTATAAATGACAATTTCTTTTTCAATTCTGCAAAAGGCTTGCCTGTTAGGAACAGCGAAAGTTATGTTACAGCTTGAATGTCTAAAGTCAAGGGAACTAACCTGATGTTCAAAAAAAAAAAAAAAAATCCAACTAAAAACATCCAAAAGTTGAGACAACCACTACCATCATTATCTATATATATTAGAGGTGCATTCCAATGACCAAAGGAACAATCAATCCACAACCATACTTTTCATCTGTTCTTTCAATTTCTTAATCTTCATATATTGTCGAACGACCACAACCAAATTTTTTTTCTGTTATTTCAATCTCTTTACTTTCATATATCGGCGAATACTTGTAATTTCTGTTTGTCTTACAGACAAACAAAAATTGTTATATGTTTATATTGTATTTTTAAAATTTACTTATGTTTATTTTTTCCAAATGTAAAAACCCATAATTATATAAACAAGTAAAAGATGAGAATAAAGGTTGTACAAAATACAATATCTATTAATTAATCAGTTGTTCAAAACAAGGGATTTAAATAAAAGAAATTTTATAATTCCTTCCTTAAGTCATGGCTTTTCAAAGAATGATATCTTATCGTCAGAGGAATATAAACAGATATGTTGGTAAAGGGAAATTATAAAAAGCATGGCACCTTCAACGGTGAACTTTTGTTTATATAGGGTGGGCAAAAATAAGGGTCCTATTTTTAAAAATTCATAACTTTTTTATTTATTGATTTTTTTTTTTTTTTAGAATAAGTAAAGGACCCCTTCCGAAGCAAGCATGAGCCGTATTAGCCCTAAGGAACGTACCCTCATTTAGAAAACATTATTTTTGCTTAAAAAACTCAAAACAGTGTAAAAAACAATACTTTAGTTTTTGTAAGTTTTAAGAAGTGTTTTTCGGCTAAAATTTGTTTTGTTTATTTTAAAAAATCTCGGAAGGGTCAGTCTACACACACATAAAGTTTGGTGAGTTTAACTTTTATTTTGTGGAAGTTATTCAAATTCAAGTTATTCAAATTTAAAGATAGGACCCTTATTTTGGCCCACCCTGTACTTTCAACTTTTTCAGTTTTACATTGAAAATTTTTATTATTTTTATCTTTATATTTTTTCAACTTATGACTTTTGGTCATTTCCATTTACCAACTTATCTGTTTGCACTCCTCTGACGATAAGATATCATTCTTTGAAAAGTCATGGCTTAAGGAAGGACTAATAAAAAATTTTTAATTATTTTTATCTTTATATCTTTTCAACTTATGACTTTTGGTCATTTCCATTTACCAACTTATCTGTTTGCACTCCTCTGACGATAAGATATCATTCTTTGAAAAACAATGGCTTAAGGAAGGACTAATAAAAAAATTTTTATTATTTTTATCGTTATATCTTTTCAACTTATGACTTTTGGTCATTTCCATTTACCAACTTATCTGATTGCACTCCTCTGACGATAAGATATCATTCTTTGAAAAGTCATGGCTTAAGGAAGGACTAATAAAAAATTTTTTATTATTTTTATCTTTATATTTTTTCAACTTATGACTTTTGGTCATTTCCATTTACCAACTTATCTGTTTGCACTCCTCTGACGATAAGATATCATTCTTTGAAAAGTCATGGCTTAAGGAAGGACTAATAAAAATTTTTTAATTATTTTTATCTTTATATCTTTTCAACTTATGACTTTTGGTCATTTCCATTTACCAACTTATCTGTTTGCACTCCTCTGACGATAAGATATCATTCTTTGAAAAACAATGGCTTAAGGAAGGACTAATAAAAATTTTTTTATTATTTTTATCGTTATATCTTTTCAACTTATGACTTTTGGTCATTTCCATTTACCAACTTATCTGTTTGCACTCCTCTGACGATAAGATATCATTCTTTGAAAAGTCATGGCTTAAGGAAGGACTAATAAAAATTTTTTAATTATTTTTATCTTTATATCTTTTCAACTTATGACTTTTGGTCATTTCCATTTACCAACTTATCTGTTTGCACTCCTCTGACGATAAGATATCATTCTTTGAAAAGTCATGGCTTAAGGAAGGACTAATAAAAAGAATTTTTATTATTTTTATCTTTATATCTTTTCAACTTATGACTTTTGGTCATTTCCATTTACCAACTTATCTGTTTGCACTCCTCTGACGATAAGATATCATTCTTTGAAAAGTCATGGCTTAAGGACTAATAAAAATTTTTTTATTTGGAACTCTTTGCTTTGAACAACTGATGCCTTAATAGATACTAGCGGGACCCGTGTAAATTACACGAAATGATGTTTTTAATACTAATTATCTTATATACATGTTTGAATAAAATATGATAAGATTTGGACTTGTATATTTATTTTTAAAAAATGAACAATACATGAAAAAATTTACAAAACTTCTTTATATACAATATTTCTAGTGAAGGTAATATTTCGACGACTAAACCTTACTTCTTAAATGTGTTCGATTAAATTAAATGTGACGCAAATTCATGAATATTTATTTACTCCTCTCCAGGAGTTAGGCACAAGGCCAGTTTTATCTTACTCCAACAAGTAAGATGCGATCCAAGGTCGGGTCGGGAAAGTGGGGTTTGAAAAGCCAGTGCTCGAGAAGGTTGGCACTCTGGCCATTAAAAATTGCCTGGGCAGCCCCGTTGGCAGACCCATAGACCGGCGTAAATCAAGCCTCGAAGGCCAAGACAATACCAGTCTATGGGGTGCAGTATCCATCGGAACAGATACTACACTTTCATCTTAGCCAAAAGGTCAAGCCAATTCATGAGTAGCATACAAAGATTCGGAAGGTCGTTGCTTTTGCTGTAAGCATGACACACAAAATCACACACGCTATTGTATTAATATGTGTCTTCCCGGTCGTCCCTTCCCCTCGAAATGTAGAAAAAAAATCTTAGAGGTTGGTTGGGATCGAACTATAAACCAGTCGGGCCGAAGTCAAAAAAACTACGTCGCTAACCGTTGCGCCAAAGGGAAATACTTCAAATGTTTCGAAAATTATGCGAGTTGAATGTTTTTCAAAATCTAGGTGCGGCACGCATGCGCAGAGCTTTTGCCGGAAGCGTGACACACGAACACACACGCTATCGTATTAATATATAGAAATAATAATGTGACAACTTCTAATGTGTAATGAGAGTTTCTCACCTCTACGTAACTTACCCATTATTATTTTTATTCGTTGAGTTGACGTGCGAAAGATGAAAAATGAGGAAACCTATACAGATACTTCAGTTATTGTAAAAAAATTTAACTGAATGAATGACTGCGAATTTCTGGTAACTTTTTAAATTGAATGTTAATTGAATATTGACTTCAAACTTCGGTATTATTTTTTGATTGGATGTTTATTGAATAGATGACTGTAAAATTCTGACATTTTAAATAAATAATGTTTATTGAATTAATGGCTGCAAACTTCCGTTAACTTTTCTCAATTGAATGGATAACTGAAAACTTCGAGTAACTTTTTAAATAGAAGGTTAACTGAACGATAACTGAACACTTCCAGAATATTTTTTATTTGGATGGAGGAATGCAAACTTCCGGTAACTTATAGATTAAATATTAATTGAATGGATGACTGCAAACCTCCGATATTTTTTGTAATTGAATGGACTCCTACAAACTTCCGGTAACTTTTTTATTTGGAATGGATGACTGTAAACATCTGATAACTTTGTTTTAATTCAATAATTTGTGACTGCAAACTTTTGGTAACCATTTTAATTAAAAGGATGACTGTAAACTTCCGGTTTTTTATACAATTTTTATTCTCATCTTTTACTTCTTTATATAATTGCTCTATCTCGTATATCGAGCATCAATATTTCTATGATAGGTTCTACTTTGAATGTTTACATCATATCTATATTTTTCTCTTCTTTATTCTTTATATATACAGGGTGTCTCAAAAAAATGTACTCACTCGTAGAATGACGAGAAAACTTTTATTTATGAACATAGAGTGAAATGAAATAGCATCGAATACATGAGACAGATGTAATTGAAGAATCATGTTCGCAAATGTTCAAACTGATGACCATTATTGTTCAAACAAAGCTGATAACGCGCACCAAGGGATTCGCAAACGCCCTGTCATTCTAAGAGTGAGTACATTTTTTTGAGACACCCTGTATATACAGGGTGATTCATAAGTCACTTAGCTATTTAAAATGATTACCATATGAAGCACAAACATACTATGAACTTTTGATAATTGTTATCTTACTCTCTAACTACTGCTATTTGTTATTCTAAATTTCTTCGTTTATATATTTGTTTCTATATATATTTATTTTTATTTATTTAAATTTGTGTAAATCATCATATGTGCTTTTTTTTTCAGGCAGTATGTCATTTACAATTGAAGAGCGAATTTTTATTGTTATTCATATGGCCAAATTTGATGAATCTCCCACACTTGTTGAAAGACAATGACAACCTCAAATAAAAAATCACTGCCGAGTTTGTTAAAATTAATCAATCAAATATGCTACAAAGAGTCGTAAATTCCTTGAAAAAAAGAATGGAGCTATGCATGCAGAACGAAGGTGGAAAATTTGAAAATTTGCTGTAATTTTAAACTCCCATAAATGAATTTGTTGAATAAACTTTCTGTTTTGTATTACTGTATTTTTTAACTTTAGAATTTCAAAAATAAATAGCTAAGTTACTTATGAATCACCTTGTATATATATATATATATATATATATATATATATATATATATATATGTGTGTAAAATGAAAAAAAGAAAGCCAAAAACCATGTGATTTATGTATTCATCAACGTTTCGTCTTTATTGAAAGACTTCCTCAGGATGAAGAAAGCAATGTAGAAAAATCATACAGAAAATTAATTTTGATTTGTCAGAAAGTGTCCAGACTTCAGCATGGTTGTTGACGTGAACAAGCAGAGAATTAAAAACATGATTTTGATTGTAGCGTTATCAGCAGTGGTCTGTCTCCTTCAAAGGACGCTAGATGAATGGGATTGATGGCTTCGACTTATTAGTTTATGGCTATTTTAGCTAGGAAGTTTGTCGAGGTCAGAATATGTCACACACAAACTTCTTAGCTAAACTGCCCATTAACTAATAAGTCGATTAATAATAAGAATTAGTTATTTTGTTTTAACTATCTTTTACGGAATGCAGCCCCCTCCCCTCTGAACGTTTACGCGACAAGCGACTTTTCTCATGTGTCGTAAATACAGCTTTAAAAAAAATTTGAATAAAATAAAATAAACATTTTTTTTTTACTATCACACCCGGCGTAGCTTACCCAAAAATAAAAACCAAATTCTACTTTGGTGGGGGTGGGGGGAATTACATGTAAACAGCCTGAAAAAATACCCACAAAATAAAGAATTAAAAAACAAATTAAATAGTTTAGCTTTTAGAGTGGGGGATCACTTTTTCACTTATCCCCCTTCCTAAAATCTAAAATATTTGAAAGAAATTTCCTAAAGCATGGAATTCTCTAGCGATAAATTGTACACCGAAAAACGGAAAAAATTTGGTCAGTAAAAAAGTTGAGAAAAACGGGTGGTGGAGTATTACGAACGAGCGCCAGATTTATCTATGCATTTGTTATCGCCACTTTTACTTAGCCAAACACGAGTATTTTCCATCATGATAGTCGATTTTTTTTTTGCAAGTGGTCGCTAATTTCAGAATATAAAAAATCCCCCTACACCAAAAAATCTTTAAAAAATGTAAAGTTTTCACCCCCCTCCCATTTATATCTAAAACAAAAAGAAAAAGTGGATGAATAAAAAATGAATACACCAATTTTCCTGTCCCAGAATTGAAGAAACCAATCGGTTATACGTCTCCATTTACCGCTAACTGGGCAGGAAGTAGGTGCTCATTTTACGTTAAATTTATATAGGAAACTGGTCCCCCACTCTAAAATCTAAATTCACAATTTGTAATTCTGTCTTTGCGGATATTTTTTCAGGCTATTTACATGTAATCGCCCCTCCCCCCCCCCCAAAAAAAGTAGAATTTGAATTTTTTGAGAGGGTAAACTAGGCTGAGTGTGATAGTAAAAATTTACCACAACTTTTTTGAAAACGTAATATAGAAACATTTCCACCAACATGAGCAGTAAGGCGCCTCCTTCCCCCCCGCTAGCCTGTGGGAGACCCTTGGGCAAGGTCGAGTACCCACTTAACACCCCCCCCCCCTCGATCAGGGTACGTGAAGTCATGACAGGCAGGTGATGAATGGAGGGTGGAGCAGCCTTATGGATTTTACAAACTGGTCACCCTTCGTTTTGTGTTAGGAAGATGATACTGATTTTTGTACAATGGCTAAGACTTCCTGCTCTGTAAGAGCACTGCCCCTATAAAAGGTAATTGCAACTTGGCCTTTTGGTTAAGATCAAAGTGTAGTATCTGTTCCAATGGATACTGCACGCCTGTTCTGTGCAGTTCTAGGAGGTCCACCCTCCCAGGCTTTGCCTCCCCTCTTTGGGGAGGAGTAAGTTTATTGCTTACTGTCTGAGGCGCCCCTACCGGGGAATGCCGACGGGACTGCCCAGGCAATTTTTAAATGGCCAGAGTGCTCACCTCTCGAGCGCTGGCTTTTCAAACCCCACTTTCTCGACCCGATCTTGGATCACATCTTACTTGTGGGAGTAAGATAAAACTGGCCTTGTGCCTAACTCCTGGGGAGGCGTAAATAAAACCTGTTTGCAAAGAACATCATGGTGAAACAAAATATTCAAATATGAATGGAGAGCCATGATCATCGATGTGTGCAGACCTGATACCTGAAGATAAAGAATATAGAAATTTTGAATAAAATAGAGATTAAGGGGCCAATCTCAATTTATGTACGCATGAAATGAACCAATTTACAAAAAAAAAAATGTCCACATGAAATTAAAAATGCAAAAAATTATTTTTAAAAACAAAAAAAAAACAATTAAACTGTCGACGTCAAATAAAAACAATTATTAAATGAATAAAGAAAAATTTATCAAACAAAAAATGCAAATAAATCATAGCGCTTTTTCGTTTTCTGCTTTGCGTTTTCCGTTTCAGGTACCCAGGTTTGAATTTGCGTGGTTGCGTTTCGGTCCGTTACTCCGTTGTCGTAACTCGTTACCATATTTTACGGAGTGAATATTTGTCTGGTATGTCTGCCATTGGGCTTGATCTGTATAAGCGCCTTTTTGTTTTTCAAAACAACTTTTTAAAGAATTTTTGAAAACGATATACTGTAGAAATTCAGAATGTAATGGAGATGATGGGGTGAATCTTAAGTATTCAAACAATCTACATAAAAATAAAATGTCTACGTGCACTGAAATAAAAACAATAATTTACAACAAAAATTAAATTTTTGACGTGAAATTAAAACAATTATTAAATTAATGATGAAAAAACAACAATTTACAAAAAAAATATATAAATAAATCAGGAAGCGTTTTTTTTTTTCGTTTTCCGTTTCAGGAACCAGATTTGATTTTGCGTGGTCGCGTTTCGGCTGTTGTAAATTCCTTACCGGATTTTTACAGAGTTAATAGTATTAACTCGGTCAGCCATTGGGCTTGATCTATTTAAGCACCTTTTTAGGTGGGAGAATTGAAGTTGAATCCCGGAATCTTTCACAGCGAAAACATTCGCTGAGAGAGAGAAGCACGTTTTTTTTTTTGCCAGATCGTAATGTCCGGGCGTCCGCAAGCGCGCACTACCATTGTGGACGAGATCTTTGAGGGCGATTACGTCAAAAATGAGAATTGCACATTTGCAAAGTTGGTGCTGGAAACAATGGATAATCTGTCGGTAATCCAATGGCTGGCTCGGCGCCGTTTGATCTTAAACAACATGGACTGCCCCGAATGCGGGGAGCCATTCACCCTAAAATGCTCTCGGCGCAGCGTAGATGTTTGGGAATGGCGATGTCGCACGGACAAGGTTACACGTTCCGTCCGGTGGAACTCTTTCTTTTCCAAAAGCCCTTTAAGTTTTCAGAAAATCCTATTAATAACATACCTGTGGGCGTATCACTTTACGCAAAACAGCGTGGTCCGAGAGGTTGCCGTTTCCAAGGAGGCGGTGGGCGAGTGGTTCAACACCCTACAGAAGGTTTGCGACGAGATTTTAAAAGTGGAACAGTTTCGCGAGGATGAAGTACAAGTACCCATCAAAGTCGAAATGGACGAAGTCCCCAACCAAGTCCACATGGGCGGAGACCCTAACATAGTTCAAATGGACGGAACCCCCAACAGAGTCCGGATGGAGGAAGAGCCAAACCGGGGTCACATGGCCGGAGACCCCGACAGGGTCCACACGGACGGAGACCTTGCCGACAGTGACGAAAACAGGGCATATATGGCCGAATTTGTGTGGCGACAGAGAGCCGGTGCAAATAAATTCGGCGATATTATGTATTGTATCGTTTCAACTAATTAACGAAACTTTTCACCCCACCCCTAATTGTAAAATAATTGGCGTAAGTTTAGTATAGTTAACAGTGAAAAAAAAGGAGGGCTCTTGTATAGATCGGGTACACGGGCGAAATTTATTTTAGAAGAGTTTCAATGGTGTAAGGGGCAGATAACTCTCTTTTATTAGTAAAACCAGCAAAACGAACAGTCCTATTGTTTTGATTAACAGATTTTTTAATTTTTTTTAGAGTTTAAAATATTAAATTATCGCAGAAATTAACATTTGTGAAAATCAACAGTATATTGATAAAACATTTCGCCCGTGTACCCAATGTGGCGGCAGTACTGTTGATTTTCCCAAATTCTATTTTCTTCAATAAATGTTTTTATCAATATGCTGTTGATTTTCACAAATGTTAATTTCTGCGATAATTTAATATTTTAAACTCTAAAAAAATTTTTTTTAAATCTGTTAATCCAAACAATAGGACTATTCGTTTTGCTGGTTTTACTAAAAAAAAAAAAAGAGAGTTATCTGCCCCTTACACCATTGGAACTCTTCTAAAATAAATTTCGCCCGTGTACCCGATCTATACAAGAGCCAAAAGGAGAAATACAAATAAACTTTTACCAAACGCAAGAAGATTTACTTTCGCCCCAACATGTTAGGCCTCTCTTTAAAAAAATAAATAGCTAAAGAACTTTATAACTTTGTTATGTACTTACGTGGTAGCTGAAAAGAAGACTGTACAGCAAAAAGTACGCAAATTCATCCAGTATTTATTAAATTAAAAAAACAAACATGATTTTATCTATCAGTTGCCATTTTTTATTGATAAAGAAATTGAGTTATGTCCCTTTCCCAATCAGAAACCGAAACTGATTAAAAAATGACGACCGATAGATAAGATCGTGTTTTTTTTTATTTTTATTTTTTTTTATTTAAATTTAAAAAATACTGGATGAATTTGCGTAATTTTTGGTGTACAGTCTTTTCAACTACCACGTAAGTACATAACAAAGTTTATAAAGTTATTTAGCTATTTTTATGTCGGGGCGAAACTAAACCTACCTGTATAATTTTCGAATGTGGAATGTATCATTCCACATTCATTGATTGCAAGATTTATGCATTTGTTATCGTCATTTTTACTTAGGCAAACGCGAGTATTTTCTATCGTGGCCGTCGATATTTGGGAGACGTGGTCGCTAATTTCAGGCTGAAAAGATAATAAAATAATAAATAAAAAAAGGGGTACTTCTGCAGTTTACAGACCGTGCTATTTTTTTTTTTAGATGATATTCAAGTTAAATTCAATTTTTACAGTATTTTTTGCTTATAAAATTGTTGGTGAAAGTACAAAATAGTTAACAAAGCACCCTCCCGATGTTAAGAATGTATTTCTAAATAATAACATTATTATTTCAGCACGGTGCCGAAACTGCAGAAGTAGCAAAAAAGGTTTACACTTTTTCGATTGGCAACCTCCCCCGGACTTAAGCTTACGATACCACTAGCACTTTTTTGTTGTTTTACTATCTTTTAAGCCTGAAAATAGCGACCACGTTTGTTTTTTTAAATCAACGTCCATGATGGAAAATACTCGTGTTTGGCGAAGTAAAAGTGACGATTACAAATGCATAGATAATAAATCTTATCCACATTTGAAAATTATTAAGGTAGGTAAAAAATTAAATTTTCCTTGCGTTTGGTAAAAGTTATTTTTTGTATATTTGTTTTATTTTCACTCCTTTTTTTTCGTTGTTAACTATAATACACTTTTGCTAAATGTTTTTCTTCGCTTTTGTATTTATCCCCACCAAAAAAATGGTTCCCCGTCTTTCAACTAGAAAATTACAAACTTGAGTTATCGTCGAATCGTCTTTGGATTTGTTAATAAAAAATTGTGATCATATTTTTTCGGTCGATTTTTTTTTATTTTGGCGTTTAAAGTGTACGATTAAACTTGCTATAACAAAAAAAATCGGCAATTTTTATTTTTTTATTTTATTTTACATGATTCACCCCAAACAAGGCAGGACGCCACTGTAAACGTAAGGGGCTACTGAGAGAAAGGAAAAGGGGAGAAGGATTGGTGGTTCAGCTTAAATTGGGATCTGAGCAGCGAGATGTCTGTTTACATTAGTTTTAAATTTCTGCATGTCAGTACTGTCGGGGAAACAGGGGGCAGGGAGGGAGTTCCAGAGGCCAGCAGCACGAGGAAAGAAGCTATTTGAGTAGAATGCTCTCCGGCATCTGGGGACCTCCACAGTGAATGAATGAGATTTAGTAGAATGTCGAGTTAGTCTAGTGAATTTACGTCGAGGGGGCACCAGAGTAGTCAACTCATCGGAGCATAATCCATTGAAGTATTTGTAAAACAAATACAAGGATGCCACATTGCGGCGATGGGACAGGGACTGGAGCTTAGCTGACAGTGAGGGACCTATTAGGTTAGCGATTCTTTTTTGGACTTTAGTCGTTTCACAGCCAAAATGTCGGACAATGAATCGGCTGCTTTTTTTCTGATTTTTTTTTTCCGGACGCCCAAATGAGTAAGTAAACCCAAATAAATTGTTTTGTACTAATTTTAAATTTACCGTAAATTATTTTAAAGGAAATACAGCCGGAGAATTAGTCCAAAACAATTTATTTGGGTTTACTTATTCATTCGTGAGTTCGGAAAAAACGCAGCCGATTCATTGTCCGCCATTTTGGCTGTGAAATGACTAAATCGCCAAAAAATCTTACTAAAACATGATTTTTAGTAAAAAAAAAAAAAAATAATAATTTGTAATTATTCGGACTACTGTTTTCATCTGGGATGTTGTTCTCACAACGTTTCGGCCGATGTAACCTCCGACTTTCTTGAGGTAAATCTGATGTGCTTTTTAAGACTCTTTCGCTTTATATAACATTAAAATTACGATCGATAAAAAATTTTTTTTTTTTTTTTCAGATTTCATAAAATGAAATAGGGGGGGGGGGTCACGTAAAAAAAATATTTTCCCGAATATATTTTACGAAAAAAAGCATTTTATAGATAAATTAGTCCAATAATGAATAAGATTCGAAAATTTCGTGAAAATCAGACAATTACTTGATTTTTGCTAGATTTATTAAACACACGGGCGTTAGCGCATAAAAATTGGTCACTACATAGGAACGTTGTTTTAAGGCGTAAATAAAAGTACACACGTTTTTAGTTTCTCATTTTCATTATTTTTGCACGCTGAAAAAGTTTTTAAAAACTCATCAGCAGTTTATTTTATGTTTCTTCTTTTGAATGGTAAAAAAGTTATGATGATAATATAAATCTATATTAAATTTACATATAAGGGGGGGGGGGTAAATTCTATAGTGAGCTTTGGAGGCCCCTACTGTACAAAATTTAGAATGGAACTCTTTATTCAATCCACAGGGGTAGATTGTCCTTGTTACGTCAACCATGATCGGGTAGAAGTCTTAAGTATTTTAAAAAATTATATTCTTAGGTCAGGTCATGAACTGATATTTGCTAAAATATTTAAACCCGGGTTTCCGAGGGTTTTTTTTTTTTTTTTTAATTTAAAAATAAAAATTTTGTGAATTAAATAATTCGTTGATTATATTTACTTTTCATTGACATTCTGGGCGAACCAGAAGAATAGCGAACAAAAACAGGAAGTCTTACGGGGCCAGGCGGTGATAGCCGAAAAATAGTTGTAGCAGACTAAAATAGAATCTATTTCTTCTCTTCCCCTGTGAGCAAATTGGTCATACGCTGACAAATCGGCTTGCAGGGCGTATTGATATCAACTGTCCCCCTCATGGACTATTTTCTACCACCTGGTCAGTTGAAGAATTCAGCAGAGAGAAATCGGCCAGCAACATCTCTCTCCTGCCTTTCCCCTGCATCGTTCCAGCAGCAGCCATCTCCACTGGGAATATATTTGCTGACGACCCGGCAGCCTCTTTTCTTCACTGGGACACAGTTCCAACCCTCTGTTAAATAAATCCTTTTTTGTTGCCTGTTACTCGGTTGTTGTTCGTTCAATTCATTTTGCGCGCTAAATGTAAGGAAGGGACCAACACCCCCCCCCCCTTTTATTACAGAGTCACCTGTGTATTTTAGGTCACGAAATAAAGAAAACAAAGAAAATGTTTTGTACTAAGTGTGATTTGATTTTTTTTTTTTTTTTTTTTTTTTTTTTTTAATATAATAAAATTCAGTTCCAAGTGATAGTCATCTGAAGGTTGAAGGTTCAATCCTCGGTGTGGACGATACAAAGAATTGCGAATTTCTGAGGACTTCTTCTAGTCATGGCTGACGGACAAAAAGCATGCCACCCCAGTCGATTAAATAAAGGGTTCTGTTCGGAATTTCGTCCAGATTCCCGAGTTCGACAGAAATATTCCCGAGTTCGAAGAGATACACCTGAAGAAGGCCGGAGGTTACAGCGGCCGAAACGTTGTGATGATAACACTCAAGATGAGAAATGTAGTCCGAATAACCAAAATTATGCATATAATAAAATGTCTGTTTTCTTTGGTATTTTTTGTAAATAATTTCTATTACTAAAATAAGAATGCAAATATGTGGTTTGATTTCTTTTTTTTTTTTTTAGGGAAATATAATAAAATGTCTTTGTTTTTTATTTTAAATAATTTCCTTTACAAAAATAAGTAATAATCAAATATGTGGTTTTATTTTTTTATTTTTTTTAATATAATAAAATGTCTGGTTTTGGCTTTTTAAAAATTTTAAATACTTGTTTAAACAAGAAGTGATTTTACAATAATAAATCTTTGTATTTTATGAAAAAATAGTTGTTTTTTTTTCTAAATATATTGAAACATGAATTTTTTTGTGCTTCTGTAGTATTGTGTACATATGAAATATTTTCGGCTTTGATTTAAAAGAGTGATTTGAAAGGGGCAGATAATGCAAACTTTTTTGTCAAATCTTATTTCTCCAAAAATGGAAGTTTGAAATAACCAATTTTAATGCACGACTTGCACGCACTCGCAACGCTCGGTGCTGTTCGGCACTGACTTTTTAATACAAAATCAAATAAAAATTCAGACGATACGTTAAAATTAAATAGATTTATTGAAATAAATTAAACATCAAATAATAAATAAACCCGTTTAAAAAAAAAAAAACGTAATTGAAATGAAGTAATGTTTAAATGGATGAAACATGTTCCCTTGACTGGCATTTGCGAGTTAAAAATACTTTCTTGCCTAATGCCATTAGTAACTTCTCAGAAATCAAGGGACTCCTTTCCTGGGGCTTACACTTTATCTCTATATGAGATACATAAATATCCGAGTGTTTCATTAAACTTCTTGTTTACTTTTCAAACGTTGAGTTAGTAACGAAGTGAAGAACATTAGTTTTCCTCTCCCTAATTGACTAGTTAACTATGTTATAGTATATTTTTCTTGTGGTCTCTTGGTCTTACCGGATTCCAGGACAATAATTCATCTGGTCTGGTGGAGTATCCAGCTAAGTGCTGTGACATGAGGTAACGTTATTAGAAGGTGCACCATTACTCGTATAATCCTGTGTGTAGCCATACAGAGGGGATCTTATTTGATCTTCGAATACTACGTTTCTTAACACAAGAAATGAATTAAGGAAACAAGCGCAACATTTTTTACAACACCAAACGAAACGGGTTTATTCGTATATTTAAGGTCACCTTTTGGGTATAGGTGGAATAAACTTAAGACAGTGACACAAGGTCGGGAAAGCGGAAAAAAACCAGTGCTCGAGAATTTGAGCACTCTGGCCATTTAAAAATTGCCTGGGCAGCCCCGTCGGCATTCCCCGGTAGGGGCGCCTCAGGCGATTAGCAATAAACTCACTCCTCCCCAAAGAGGGGAGGCAAAGCCTGAGAGGGTGGACCTCCTAGAACTGCACAGGACAGACCCATAGACCGGCGTAAATCAAGCCCCGAAGGCCAAGACAATACCATTATTTCAATTTTTATCAAAATCCATTACACGATTTTAATTCTAGAAAATGTCTAAAACCTAATGCTTAGTTTAAGGGGTCTTAAGAAGAAATTGAAATTAATGGAATCTTGCTTAATTAGTGTCTGATGTCTATGGATCAAATTTAATGCAGATATGAAATATTTGAATTTTCAAATGAGTATTTGGACCCATATTATGCCCCCTAAAACTCTTTAAAATATTACAAAGAAACTGAAATTTAGGGAATATTTTCTTTAAATGTATGTTTTTAAAATGTTTTCTACAGTTTTTTTGTTTTCTGGCGAATCTTAGATAGGATAAATGTAAAATACAATTTTTCGTTTTGTTTGGCAGGTAGAGAGCTGTTTAACTGAAACAATATTTATACAAACAAAACATTTTCTCTTACAAATGAAATTTTAAAAAAAAAAATCTTTTTCATTGAACAATATTTGCACGAATTAAACATTTTCTCTTACAAATGAAATTTAAAAAAAAAAAATCTTTTTCATTGAACAATATTTGCACGAATTAAACATTTTCTCTTACAAATGAAATTTAAAAAAAAAAAATCTTTTTCATTGAACAATATTTGCACGAATTAAACATTTTCTCTTACAAATGAAATTAAAAAAAGAAAATCTTTTTCACTGAACAATATTTGCACGAATTAAACATTTTCTCTTACAAATGAAATTTAAAAAAAAAAATCTTTTTCATTGAACAATATTTGCACGAATTAAACATTTTCTCTTACAAATGAAATTAAAAAAAAAAAAATCTTTTTCATTGAACAATATTTGCACAAATTAAACATTTTCTCTTACAAATGAAATTAAAAAAAAAAATCTTTTTCATTGAACAATATTTGCACGAATTAAACATTTTCTCTTACAAATGAAATTTAAAAAAAAAAAAAATCTTTTTCATTGAACAATATTTGCACGAATTAAACATTTTCTCTTACAAATGAAATTTAAAAAAAAAAAATCTTTTTCATTGAACAATATTTGCACGAATTAAACATTTTCTCTTACAAATGAAATTAAAAAAAGAAAATCTTTTTCACTGAACAATATTTGCACGAATTAAACATTTTCTCTTACAAATGAAATTAAAAAAAAAAAATCTTTTTCATTGAACAATATTTGCACGAATTAAACATTTTCTCTTACAAATGAAATTAAAAAAAAAAAAATCTTTTTCATTGAACAATATTTGCACAAATTAAACATTTTCTCTTACAAATGAAATTAAAAAAAAAAATCTTTTTCATTGAACAATATTTGCACGAATTAAACATTTTCTCTTACAAATGAAATTTAAAAAAAAAAAAAATCTTTTTCATTGAACAATATTTGCACGAATTAAACATTTTCTCTTACAAATGAAATTAAAAAAAAAAAAATCTTTTTCATTGAACAATATTTGCACGAATTAAACATTTTCTCTTACAAATGAAATTAAAAAAAAAAAAATCTTTTTCATTGAACAATATTTGCACGAATTAAACATTTTCTCTTACCGAAGATATAAATAAAAGAAGCTTTTCCATTGAGAGATAATTGCATAAAAAAAATACAAGCAATATTTCTTCTTACCAGAAAAATGTTAACAAAAAAATTTGTTTTTCAAACTTCTAATAAAAAAATATAAAAACTTTTACACTGAAAAATATCCCAAAATATACATGAAAACACATTAGAAAGAAAGAAAAAAAGAATTTTAATTTTAAAACTATTTTTTGATTCGATTCAGGGAGATGTAGCAGTCGTAGATTAGATTTATTTTGTAATGCGTATCAGTGTCTCTGTGAGCGGGTCTGGCCAATCAGCTCGCAGGGCGCATTGATGTCATTAGTTCCCTAACCGGTATTGTCCGGGTCTTCGGGTCTGGATTTACGCCAGTCTATCGGTTGTCCGTCCTGTGCAGTTCTAGGAGGTGCACCCTCCCAGGCTTTGCCTTCTCACCCTTTGAGAGGGGGTTAGTTTATTGCTAATCGCCTGAGGCGCCCCTACCGGGGAATGCCGACGGGGCTGCCCAGGCAATTTTTAAACAGCCAGAGTGCTCAAATTCTCGAGCGCTGGGTTTTTACTACTTTCCCGACCTTGTGTCAAATCTTACCTTGTGGGAGGAAGATAAATAGAATCATTAGTTCCCTAAGGGACTACTTGAGCGCATTGAGATCATTACAAAGTAAATCTATGACTGCTACAGAGCAAGCTCAAGGCGTTTCCTCGAATAGGCATGTGTACGCAGAGTGATGATGTATGGAAGTGAAACCTGATTATTGAGAGTTGAGGACATGCGTTGCATGGAAAGAAATAACTCGAGAATGATACAATGGATGTGCAGTATGAGTCTAAAAGACAGGTTTAGTGCTGATGATTTTATTTTATTTTTTTTACATTAAAGATCACCGCTTATCAAGGCCCAAGGCCACTCGAGGATAGGGGTTAAAGAGTTTGTCTAGAGCAGTGGTTTTCAACCAGGGTTCCGCGGAACCTTAGGGTTCCGCCAGTACAGTCCAGGGGTTCCGCAATTTCTAAATTAGAACAACGAACAAATAAACAACATATTAAATTCAATTTCGAAAATCTATTTTATTAATATATGCATATCTTTTAACCCTATACGGTCCGACATATGAAAACATGCTTTAAAAATGTTTATATTTATACAAATACAAGTATACAAATATTATTATTATTTAGTGTATGTAGTTATAAAATAAATTGTCTATATGTAATTTCCAAGAAAACTATTGCTTAAATATGATTGACTGATAGCTTCCACTAATTATAAGTATTTTTCATTCTAAGTATGTATATTTTATTAGTTGCCGTATGGAAACTGTGGACTGTAAAGAGTTAAATCTTTTAATATGATTAAACTCGTTACATTCATTAAACCCCTTTTGGCTAAGATCAAAGTGTAGTATCTGTTCCGATGGATACTGCACGCCTGTCCTGTGCAGTTCTAGGAGGTCCACCCTCCCAGGCTTTGCCTCCCCTCTTTGGGGAGGAGTAAGTGTTTATTGCTTACTGTCTGAGGCGCCCCTATCGGGGAATGCCGACGGGGCTGCCCAGGCAATTTTTAAATGGCCAGAGTGCTCACCTCTTGAGCGCTGGCTTTTCAAACCCCACTTTCTCGACCCGATCTTGGGTCACATCTTACTTGTGGGAGTAAGATAAAAATGGCCTTGTGCCTAACTCCTGGGGAGGAGTAAATAAAACATTCATTAAACTCTTTTACAGATTTTACAACCATGGATAGATTTGTGAAAAAACGCAAGACAGATGCGGATGAAGAGACACAGGATATGAGGTACTCCTTTGTATAATTAAATGCTGTTTTTTGCATAAGACAACCAAAATTTTGCACAGGGGTTCCTCGAGCCACTGGAATGTTTCCATGGGGTTAGGGTTAGCAAAAAGGTTGAAAAGCACTGGTCTCGCGGATAATGGTTAAAGAGTGGACGGTGAGGCAACATCACGTTCACCGGCACGATGGTTGTAGCAGGGCAAAATTGATTATTTACGGGGACGGTTCAACAAGAACTTGTTTACATTGGACTTGAAGACGACCATATTGTAGTCAGCAGGGAAGCAGGCTAGCGGCACTGTGTTCCACAGACGGGCAGTTCTCGGAAAGAAGCTCTACCCATGGAAAGGATTAAATCTGGACAATATAGGGAGATGTGTGTAGGGTTAGTAGATGTAGAACAGTTGAGGTAGCATGTTCTGTTCACAGAGGAAGGCCAGGGAAAACATGGGAGGAAGTGATAAAAATGGAGCGGAGGGAAAGAGGGATAAATAAAGATCTGGCCAGAGATAGGTGACTTTTAAAGTCAATTTCTTAAAGCCGTCCAACGCATGCCAGCATGTAAAACAGATGTTAAATTGAATTTTACCCCACCTAATAAAAACGGTATTGTCCAGGCCTTTGGGTCTGGATTTACGCCGGTCTATTGGGGTTGCCGGTCCTGTGCAGTTCTAGGAGGTGCACCCTCCCAGGCTTCACCTCCCCTCTTTGAAGCGCCTTTACCGGGGAATGCCAACGGGGCTGCCCAGGCAATTTTTAAATGGCCAGAGTGCTCACCTCTCGAGCACTGGCTTATCTAATCCCACTTTCCTGACCTTGTGTCACATCTTACCTTGTGGGAGGTAGATAAATAAATTAAATATGATGATGAGTGGTGATGGAGAGGTGCCCGTAAAGCCAAGTCAATTTACAATGATCTTCGGTGTGTCACGTAATTAATAGACCAAGGGTGTTAGGGAATTCCCGTGTGGCCAATCCCTCCACTCTTCTCCACGGCGATCCGTTGGAACACAAATCTGTTGAGAAGAACAGCGTATTTTGATCGCTTGCAGTCCTCCGCTGATGCTGCTACATTTATTTATCTACCTCCCACAGCGGTAAGATGTGACACAAGGTCGGAAAGTGGGATTTGATAAGTCAGCACCCTAGAGGAAGAGAACTATCACCTTTAAAAAATTGCCTGGGCAGCCTCGTCGGCATTCCCCGGTTGGGGCGCCTCAGGCGCTTAGCAATAAACTAACCCCTTCTCAAAGCCTGGGAGGGTGGACCTTCTAGAACTGCACAGGACAGACCCATAGACCGGCGTAAATCAAGCCCCGAAGGCCAAGACAATATCGGTCTATGGGGTGCAGCATCCATCGGAACAGTGTACGACTCATCGTCAAAAATGTAAAGACGCAAACAACACATCTCATATCCTCCTTCTAAACTTACCATTTTCACAATTCGAGTCAAATCTAACCGCGACGAAGTGTATGGTTATTTATCTCCCTCCCACAGCGGTAAGATGTGACACAAGGTCGGGAAAGTGGGATTTGATAAGTCAGCACCCTAGAGAATGAAGAGCACTATAACCTTTAAAAAATTTGCCTGGGCAGCCTCGTCGGCATTCCCCAGTAAGGGCGCCTCAGGCGATTAGCAATAAATTAACCCCTTCTCAAAGGGTGAGAAGGCAAAGCCTCGGAGGGTGGACCTCCTAGAACTGCACAGGACAAACCCACAGACCGGCGGAATCAAGGCCTGAAGGCCAAGACGATACCGGTCTACGGAGTGTAACATCCATCAGAACAGATACTACACTTTCATCTGGGCAACTACCATTCATCCTTTTTTAAGGTGTCACGCTGCTTTTGGTAACTACTACTCACTTGTTCTTGGCCTTTTGGCTAAGATCAAAGTGTAGTATCTGTTCCGATGGATACTGCACCCCATAGACTGGTATTGTCTTGGCCTTCGGGGCTTGATTTACGCTGGTCTATGGGTCTGTCCTGTACAGTTCTAGGAGGTCCACCCTCCCAGGCTTTGCCTCCCCTCTTTGGGGAGGAGTAAGTTTATTGCTTACAGCCTGAGGCGCCCCTACCAGGGAATGCCGACCGGGCTACCCAGGCAATTTTTAAACCCCACTTTCCCGACCCAACCTTGGGTCACATCTTACTTGTGGGAGTAGGATAAAAACTGGCCTTGTGCCTAACTCCTGGAGAGGAGTAAATCAATACTCATCCTTTATGAAGTCATACTGTTTTAGAACTACCATTAATTCTTTATGACGTCATCCATTTTCAAGTAAACATATATATATATATATATATTTCTTTTTACAAGCAAAATTACAAAACAAGATCTGCAGAGAGTACTATTAGTATATATAGATATATAAGTATATATATATATAAGCATATATAGATATATAAGTATATTACTATTTCATGTATCCACATAAAATTTTATAAGGAGATATAATTTTTTATGTATCAATTTTCAGTATTTACTGCAACAGTGCTCGATACGTAAGTAGAGCTAGGTAGTAAGCTATGAAAATATATTTATGGCAATTAAGCTACCCAGAGGCTCCCGCGTTTCATCCCCGGGGGGGAATCTTCAGGCTATAAGTATATATAGATATATAAATATATATAGATATATAAGTATATATCGATATATATAGTATATATAGATATATAAGCATATATCGATATATAAGTATATATAGATATATATAGATATATAAGTATGTATATAAGTGCATATAGATATATAAGTATATATAGATATATAAGTATATATATATGAATGATAACTTGTGAATGGGAGATTTCTTAGGTTGGTGTCAAAGTCACATCTTTTAAATTTCCAGGAGTCGGAGTCGGACCTTTTACAATTTCAAGAGTCGGAGTCGGACCTTTTACAATTCCAGGAATTGGAGTCGGACCTTTTACAATTCCAGGAGTCGGAGTCGGACCTTTTACAATTTCAAGAGTCGGACTTGGACCTTTTACAATTCCAGGAGTCGGAGCCGGACCTTTTACAATTCCAAGAGTCAGAGTCGGACCTTTTACAATTCCAGGAATTGGAGTCGGACCTTTTACAATTCCAGCAGTCGGAATCAGAGTGTGAGCTTTTAAAAGGTAAAACCAAGACAGGCTTATAATTCACAATTTAATCACAGAATGTACAACAGTTTCTTGCATGATGTTATATTTTCTCCTTATTATTTTTTTGGTTCTTTCTTAGATTAGGACCCACGCTAAAATTGACTTGGCGTCGGTAGTTTCCAGATGTTTACGTAAACCGCCGGAAAGTGGTGCCGTCAACTTGGTTGACTAACCTGCGTCCAAAAAATACACAAAACGAGGCTGGATTTACAAGTCGGAAAAAAACAAACATTAACCAAAATTAAAAGCAAAAAATTAAAGCAAAACAAAATTAAAAAATAGATTTAGTCAAATTTTATGAAAGAAATATTTATTTTTTTAACGAAGAAATAAAAATAAACAGGCGATAAATTATATTTTTTTAAGTGTTTTTTTTTTTCTACTGAAAAAAATTATTTTTGGTTTGTAAAAATGGCGTCATTTGGGTTAGAGTTTATTATTTTTGGTTTCGTTAGAGTTAGGTATTAAAGTTTTTTTGTTTTTTTTTCTTTTGCGAACAGTTTTTCTTCCTGACAAAAGTTAATCACTTCTTTGGGAGACGCAATAGGCAGTGATAGCTCATAAAAATTCTTTGCAGTACTTTTGCGTTTCAATCAGTTGCAATGTCGTCTGCTTATTCGTTTCAATCAGTTGAAATGTCGTCTGCTTATTCATTTCAATCAATTCAAATGTTGACTGATTATTTTCTCACAATTTAATTGGCTAACTGCTTCGGTACTTTCCGCCGGTTTACGTAAACATCCGGAAAGTACCGACGCCAAGTTGATTTTAGTATGGGTCCTAATCTAAGAAAGTACCATTTTTTTCATACCAATGGCTCACCACTTATCAAGGCCAAAAGGCCACTCGAGGATAAGGGTTGATAAGATTGTCAGTTGGATGATGAAGAACACCATGAGAGGATTAGAATGGGCAGGATTTGATTATTTAAAAGGATGGCTCAAGAAGTATTTGTTAACATTGAACTTGAAGACGACCATATTGTAGTCAACTTGAAAGCAGCCCTATATAGTATTGCATTCCACAGATCGGAAGTCCTTGGAAAAAAACTCTGTTCATGGCAATTAATTTTAGTTTTAGGTACACAGGAAGAAAGAAAAGTTTTTTGCAGCGGTAGTAGCTAGACGAGTTCTTGCTGTAAATTTTTTACAAACGGGGAACCAGAGATTGGAGCTCAGTTGGGTACCTACCATGAAAATAACGATAGAGTAGAGAAAGACTAGCAACGTCTTTTATGTGAGAAAGGGGTTGTATGGAAGAGAAGAGATCATCCCCCACGAGATTGTTGAGTGGAGCGGCACCTCCCCAGATGTGGCAGCAGTATTCGATATTCAGACGTATCTGACTCTTATACAGGTAGAAGATGGCATTGGGAGTCAGGTACTTTCTGGAGCAATAGAATGATCCAACCATTTTTAGTTGGGAACCAATTTCAGGTTTTGTTGCAAAGTCTGTGATTTCTCGTATCTTTTCTTCTTTCCTCGTCGCGTGGAGGGGTGTGTCATCTCGATGTCGTCTCAATGTCGTCTGCTGTGTTTGCAACAAAAACCTTCATACCACTTTTCACGAGACAAACAATCTTTTAAACATTTGATTCTTTTATTTCAGGCGTCAGTCTACCGTCGTTCTTGGAGATGTTTAATCGACGTTAAGGGAGACACCAAATTACTACTCTATCGTAGTTAATTCCTAGCTTAAGTCCTTAGCCATTCGAGGAGGGGGGAAAATGGAATCTCATGCCTGTATTCTCTTAGGGAATTTAATTCCCCTAATCATTTGAAGACTACATAGAGAAATACGTCTGTTCAGCTTGCTTCCAAAACCCAGACTGGCAAAACTCTGTTTCCCACACAAAAGCCTGTGACGTCACAGAACCCCTATGCGCAGGTGCACCTTGACCCTTGACCTGAGGTCTCGTCAACGTGGTGGCCCTGTCAACGTCTGTGAACTCCGACTGTGAGAACAGCGCTATTTTGCACTCGGTTGTACGGGTTCACCTGCACTAAATCGCGCAAGCGAAGCCAACGATCCACCCACATACGTCCACTTCAAAATGCGTCCGGCCTCACAGGGCCATCATCCAACAGTTTAAATCGGGAAAGAAAATCAGAATGACAAACTTACTTGGAAGAGTAATACGTCTGGCCGAATCTGACTGAAATAGAAATGTTACATAAGCAAAAAAAGAACAGCATTCTTGCAAGAAATGAATAATGACTCCACAAGTAAATAGATCTGAAGTTTTATTCACGCGAACGCAGGAAAAAAAATGAAGATGGTACAATTGGCAGATTCATGTCGGTTAGATGAAGTGGTTAGATGGAGTGGTTAGATGAATCGGTTAGATGGAGTGGTTAGATGAATCGGTTAGATGGAGTGGTTAGATGAAGTGGTTAGATGGAGTGGTTAGATGGAGTGGTTAGATGGAGTGGTTAGATGGAGTGGTTAGATGAAGTGGTTAGATGGAGTGGTTAGATGAAGTGGTTAGATGGAGTGGTTAGATGGAGTGGTTAGATGAATCGGTTAGATGGAGTGGTTAGATGAAGTGGTTAGATGGAGTGGTTAGATGGAGTGGTTAGATGGAGTGGTTAGATGAAGTGGTTAGATGGAGTGGTTAGATGAAGTGGTTCGATGGAGTGGTTAGATGGAGTGGTTAGATGGAGTGGTTAGATGGAGTGGTTAGATGAAGTGGTTAGATGGAGTGGTTAGATGGAGTGGTATGATCATGGAGTTCGATATCTCACCTGCTCGTGGTTGAATCAGGTTGAGAATGGGAAAAGGCGCATCCTGTCGGCTACAAGAAAACTGTGAACTGAAGATTCATGTCGGTTCGTGTTCGTGCCAGAACGATTCATCGCATATGAATTTTGTTACACGCAGACATGCCATACGCCCACGCAGGGAAGAGGTGATGATTACATAATCACCAACCCGAATTACAATTTCACTCCCGGTTACGAAGACCAATACAAAATAGTTCGTTCATGCAACTGCTACACATTTTTCCAGTGACCTTAGCAACAGATTTAATGTCAGTCTTCCATGTCAGATGTGGAGTGAAAGTCAGTAGTAGGAGCTTATTAAAGGAAAGGGCTTCCTCAACCGCTCTGGTGCCTCCACGACGCAAATTCACTAGACCAACCCGACAATCTGCCAAATCCCATCCGTTCACTGTGGAGGTCCCCAGATGCCGAAGAGCCTTCTACTCCAAAAGCTTCTTTCCTCGTGCTGCTGAACTCTGGAACTCCCTACCTGCTCCCTGTTTTCCTGACGGTACTGATATGCAGAAATTTAAAACTAATGTAAACAGACATCTTGCTGCACAGCTCCCAATTTAGGTTGACCCCCACTCCTAAAAAAAAAGAAAAAAAAACTCTCACCCTTTCTCTTAGCAGCCCCTTACGTCTACAGTGGCGTACTGCCCTGTTGGGGTGAACTATGTTAAAAAAAAAAAAAAAATGTTAAAAGCGAGAATCCGAGCGTTGGTGGTGAAAGAAGAGAAGCTTTGTTTTAGAGGTTCAAGTCTTCAAAGCATGTGGTTGTCTATTATATAAAGGAAAGTTGTCTGTGTGTCCATCTAAAAGTCAGAAACTACACAAGATACACCCACAAAAATGATATATTCATTTCCGGCATTGCCTCGGACAGAATATAGATACATTTTTTTTTTTTGTAATATTGATTCTTTTGGGTGTCAAGAGGAATAAAATTAGTCGGGGGGGGGGTCGACATTTAGAGTGATTCTTTAATGTTATTATGTAGTAATTCGGCAACGATTTTTTCCCCATTTGCCAGAGAAAGGGAGAGAGGGTGATAGAGAAAGATAGAGATAGAGAGAGGTGGGAATGATAGAGAGTGAGAGAAAGGTGGTGATAGGGGAGGAGGTGAAGAGAGAGAGAGAAGTTTTAGGAGAAAAATATTACATAGACTTTTAATTTTTTTATTTTGTTGTCCATGTCCCCCCCCCCCCCCCCCAGGCAATGCCGGTTTTTAGGGAGCGGAGTAAGATTATATAGAAAACAACACAGATTAATTAGTATGAAAATCACAAGTTCAAAAGAGAGATATTTTAGGGTGGCACTTTTCCAGGCCGCCACCGCCAAATGCTTCAAATGACTCAATCGCAGTCATTTAAAAATAATAGTCATTTTATTGCCCCCCCCCTCCCGAATACATTTTTTTTTTCGGTTTATTTTTATTTTTCTACTCTTCCACAAAAAATAATATAATATTTTTGGGGATCTTTTACGACGCTCAGCAGAGTAAAAACGCTAAAAAAAACAAATATACAACAAATAAAAGTTACTGTAAGCTGTAAAAGTTATTTTGAAACTTGCCTGTGGCATTTGTTTGTATTTTTAGACCGTTACAACCGCTATTTATTAGAAATCAATAGTTTTGTCACCGTAACTTGGGAAAAACATGGCCGCTTTTTTTTTGGGGGGGGGGCATTTGGTAAGGAAGCACGTGAATCGCCATATTGAATTTTGTGCAAGCCTTTGGGAAAAAAACAATACATTTTTTTTTTTTACATCTAATAAAAACCCATTTATAATACGTAAAAATAAAAACAAATTACATAGGTAAATAGAAAAATATCTATTCTCGTCGCAGGTCAACTTCACTTGTTGCAAATTTATGCTTTTAAACCCTTTCTCGTTCTTTTTTTGGACCCCGTTCGCGACTGTGCTGAGCGTCGTAACATATACCCATATTTTTAAATGACTGCGATTGAGTCATTTGAGCCATTTGGCGCTGGCGGCCGGCAAAAGTGCTGCCGGATATTATTTTATATATATTTAAAGGTGGAGGTTTACATTGATAGGAAAAGATAGAATGTTTGGTTATAGTTTGAGAGAACAAGGGGAACTCGTTAGCTGAGATCACGATGAAACCTGAGTCAACAAATCAAACACTGTAAATTATCCACAGGTCAGAAATGTCGTAATCAAAACTTCCCCACTCAATTACAAATTTTACATTTGATTAAAAGTTATTCATAAAAGTAATGTTGTAGAATTTGGTATATATTCGGACTACTGTTCTCATCTTGGGTGTTTTTATCCCAACGTTTCGGCCGATGTAACCTCCGACCTTCTTCAGGTGTACTTAGTCGAACTCGGGAATCTTTCTGTCGAACTCGGGAATATTAATGTGCTTTTCGCGAATTAGTCCACCGTGCAAAATTATCCATCGCATAAAAGACAATTTCTTCGGCAATATTCTGTATTCCATACGCCATTATTGTGTTTAATTTGTAATTTATCTAAATTTCATTTTTAATAAACACTCTTTGATTTTATTATTTGTTTCTCACCAAACCCTCTTCCCTCTTAACGCTACCACTAACCCTAAGTCCGGGTCGCAACACCACCTCTAAAACAGACCGAGAATTAAAGAGTAGTTGCCACCCTGACTTAGGGTTAGTGGAATGGTTAAGTGAGGTTTTTTAACTTTTTATTTAAGTTGCTGAAAACACTAATATTTAATCATAATTCAGAATATTTTCATAATAAAAAACAGAAAGAAATCCGCAAAAATTAGAAAGCAAATTATTATTTGTAAAAAAATCTGCAAAAATCACGAAAAATTGGTAAATTAGTCGTTTCCCAGCAAAAATGGCGGACGATGAATCAGCTGCAATTTTCTGATTTTTTTTTTTCGACCTCACAAATGAATAAGTAAACCCGAAATCAATTGTTTTGGACTAATTTCCCAACTGTATCTCCTTTTAAATAATTTAAGGTAAATTTGAAATTAGTCCCCAAAACAATTTATTTGAGTTTACTTACTCATTTGTGAGGTCGGAAAATTGCAGCCGATTCATTGTCCGCCATTTTGGCTGGGAAACGACTAATTTACCGAAAAATTAATATTTGCAAAATAAAAAATTAGAAAAAAGAAATTCGTAAAAATCAAACAACAAATTAATACGGCAGATTAATTTTCTCTGTCACCGTTTAGAAAATCAGACAAAACTAGTCACAAAAAATTTGTCAGCCATTTTGGAAGCTAAGCTCTTTAATAACTGTATTATTAGTAGTAGTAGTTAAGTGCTAATTATTATTATTATTATTAGTAGTAGTAGTAGTAGTATTAATCATGGTGTAATATTATTATTACTAGTAGTAGTAGTTGTAATAGTATTAAGAATCTGTAGGACGAAAATGTTATTACTAGTAGTAGTAATAGTATTTGTTGTTTGTCGTCACCTAAGTTTCAACGTCCCCAGAGTAAAAAGATAATTTATTAATTCTATGAAAATAAACAAACGAATTACCATAGATTTTTTGTTAAAAATTAGATATAAAATAAAAAAAGAAAGAAATTAATAAAATTATACGGAAATAAATTATTTCAACATTTTGTGTGCGTCTATATATTTTAAAATTACATAGAATAAGGGAATGACGTATTTGTTAAATATATACAAAGTTCGTTATCGCCAGAAGGAATGATTCTGCGTTAATTTTTTTCCCAGAATGCAACAGACTAGAGATTTCACTGTGGTGGTGGTTGGAGATAATATATTGCATTTTTAAAATTAAATTTTTATTATTAAAATATGATTATTTTTTAAAGTAATTATAATAATATGAAGTTTTATATAATAATAATAATAATTTTTTTTAAATTCTGTATTGACAAAAATTTCCGCTTTTTTTCCGATCAGCAGATCTCACATTTATTCTTTCTTGTTATCGTAGTTTAGAGTTTTAGTCTCTCGTATTTATATCTGCTAATTTAGAAGAATATATATATATATATATATATATATTGAATTTATTAAAAAAAAATTCTGGTTTTGACGGAAATTGCCGAATTCTTCCGATCAGCAGACGTAGACATTACCTGGTACCTTTGTTATTATCGCAGTAAATTTTCAGAAGACATAACTTCATTTTTTTTTTTTTAATCTCCCGTATTTCTACATGTTAATTTAGAGAAGATAGATATAGAAGCATCATAAACGTCCGTTCTAACAAGAGTTCCAAACCAGACCGGTGTAGTTCGGAAAATGCCATCTAAATTCTAAATTTCCAATTACAGAAATCATTTTGCTTTTCTTATTTTCTCTATAGAGATGACATTTTCCGGACTGCACCGGTCTGGTTTTGAACTCATCTTAGACCGGAAGTTCGACGGCACGGTTATGATCCTTCTAAGCCCGATGTTCACCGATCATCATTCGTAGACCATATCTTTCCTGTTACCGCATTGAAATTAAAAAAAAACAACAATATTCCATTTTTTTGCTTTTTAATCGTATCCCACTTGCTAATTTAGAAGATATAAATATAATTTATTGATTAAAAACAAAACAAAAAAATGAACTACTTGTTTTGACGGAAATTGACGATGTTTACCGATTATTATATGTATTGTAGACATCACTTTTCATTTTATCTCAGTTGAATTTCCGAAGACTTGACTTCAGTTTTGTTTTTGTTTTTTATTATCTTGTATTTCTATTTGCTTATTTATTATATATTGATTTAAAAAAAAAAAAACGAATTTAAAAAAAACATTAAAAAAAAACAGAAGACTTGTTTTGACGGAAATTACCGATGTTTACCGATCAACAGCATACGTAGACCTCACCTTTCCTGTTACCGCAGTGGATATTAAGAAGACTAGACTCTGTTTTTTATAGTCTCCTGTGATTCTACTTGCTAATTAGAAAATATATATTATATATATATAATTTTTTTTTTGTTTATTCTCATGCAGAGGTGCAGCTGGTTTGCCGGGAGCGGAAATATGCAGTGTCTTTTGCACTGCAAGAATTCGCCTGGAGTATGGAACCCAACGGGAAGCATTTTAGTCCGGTCCATGGCTTCGTTCACATAACAACAACAAGAACCCATAACAATAATAATCATTGTTATTATTGCCTCTCCCCCCATCATTCGTTGCCATCAATCCCAACTGGAAAACCAACATCCGAGAAGGAAACTCCTTTTTCTTCTTTTCTTTTTACTTTTTCTCAATTTCCTCCTTTTTTTACGGCTTTGGCTGTGGCCTTTGTATATAGAAGCCTAGCCACCTTATTTGTTCTTTATTATTATTATTATTATTATTATTACTTTTTATATAATAATAATAACAACAGCAACAAGAAAGCTCGTCTGTCGGTCCAGATTTGTCTAAGGCACCCATTCAACAACATTAAAACCAACTACAGACCCCTTAAATAACATAAAATAACATTTTAAAAATCATTAAAAAGAAAAACTCCATTTTTTTTTTTGTCATCCTAAAAACAAGGTCGCCTTCATCTTTATAAAAATTATTTTTTAAAAATTATTTTTTTTTTTATATATTAATTAATTAATTATTTGCTGTTAATTTAAAAAAAAAAAAACAGCAAAAAATTACAAATGAATCTTAAAATGGAAAAATAATATATAGAAATATTTAACTTTTTTCTTTTTTTTTTTTTAAACCTCTGACCGTAGAAAATTTATAGAAATTATTTTAAAAAATAAAATAAGTAATTATAATTAGAAAAAAAAAATTCTTGGTTTATATTTAAAAAGAAAAACAGTAAAAAAAACAAAAACACCTTTTTATTGTTATGAAAAAACGTAAATGTTTATAGAAAGGGGGGAAAAACACCTTGCAAAAAATATGAAGAAACAAATTATATAAATTAATTTCTCAAATTAAGTTTTATTTTTATTAAATTATTATTTAAACAAACAAAAAAAAAACATCCCCCTATTAAAAAAAAAAAAAAAAACTAAATAAAAACCTCAAAACTCTTTTATGTAAATTTTAAAAACGTTAATTTTTACAAAAATTTTTCAAATTTTTATTTCCTGAAAAAAAAAAAATAAATAAAAAAAAAACAGTTTTCCGGTGAATTTTTAAAGAAATCTTTTTTTTTTAAATTAGATTTTATTTCAAAAATTAATATTTAAGTAGTAAATTTAAAAACCAATCTTGCTGCTGTTTTTATTATTATTATAATTATCTTTCTTTGTGATTATCAAAACGATATTAAATTTAGTTTTTAATTATTATAATTCTTGAAAAAAAAAAAAGGTTTTAATTTCATTTTAAT
This sequence comes from Sepiola atlantica, assembly GCA_963556195.1. Lineage (NCBI taxonomy): Eukaryota > Metazoa > Mollusca > Cephalopoda > Sepiida > Sepiolidae > Sepiola > Sepiola atlantica. The sequence goes on from OY744553.1 coordinate 7,062,623, forward strand.
TATTGTGATAAATTAAGTAGACACTTAAAAACACCTAAAGAAAAAAAAAAAAAACAACTTCCTAAAAATTGGTTTACATTAACCATTTTTTTTTTTAAATTAAAACTACAAAATGTTAAGCCGACATGTAAGGATGTTGTATGTATATGTTAGAAAAATCCCCTGAGCTCCTTAAAAAGGGGAGAATCTTGTAAAAATTAAAAAATCTTAGTCCAAATGTTTGACTTTAAATTCAGAGTTGCCTCCCCTTTCACTTTTCTCCCTCACTCTGTCTAAGCAAGCACCTGCCTCTCTCTTTAGCTCTGTCTCCGCGGACATATCAGAATCACCCTCTCTCACATCCCTTGTCACGTTGTTAAGTCAATTATGTTGATCTTACCAGAGTCATAGTAGCTATGGGGGTCTTGTACTATTTGTATATGCGCACAAACACATAACTAGTACAACTAGTACGAATCTTGATTAGTAGTAAAAGTTTAGGTTTAGTTAAAAAAAAAAAAAAAAAAAAATTTTAGTATTTTTTTTTTTTTTATACATCAACATTATGTCAAAGTTACTAATATCGGGACTGTGTTTGGTAGATTGTACCAACAGCCCTCTAATAAGTGTGTTACTAACCCCGACTAGTAGCTCTTTTGAAACTGTTAGTGTTAAAAAAAATTTATTGTTGTCAAAGTAGCCATAGTACATAAAAACAAACAAAAAACAACAACAAAAAAAACCCTTAGCTTTGTACACCCTCACTACTAATACCTTCCACCAGTCTATTGATCAAGCTATGATCAAATTAGTTTACGTTATGATGCTGTCATGATAAACGAGAACGGCCGTGAAAATGGTAGACATTGAGGAAAACATCTACCATGTAGGTAATTTTTGTTTAGTAAGGGAAGCTCGTCATCATTTTTTAAATGTTAGTGAGAAAAGAATAGCTATGAATTCTTATATGGTAACAGTTTGTCCACTGTCTCCTGCAATGATCCCTGTGTCCCCTTCACACCTGTCTCCCTTAGATTACTGCTGAAATTTGGAGATATAGATACTTATGTTCTTAATAATTTGTCAAGTATTAGAAATTATCAAAAAAAATTTAAAAATTAAAAAAAAATAAAAACAGTATCCTTTTTTTTTTTTTTTTGGTTTAAACATGTCAAAAAATTTTCAATTTCTGTTCCTATAACTACATAGAGAAGAATTGGAAGAAAAAAAAATTAAATTAAATAAGTTGTCTTTTTAGTGATAATAGTTTGTTTTTTTTGCCTTCAAAATTTAAAAAATTTGGAAAAAAAAAAATTTTCTCCAAAAAAAAAAAAAAAATTATTAGATCTAATTATAAATGGAGAGATATGTATATATATATATAGATATATTACAAAGTATATCTCCATTTTGAAAATTAACAAAAATTTTTTCTTAAAGTATTAAAAAAAAAAAACTAAAATAAAAAAAAAATATATATATGTATCTAAAGTTCCCCAAACAAATACATCTAAAAATGACCAGGTGAAACTTTCCCTCCATTCCATCCCGAAGAAATAAATTTGAATATCTAAAAATATATATCTATATATATATATAGATATATAAATAAATATATGTATCTTTATATTCCAACATAATGTTGTCGAATTAAAACTCAGACAAAGGCCCTGAAAAAATTTTAAAAAAGGAAAATATTTTCTTTTAAAGAAAATGGCTCTGGGAAGAAGAACTCTATTTAAGCTGAAGTGTGGTTGAATTATGGCAGATATAGCGTGCGCAACTGCACTCTCGCGAAGGTTTTAGGCCTAGGCTAAATGTCTGCACCAGAACAAGGGGCCACCCTTGTTCACTTACATAGTCAGTCTACTAGGTTCCAGGATATGAGGAATTTCTAGAAAGTCTCTTAAGGAAAAAAAAATATATATATATATATATATACAAAAAGCCAACTTTAAAGTATGCACAGGGACAAAATAAAGAAGCCAATGTTATATTTTGTCAATAATTATAATTAAAATTATATTTTTGTCGATAATTATAATTAAAATTATATTTTGTCTTTAATTACTTTTTTAAAATTTTAGCGGCGGCATGAATCACTTTTCTTGCTCTCCCCCAATTGAACGTGTTTCTTGGATTTTTGTCTATACATGATAATCTACATCTCTCTCTATATATATACATATACGCATCCAGCTTGCGCAACACTGCGGCGACTCTGACTTGATAGTACTCGAAAACCCAGAGACCAGCGAATGCGAAGTGTCCAGATTAGTACCTGAGGCAGAGTTTCCCTTCTCCGACATGAATACCGTAACAAAGGCTTAGGGGTCCATCATTCCGTGTGTGCTAACCGCGCACCTGGACACAAAGTCAGGTATTTCTACATCTCCACGCATAGATATAATATAATATATATATATATATATATATATACGCAAGAAATAAAGGCTCTAATATTTTTAACATACTGCAGCAGACTTAAAACGAAAAAAGGACGTAACATCAATACCAATTTGAAGATTCCGCTTGTCGGAAAAAAATAACAGTTTCTGATTTTTGGGTTATTAAATTTTTTTTTTTTTTGTCTCAAATTGAATATGTTCTAAGGCTACGTAAATATGTTGTTTAACTACCTGCTTCTCCCAATAGTTTAAACAAATCTAAATTAATTTCTACCAATTATATATACTATTATTAATTAGTATAACATTGCTTCTGTCGATAATTAATAATAATAATAAGTTACTTGACTTGAAAGTTGCAATCAGAAAAATTCCTCTAACTTTTGAATTATTAAATGTCTTTTTTCTTTTCTTTTTTTAAAAATTTAAGATCACCCTAATTTTTTTTTAATATCTTGCTCCTCTCCGTTTAGTCATTAAATTTGAATCTGTTATTACTAATTTTATTATTATTAATACATGTACTACAAATAATAATAATTAATTATTATTATTAACTCATATATTACAATCAATAATAATAGTAATAATAATAATAATAAAAACAGCGCAAGCATATTGGTGACAAAAACAAATTTTGATCTCTTTTAATTTAAAAAGACGAAAGATTTTCTTAATTCTAAAATCTGTTGGTTTTTGAGGGTTTTTTTTTTTTGTTCTTGGGAATCATTATTAATTGTTATTGGTGTGACAAGTTTCACTCTAAAAATCTTCAAAAATGGGCGACTCCTACAACCGCAAACAGGCAGCCATCAATCGACTAAGACACCGACTACGAAAGAAACGAGAATCTTTGGCGGATCATTTTGACTTCAAGATGTACATTTTATTCCACTTTAAAGATAAGGTGAGTTTTGTGATTCTTTTTTTTTTTTTTCTTTTTTTTTTTTTTTTTAATTATTTCTGTACCATTCATACATCCAATTTGCCACTTATCGGCAACCCTGTTGTTGTGGAGCGAGCCAGATTTCTGCGTGGAGCTCACAAAGATCGTGCTTCAGGGTTGTCTGGTCTGCATGAAGCCCTCTTCGTTGGTCACAGTTATTTGTTAATTTGCAGATTTTTTAACCCCGGCAACGAGAGCAGCAAGGCTCAGCATTTGCATGCAGAGTCGGGGAAGGTTTGGCCCAGAAAACCGAAACCAATAGTGTATAAGCGACGTTGCCACTCTCGCTCCCTTGATTTGCGGTTCGGTGCCTGACACGTCTTAGCTTAGAGGAAGACGGATCTCGGGATTTTTACCGGAGCTCTGTTGTGGTCCTAATATCGCTTGTTGCCAGACCTGTCCGCTGTACTTAAGGTCAAGACCAGATGTGATAGAAAAAAATTTACCTTCTGAAGGTGGATACAAGTTGTGAGTACGTGTTCCCTGCCTGAGCATGGTACACGCGGTTCCTGATCCCGTCACACCCCAGCACCTTGGGTAAGTTTGCCTCTTGGCTTGTCGAGTGAATGAGTCCTATCCCCGTTTTGATTTTCTGGTAATAGAGCACCATGGCCCACTACCCACTCCTTATTTTTTGCCCTTGGTCTCTCAAAATTAAATTCGCCTTGGAAGGAAACCATCTACTTCCAAACTCCATCCCTATCTCTTTTTTCTCCCACTTTGATCTCACTTCCATTTAGAGATTGACCTGCAGTGGGCGGTCTATTCTTTAGAAAGGGTTAGGAGGGTTTTACTAACCGTTTTTTGTTTTTTTGTTGTCCCACTGCTCACTGTTAATGAATTTATACAAACATATTTATGAAAAAAATTTAATTTTCCAACTCTCTGGGGATATTTTACATAGGATGGCCCCCGAGAGTAAATGTGGTATTGTGGTCACTGCGATGATTTTATCTAAGAGTAGGATAGTCAAATATGTTTATAGTAGACAAAAGACCCCTATTTTTCTCCACACTTTTGATGGCCTGCGCTGAATTTTTACAAAATGTAACTATTATATTTTTTAAAATAATTCAAAGTGTAGTATCTGTTTTCTCGGAGGAGAAGAAGTTTGTCTCGACTGAAGCAATGTCCCATCCAGAGTGCTCTTTTTTGAGTGTTGGATATCCCCCACATAAAAAAAAAGACGACCTTGTGTCTAACTTTGGCCTTGTTGGGAGGCACGTAAATATGGACCTGAAAAAAGGGTTGATATGTCGTAAAACAAGCTAACCCATCGTTATTATTGAGGTGAAAAACAAAAGAGTGAAGGTGAATTATAATTTAGATAAACAGGTCAGCCATCTTTTGTTTGACATCTGTTTCTGAGTCCTTTTTTAGTTCTTCTCTCTCAAGCACTTTTATTTACATGGCTGTAATGGATACTAGCACAGACTATGGAATAGCCGAGTTGACTTAGATTTGGCTGTTTTTATCTTCGGTGTTATTCTCACAACGTTTCGGTCGATGTAACCTCCAACTTTCTAAAGGTGCGTACCTTGTCGAACTCGGGAATCTGTACAGAATTTCAAACTGAACCCTTTATTTAATCCACGGGGGGTAGATTGTTCTCGTTCCATCAGTCGTAACCGAGCAGACGTCTTAAGTAATTCGTAATTGTATTCTTAGTATCGCCCGTACTGAGGATTGAACCTTCAACCCCCAGAAGACTGTCACTTAGAACTGATTATTACTCAGCACTTCTATCTGTTATGCCACATGTCATGGCTGACAGAACTAGAGAAAACTACCCCCCCCCCCTTCCCCCCTCGAGATTAAATAAAAGCGTCCGTTCAAAATATTCCTTACAGATTCCCGGGTTCGACAAGATGCGCATGAAGAAGGTCGGAGATTACATCGGCCGAAACGTTGTGAAAATAACATCCAAGATGAGAACAGTAGTCCAAATATACCAAATTATCAATCCTCATCTAAAAAAATTCAAAGCTTGTTTGATTGTATAATTCCTTAAGATGAAACGGCTGTAGAAATAAACTAGACTTGTATTGTAATACCATTGCTAAAAATTATCAATAGAGAACAACTTGTCTTCAATAAATCATCTACAATATGTATTATGTCAAAACATGTCTAAGTTATTTTGTGTTCCTCTTGCAAGCCCTTTTATTTACACTGAATTTAAAAAAAATTATGTTCTGACTTTAATTCACCCCAAACAAGGGGGCATATTGCCACTGAGATTTTAGGGAACTACTGTGAATTAGGGGCCAGATTTATAGGGAGCATCCTAAGTGGGCAGTTGTGCATTTGTTAGAGGCCAGATTTATATGGAGCATCCTAAGTGGGCAGTTGTGCATTTGTTAGGGTCCAGAATTATAGGGAGCATCCTAAGTGGGCAGTTGTTAAGGGCCAGAATTATAGGGAGCATTCTAATTGGGCAGTTGTTAGGGACCAGATTTATATGGAGCATTCTAATTGGACAGTTGTTAGGGGCCAGAATTATAGGGAGCATTCTAATTGGGCAGTTGTTAGGGGCCAGAATTATATGGAGCATTCTAATTGGGCAGTTGTTAGGGGCCAGAATTATATGGAGCATTCTAATTGGGCAGTTGTTAGGGGCCAGAATTATAGGGAGCATTCTAATTGGGCAGTTGTTAGGGACCAGATTTATATGGAGCATTCTAATTGGACAGTTGTTAGGGGCCAGAATTATAGGGAGCATTCTAATTGGGCAGTTGTTAGGGGCCAGAATTATAGGGAGCATTCTAAGTGGACAGTTGTTAGGGACCAGATTTATATGGAGCATTCTAATTGGGCAGTTGTTAGGGGCCAGAATTATAGGGAGCATTCTAATTGGGCAGTTATTAGGGGCCAGAATTATATGGAGCATTCTAATTGGGCAGTTGTTAGGGGCCAGAATTATAGGGAGCATTCTAATTGGGCAGTTGTTAGGGGCCAGAATTATAGGGAGCATCCTAAGTGGGCAGTTGTGCAGTAATATGTTTGTTCACATTACATTTAAATTCTGCATGTTAATACGGGACGGAGAGTAGGCAGGAATTCCAAAGGCAACCCGTCTGAGGTAAGAAGCTATTAGAGTAGAAATTTTTCCGACATCTGGGAACCTCTACAGTGAAGGGGTGGGATTTTGCTGCTAGTCGGGGGTACAAGTGCAGTAAGTTCGTCGGAGCACATTCCATGGAAGTACGTAATACTCTTGCGACAAATTATGAATATCCCTCCTCCTCTCTTTCAGTTATCGGATAAATAACAACTTTTATTCAATAAATCGTCTACAATAATTATTGTGTGTGTTCGGGGTTTCTTTAACCGATTTAACATGACCCGTGACATTATTTTTTTGATAGTCTTTTTCTTCTCATCTAGATGATTAAATGCGACGAAAGTCAGCCCCATTAACGGTCAAGTCAAAACACCGATTTCAAGTCAATTCAACTTTACATCCCCATCATCATCATCATCAGTTTAACGTCCGTTTTGCATGCTGGCGGCTTTAAGAAATTGACTTCCAAAGTCACCCGTCTCTGGCCAGATCTTTATTTATCCCTCTTTCCCTCCGCTCCATTTGTATCACTTCTTCCCATGTTTTCCCTGGCCTTCCCCTGTAAACAGAACATGCTACCTCAACTGTTCTACATCTACTAACCCGACACGCATCTTCCTATACTGTCCAGATTTAATCTTTTCCATCGGCAGAGCTTCTTTCCTAGAACTGTTCGTCTGAGATAACTCCTGAATATTCTAAGCCAATGCGCAAATTGAATGGGTCCGTCATCATCATCGGTTTAATGTCCGTTTTACACGCTGGCATGTGTTGGACAACTTTAAGAAATTGACTTCCAAACTAATCTATCTCTGTCCAGGTTTTTATTTATCCCTCTTTCTCTCAAGTTTTTTCTTATCAATGCTTTCCATGTTTTCCTGAGTTTTTCCCTGTGAACTGAACCTGTTACCTCAACTGTTCTACATCTACTAACCCCGATGTGGGCATACCATCAAAGTCTACTCTTCTGTCCAGATTTAATGTTCTGAGCTGGTCATTCAGGTGCACCATGATTTTCATCCACTGCTTATGTAGATGTGATATCAGCAACAAGTTTATAACTAATTTGCATATTGGTTTTGAAAAAGTACATTTTATTAATTAACTATCATTGTTTTGATTTTAATACAACAAATACTTGTTTCGTAATATTCTTTTATTTCCTGGACAAATATTTAGCATTTGTCTTCAAATGTGCCTTTTTTTAGAGTATTATTTACCACTCTCCAGGAGTTAGGCACAAGGCCAGTTTTATCCTACTCCTACAAGTAAGATGTGACCCAAGGTCGGGTCGGAAAGTGGGGGTTGAAAAGCCAGCGCCCGAGAGGTGAGCACTCTGACCATTAAAAATTGCCTGGACAGCCCCGTCGGCATTCCCCGGTAGGGGCGCCTCAAGCAGTAAGCAATTAACTTCTCCCCAAAGAGGGGAGGCAAAGCCTGGGAGGGTGGACCTCCTAGAACTGCATAGGACAATCCAATAGACCGGCGTAAATCAAGCCCCGAAGGACCTCAAAAAGTGCCTTTTTTTAGAGTAACTGACTGATTTTCAAAACGTTATGATCTATTTGTAAATTGCAAGTGTAAAAGTAAATTGATTTATTCTTTCTTTTCTTTTCTTTACGGTCATATATAAAAAAAAAAAAAAAAATTTCTTTCTAAATTCCTACAAAAATGAATAAATAAGAAATATTTTGTTTTGTTTCTGAATTTTTGAGATGAGGATTGATAGTTTGTATAATTTCGATTATTCGGACTACTGTTCTCATCACAACGTTTCGGCCGCTGTAAACTGCGTCCTTCTTCAGGTGACATGTGGCATAACAGATAGAAGTGCTGAGTAATAATCAATTCTAAGTGACAGTCTTCTGGAGGTTGAAGGTTCAATCCTCAGTACGGGTGATACTAAGAATACAATTACGAATTACTTAAGACGTCTGCTCGGTTACGACTGACGGAACGAGAACAATCTACCCCCGTGGATTAAATAAAGGGTTCAGTTTGAAATTCTGTACAGATTCCCGAGTTCGACAAGGTACGCACCTTTAGAAAGTTGGAGGTTACATCGACCGAAACGTTGTGAGAATAACACCGAAGATAAAAACAGCCAAATCTAAGTCAACTCGGCTATTCCATAGTCTGTGCTAGTATCCATTACAGCCATGTAAATAAAAGTGCTTGAGAGAGAAGAACTCAAAAAGGACTCGGAAACAGATGTCAAACAAAAGATGGCTGACCTGTTTACCTAAATTATAATTCACCTTCACTCTCTTGTTTTTCACCTCAATAATAACGATGGGTTAGCTTGTTTTACGGCATATCAACCCTTTTTTCAGATCCTTCTTTCCGAACTCGGGAATCTGGACGGAATTTCGAACGGAACCATTTATTTAATCCATGTGGGTAACATGTTCTCGTTATGTCAGCCATGAGTGGGAGAAATCTTCAGTAATTCGCAATTCTTCGTATCGCCCGCACCGTTGTGATAACACTGAAGATGAGAACAGTAGTCCAAATAATCAAAATTATACAAATTTTGTTTCATGTTTACACCAAAGTTGTGAATGAAATGTTTATTATTTTAAATTAAAATTTCAAGTAGCGAACTTTGCGAAGCGGTAGCCAGCTTATTAATAAATTCAAAAAAGTAATTTAAAAGAAAAATGTTGCGATCCGTGTTAAATCAGGCGAAGGGACAACGAACATAAAGAAAATAAAAATGCTCATCATTAACATAGCAAACAATATTTATTCACGAAAAGTGGCGCAACTGATAAAGGCATTGATTAACAATCCGTTATAAGTGACAGTATTTTTGAGGTTGACGGCGATAATAACCAAGAATAATTTAGTAATGGCTGACGGAACGAGAACAATCTACCGCGATTAAATAAAGGGGTCGGTTTATTCTTGAGTTCAATATAAAGATTACCCTGAAGAAAGTCGGAGGTTACATCGGTCGAAACGTGAAAATAACGACCAAGATGAGAATAGTAGTCTGAATAATCAAAATGCTTATTTGTAACACATGATACCCTAATAAAACAACTTTGCGGTAAAATTCGACTTTATTCATCAACATAGTCTCTAAAATCTTGTCTACTCATGTTTGTGTCTTTGGTCGTTTTGGACGGCTTTCACCTGATGCTGTCCACTTAGCTGACTGCTGATTTGACTCTGGAGTAAAGTAATCGATCCAGGTTTCATCCATTCTCACATAATGAGGCAAAAACTCCTTGCTCTGAAATCGTCAGCGAATTGTTTTGTTGATCGACTGAGCAAACGCGGCACCTAATTTTACACTGCTTTCTCGTTGCGTGCAAAATATTGAATATACTGGTTCCAACGCTTCCCTAACAATCCGATGCCTTTTTTGTAGAACGAGTTGTCTTTGGCTTCAAAATACCTCAGTTTCCGATATCATTTCTTCATTGGAGCCAAATCTATTTCCCTGAAGCATTCTTTTGAGGTCTGCTAACAGCCAGTAGTCACTGGGGGTTACATCTGGAGAATAAGGTGGGCGCGGAAGCAATTCGAAGTGCAATTCATGTAGTTTTGCTTTTGTTGCGATCAACTTATGACACGGTACATTGTCTTGGTGAAAGAGCACTTTTTCTTTGTTTTAGGTCGTTTTTTAGCGATTTCTTCCTTCGGACGCATCAATAATGCTATGTAAAATTCGCTAATTATGGTTCTTCCATTCTCAAGGTAATCAATGAACAAAAAACCTTGTGCATTCCGTAATATGTAGGCTAAAATTTTGCCTACTCATGTTTGTGTCTTTGGACGGCTTTCACCTGATGCTGTCCACTTAGCTGACTGATGATTTGACTCTGGAGTAAAGTAATGGATCCATGTTTCATCCGCGGCACCTAATTCTACACTGCTTTCTCATTGCGTGCAAAATGGTGAATAAACTCCCTATCCCTAATCCCTAACGCTAACCCTTCTCATATCTTCAACCTGTCTGCTATCTTGTGCAACTTCAGTTTACGATCGGAAAAACGAGTTTGTGGAATTTTTTAATGGTTTCCATGACGACTGCCGAATTTGGGGGACCTGAACGTTCAGCATCATTTGTGTATGTACGACCGCGTTTAAAGTCAGCACATCACCTCTTAACAGTATTCATTTTTTATTATTTTGTAAGTTTTACTGCAATTGTTTCGTTTTTTACAGTAAGATGTACCTCACAGGCAATCAATAAAATTTTTAAAACGTCCTTTTTACACTGAGAGAAAGAGAAACAAAGAGACAGATACAGACATAGGTAGATAGAGAGGGGGAGAGAAAGAAAGAGAAGCAAAGAGACAGATACAGACATAGGTAGATAGAGAGAGGGAGAGAAAGAAAGAGAAGCAAAGAGACAGATACAGACATAGGTAGATAGAGAGGGGGGAGAGAAAGAAAGAGAAGCAAAGAGACAGATACAGACATAGGTAGATAGAGAGGGGGAGAGAAAGAAAGAGAAGCAAAGAGACAGATACAGAAATAGGTAGATAGAGAGGGGGAGAGAAAGAAAGAGAAGCAAAGAGACAGACATAGGTAGATAGAGAGGGGGAGAGAAAGAAAGAGAAGCAAAGAGACAGATACAGACATAGGTAGATAGAGAGGGGGAGAGAAAGAGAGAGAAGCAAAGAGACATATACAGACATAGGTAGATAGAGAGGGGGAGAGAAAGAAAAAGAAGCAAAGAGACAAATACAGGCATAGGTAGATAGAGAGGAGGAGAGAAAGAAAGAGAGAGTCAACAGATGACGATTAGAACAGAAGTGACGCCGCCGTTACTGACATAGCGTTGCCACGAACGATAGCCAGGGAGATGCGTTGGAACAACCAGACTGACTCACGTGGCTCGTACCTAGACGTTGAAATCCTCCATCCAATGTCCTGAAAAAAATTTAACAGTCTCAGGGCCAAGCACACACAACGTTTTCCACTGAAATTGGTTGGAAGACGAAACGGTCAGTGAGCGAGCTGTATTTTCCGCGCTTCCTTGATTCGGTGAGCAGAGCCGCCGTGCCGGGTTTCACCGCGGATTCCGCAATCCTTGTTGATGAAAAGGAGTCGGAACAAGTGGCGTCCCAGATCAGCGGCTTTCCGGTTCAGAAAGCCAGCACAGTCATCCCGTCAGACCTGCGACCGTCGCGGAGCAGAGTCCGAGTAACGCTTATCATGCCATTTACTTGCTTGAACAGTATTTTTTCCCATCAGAAAACAACAAAATTCAGATTTTTCCATCGATTTGAAAATTTGCAACAGTAGCTTCACTTAAATTACTGTAATTTGTAAACTAATAATCCGATTGGCCTCAAATTTTAACATGTACCATTTGAAGGTTAGTACTTTATAAGAATGGTATGGATTTTTTTTTATTAGTGGCGCCATGTATATGTCAGGTTCAGAACTTATTGAGTGATGTGTTATAGATTTACAAATGGCATACGATCATAATGGAAATAACATGGTGTCGTACTTAAACAAGCAGAATGTAGGCTCGGCAGGTCTACTCCGTCATTTCACTAATACCCTTGGGAAAGGTATGAACCCATATATTCTCCCTTCAGCTATTGCTTAATGAGTAGGATTTGACCTTGCGGGCCTAGACATTTTGTCTAGTAATACACCCATTTAGAATATTTAAACTAATAAATATGATGCCCCCCTCCTCTTCTCTTTATGCCAAAACTTTTATTTTCAATGATATTCAGCGTTTCAAAATCAGCAAAATATTCTCCACATCTTTACTCTCTTATTACTTTTTTCTTCCCCTCCTTTCCCCTTTTTTCTTTTCTTTTTTTCTCTTTGCTGCCCTCCCAATTTAGAATAAACGGCAGACTCATACTTCTAACCCCTCCGTCCCCCCTACCATACTGCAGCCATGCAATGACAATATTCGTTTTTAATTTCTATCTGTTTGCACATTTTTAAACTTATACATTATCATCATCATCATCAACCGGTTTATTTGTTGAATCAGGCCACAATTAATCCTCTGATGAGGGTGGGGCCTGATTGTCTAGTCTCGAAATCTAAGTCTTCCTCTCCACTCCTGTCTTTGGCAAGGCTTGATGGAATCCATACCCATGGCCTTCCTATCACGTTTGACTACATCCTTCCAAGTCAACTTGGGTCTGCCAGTGGTGATGTTCTCTGCTGGCACATTCAACTTTCGGACTTTAGCAATCCAGCCATCGCTACGCTCAATGTGACCCAACCAACGCAGTCTGTTCTTCCGCATGATGTCCGTAAGGCTTTTCAAGTCGACCTGTGAGAGCAGGGATTCAAAAGAAACGTACTGTTCAGGCCTCACCAAACAGATCCATCTGACCATTGCCCTGTCATTACGGTGCAGCTTCCTTAGTATGCCAGCAGAGACAGCCCAAGTTTCTGAGCCATACAACAGCACACTTCTGACACATGAGGAGTATACACGCCCTCTCGTAGTTGTTGGCAGGTGTTTGTTTGTCATGATTGGTAGCAGCTCTCTAAACTTTTTCCATGCACACGTGCAACGTGTAGCTGCTGCGAGTTCACAGCCTCCACCTGATGACAGCACATCTCCAAGATAACAAAAGTCTGTCACTACTTCCAGCTTGTCACCAGTATCCATCTCCGTCAGTGGTCTGCCATCTATTGGTCTTGCCGTGCCGGTGCAACGAAAGCACTTAAAGTGAGGATCTGCTTTGAGAGAGCCTTTTATGCCACTGCACCTTTTGTGGACCCAACCTGAACAGTGAGTGCAGATGAATGAGTTGCTGCCAGTTCCTTTCAGACATACAGCACACAGGTATTTTCCTGTTTTCTGTAGTAAGCTGAGGTTTGGACCTGCGATCAAATTTCTGTTGCGGGTTAGACAACTCCTATTATATTCTTCAATCTAAAATATGAGTTATCTCCCTTACATTATTTGAGTTATGCTAAAGAATGAAGACACCATTTACGGATGCCACATATGGGGAGATGCCGCTCAACGCACCCTTTCCTGCTTTGACAGAGTCCAAAACTGACTTGGAAATCTAGTGGGAAATGTCCTCTTTTCTCTACAGTCACTTTCTCACAGAACAGATGTTGCTAGTCTCTCTCTGCTCTCCCGTTATTTTCATGGTATGTGCTCGACTGAGTTCAAATCTATAGTCCCCTCCCCTTGTAAAACATTCACAATAAGAACCCACCTAGCTACGACCACTGTAAATGATTCCCTTTCTCCCTCTGCGTGCCCAAAATGAAACTTCCATGGGCAGAGCTTCTTTCCTAAAACAGCCCGTCTGTGGAACACAGTGCCGTGAGCCTGCTTCCCTGCTGACTACAATATGGTCGTTTTCAAGTCCAATGTAAACAAGTTCTTGTTGAACCATCACATGCAGATTGAATGGGCGCATCTTAAAAATATGCTTTCTTGTTCGTATTATAAAGTTACCAGGCGTTACCTGGGGAATAGTAAGTAATTTATTTTTATTAGAGTGAGTAGCATCATCAGCGTGTGTGGAGAGGTAGGTTGATGGTGCGCTGACTGAAATATATTATCTATTATATAAAAGACAAACGTCTGTGTGTTGGTATGTCTGCAAAAAACTCTGGAGATACTCGACAGACACTTGTAACGTTGACATTTTCTCAAGCGGCCATCTTTCAGACGCGAAATATCAAGAAATTGATTTCTTTGAACCGACACGGAACTTCCCGTTGGAGTACCAAATTTCTTTGTTTTCTCGTCATCTGTACATTGTGCACATGTGCGGTTTGCCAAAAAGAAAAGGGACCTATTTTTCGTTGGATTTTATACGCTGTCCGCTTGGCACAATGGGTATCAAGAGAGGACCAAGACCGAAAGGTCGGCGATTCGATTCCCGCTGACTCCCAAGAAATTTTTTTTTTCAACGAGAGGGAAGGGAACCACTGGGCAAGACGGAGATAGTACTTTTAATGATAGAAATATGTTAGGCTTTTGATCCAGGTAGGTGGGGGTGAAGAGATTGTTACACTTTTGCCTACAGAGAGAGGGGGGGGCACGGGCAACACCGGGTACCCCTTCTAGTATATAATATAGGCAAATGTTATTAAATAGTAGACTTTTTTTGTCAGTCAGCCTTGTGACCTCTTCCTTTCCTATTGGGTTCTTGAAGGGCTTACTCTTTGGCTAGCTTGTTTGGAGTATTGATTTACTCCTCTCCAGGAGTTAGGCACAAGACCAGTTTTTATCTTACTCCCACAAGTAAGATGTGACCCAAGGTCGGGTCAGGAAAGTGAGGTTTAAAAAATTGCCTGGGCAGCCCCGTCGGCATTCCTCGATAGGGGCGCCTCAGACAGTAAGCAATAAACTTACTCCTCCCCAAGGAGGGGAGGCGAAGCCTGGGAGGGTGGACCTCTTAGAACTGCACAGGACAGACCCATAGACCGGTGTAAATCAAGCCCCGAAGGCCAAGACAATACCAGTCTATGGGGTGCAGTATCCATCGGAACAGATACTACACTTTGGTCTTTAGTCCAGAGGATTTAACGCTTGTGGTGGGGTCTCTTTTAGGCTTGGTTCCTCTCCCTTTTTATTATGATTAGCTCCTTACATCAAGTGGCTTCATGTCTTGTCTGGGACAATTTCCATAAAAAAAAATTACTTTTTTGTATTCGACGATCCCATCTTTTACAAAAGGGCTGGAGGGTGATAACGTATGTACGAACGTGAAATTGCCTTAGCATATTATTATAGAAATTATTAAATGAAAAAGATGATTAGTATTACTTTTCTATAATAATCGCAAAATTTGCTGCTGATAAAAAAATTGTGTCCCTTTATAATTGACATTTGCTGCAGAAAAGAAAGATGTCTTCCCTGCGAGTAATATTCCGAGCAGGAATAATTGTATTTGCAAAGAAATTAAAGCGAATTATAATTTTTTTTTTTTTTTAACCACATGGACCAATGCTAAAGAAAAGGAAATGGCTAAGATTATCAAAAAGTCCGAAACATAAAATAAACATTTGTTTTAATTTCTCTTGAAATAATTTCTTGGTTTTGTTTTCATTTCAGAAGAAAACTTCTGCTTTGTTTGAAGTGGCTGAAGTCTTTCCAGTGATGACCAACAACTATGAGGAAAATATACTTCGAGGTGTTAGAGTAAGTTTCACTTTTTACTTATATATTTTTCTTTCTTTTGTGTGCATCCCGCATAACTAAAACATCTAATATATAAAGAAAAGTCAGTCGGATTCTCCAAGTTAGACCTGAATAACATTGCATCTTACAAATGGATATTTGATTCTGCCTACCTACAGACATTTTCACTGTGTTCTTTCGATAAAAAAAAAAAGAATTCCAATCTATTTCACTGATTACATATTTTATCCATCCCGATATTTGTTTCAGTAATAGAAACTTAGAGAGATTCACCATTCATTTTCATTGGATAATCAAGAGATATGAGTATCCAATTAAATCGCTCCGTTTGTTAAAATTGCTAGACAGACTTCAAAAGCGCCAGTGTTGGCTGAGTCACCATCATCATCATATTTCATCATCATAACGTTCGTTTTACATGTTGGCATGCGTTGGACAGAAATTGATTCCCAAAATAACCTATCTCTGGACAGGTTTTTATTTATCCCTCTTTCCTTTCTTATCACTTCCTCCAATGTTTTTCTGGGTTTTTTCCTTTTGAACTGAACCTGCTACCTCAACTGTTCTACATCTATTAACTCAAAAACTCTCACCCATCCTTTCAACATGACAATACCATTAAAGTATACTCTTCTGCACACATCTCCCTATACTGTCCATTAAGAAATCATAAAAATCGATCTGAGGGATAAATAAAACCCTGGCAGAGATAGTTTGGAACTCAATTTCTTAAAGCCATCCAATGCATGCTGGCATTTAAAACGGATGTTAAACTGATGACAGTGAGAACCAATTAATTAAAAAAAAAAACTATATATATATATATACTGTAGGTTACTTTACATTATTTTTGGTCCCCTGATTTATAAAATCGGGGGACTTATGTTTTGAGGCATGTCCGTCCGTCCGGATTTTTCTCCGCAACCATCCATTGAATTTCTCTGAAATTTTGCATGAAGTTGTAACTTTGGTCAGGTTAGAAAGTGACATTCTCCGATTTTTGAAAAAAAATCTGGTTAGCCCCCCAGAGGTCAAAAGGCCCCGAAAATGGCAAAAAATGACATTTTTTGCCCCATAACTTTTCATCCATTTCTCTGAAACTTGGCCAAAATGTGGAGGCAATTGTTTCTAATAGAAAATAAGTATCGCTGACCTTGGAAAAAATCTGGTTCGCGCCCCCAGGGGGTGAAAAGCCCCCAAAATGGAAAAAAAATGACCCTTTTCTCCCATAACGTTTGATCCATCCATTCAATTTTTCTGAAACTTGGCCAAAATGTAGAGGCAATTGTTCTGGATATAAAATGAGCATCCTTGACCTCAGAAAAATTCTGGTTCGCGCCCCCAAGGGTTCAAAGGTAGGTAAAAATGCCCCAAATTGCCCAAATTTATTGCATTTTACACTCGCCACATCGAGTCACATACAGAGGGGGACCACGCACGCGCGGCTTGTTATATTTTAATAATCAGCCGAAATACAACCGCACAGAATGCAACTCTGGTTCCAGAAAGGGAACAAGACACCTGGGCAACGCCGGATAGAGGCAGCTGGAATAGATTTAAAAAAATAATCTGTGTCGTAAGGACGCACCTTCATTTTCCATGAAAAACAATACGTCGTGAGGATTATAAGAAGTATCGATACTTTGATATTTTTCTATACTATATACATTATTGATATGTTTAATATCAAAGATGTACTGGGTAATTCCCTATCAAATCCACTTATAATATAACGAGCACTTTCTCTGTCAGGATGTCTGTCTGTCCGTCGTCGAGAATTTTTGTAAACGTAATTTCAGAAATAAACAATAAATAATTTAATCGCCGAGACTACGATTCGAACTCGCAACCTTGACGCTAACTGGCGAACGCGCTATCATCTGCCCCACCAAGACAAGTGATATAATTGTATTAATTTTAAATGATAAAGAATTCATTTTTTTTTCAACTTCTTCCAGTTACAAATGAATGATCGTATAACTGTTCATTGGAAATACATTGGGGTCTGCGTTCGCTCTCGATTGTTTTAGGGGGGAATTTTTTTTCTTTTCATTTTTTTTTTCCACCTAATAAAAAAAAAAAAGAAAAAAAATTTTTTTTTTCCTTTTTAAACAAAAAAATTATTCGGAGACAAATTTTTGTCATTCTTTTGTCTAACCACCCAAGAACGCGGCAGCCTAGCAAAAATAGACGACCTTCTCTGTCTGTCCGTCCTAGAGAATTTTTGTAAACGGGAGAGGGGGGGGGGTAGGTAATTACTATTTAATTAATTTCCAAGTCAGAAACATAACAAATACATTAGGGCACATCTTAACAACTAAATAAACAATAAATAATTTTCACGCCGAGGCCGTGATTTGAACTCGCAACCTTAATGTCAAAGAGTAATTCGGACAAATTTGTTTGATACGCTACCACTGAACTAACGTCACAAGTTAAAAAAAACGATTTTGATTTAACTACTTACGGTAGAAAAATTACGTTTTCATTTTTTTTTTAATCATCTTAATACGAGGCTACCTATCAAAACTGGTTCTTCGATATAGTTTGGGGAAATCTCCCCCAGTCCCCCCCCCCCGTCCCCCAATTTTCTTTTTTCCTTTATAAACCAAAAATATTCGGAGACAAATTTTTTTTTTTCTTTTTTTAACTAAAAATGTCTCGCCACCCAAGAACGCCGCAGCCCAGCAAAAATAGACAACCGTTAGGAGTCTATTTTCGCTAGTCATCTTATATAGATATGGATTTTGTCTATTCGTCTGTCTGTCTATCTGTTTGTCAGTAACATGTTTTTAAACATAATAAATACATTGCTAAATAATGGAGAATGCTGCATTTAGCTAATTTAATATTCCAATCTCATCTAAATATGAATAAATGCGAATCTTTCCTAAGTTTATTAACATCAAAATCTCTCGGTCTTACTTAAATATAATGATACAGTATAGATAGTAATCTCTAAACTCTGTTAAAAAAACCCACTTTTACATATTTGCATATTTATTTTATTTTTAAGTTTCTACTAAATTAATATTCTGTAATATACATTTATAATTAGTATTGTAAAATTTTATATATTTATAATATTTTTCTCGATAATAATATACAATTAAAGAGATTTTATAAAAAAAACGATAGCGTTTTAAAAACATGTTAAAACTTTCAGTTTCAAGAGAGATAATTACATCAAAACTACCGGCACTGATGTTAAGAGAACAGATATCACACTTTGATCTCAGCCAAAAGGTCAAGGAGCAATAAAAAAAATTATTCTTTTGTGACTAGACATTTTTAAATGAAGGACACAAAAAAGCTTTATGTAATCGAAATTTATAAGTGTAGTATCGGTTCTGTTGTCATAAGACTGTCCTCCCAGGAATTACCTCCTTCATTTTTAAGGGTGTGTGGGGGAATCCTCCAATGTATTACATCTTCCTTTATATTTCAAACTTAAAAAAAAATTTCAAATTACTAAATTGTTAAAATTAAAAACTGAAGGGGCGAAATAAACATTTCCGTTCAGCGTTCAATTATACTATAGGGATTATTTGAATATCTCGCTTATTTTGTTTGATTTTCGCATACATTTTGGATGAAATTTATTAATTGGTCTTAAATTGTATTTTTTATCCCAAAATAAAATTCTAATTTCTTTTTTAAAGACTTGAAAATCGAAGTTTTATGCAATGCCTTAATTGCAGCCATGTTGTAATTTGCAATTAATTCACATGAAGATTCGGCCCGACATTTCCTTCGGAAAGATACACTTTAACTGTTGCGGCACAGGTCCACGTGGATCTGTGCCGCAATGGCTACTGTGCTAAATAATAATCACTTCTAAGTGACAGACTTCTGGAGGTTGAAGGTTCAATCCTCACTACAAGCGATATATTTACTAAGAATATAATTGAAGATTTCTAGTTGGCCATGGTTGACTGAACGAGAAAAATCTGTGGATTAAATAAAGGGTTCAGTCGTGGCCACCGAGAGTTACTACAGGCCGGTTGGCTAGAAAATGACGTCACTGCATTGCGTGTCAAAACAATGGCCGTCGTAATAACAATAAGAAGGCATTTCGACTTCTCCATTCACTAAATAATCCATCAAAATTCAGGAAATCAACCAATTTTAATGAAATTTTCAGTATTTATTAATTAATGATCACGGAATATAATAAATGCATTACTTTATTATAAAGCTTGGTGCAAATGTATTATTTCTTGTAAACAAAAAACACCTTTACTAAAGTTATCCAAAATATCAAAACATGTTGACCATACGATATTGTAAATATTTAAAACAAAGCATTAGAAAACTTTAAAAATTGCATGTAAAAAAGAAAAGAAAGGAACACGATTTATTCAATATAAATTTAAAGAAAATAATAATTCACGATCAAATACTGCAAAAAACTGAATTATGAATTACCATTATTTAAACTTCTAACCCAATCAACCGTAAGTAATTCAGACTTTGAAATTTGTTTAAAAATTATACCAAAAAAAGTTCAATGTTAACTGTTTGTTTAATAATGGAATCACCAACTCCTATCTTGCTATTAAGAGATAGGTACGTGCAAAATCAAAGGCCGATCCCCAAAATGTAAAAACATGGATACTGTGCTAAATAATAATCACTTCTAAGTGACAGACTTCTGGAGATTGAAGGTTCAATCCTCACTACAAGCGATATATTTACTAAGAATATAATTGAAGATTTCTAGTTGGCCATGGTTGACTGAACGAGAAAAATCTGTGGATTAAATAAAGGGTTCAGTTCGAAATCCTATACAGATTTTCTAAGTTGGACAGGATGCACCTGAAGAAGTTCGAAGGTTACAGTACGCAAAACGTTGTGTTGTGGACTGATCCAGATTCACTCATAGAAACAGGATAGATTCGTCAGGTCACTATTAAGTCGACACCTTTTCTCTTACCAAGGAGAACCGCTTAGCGAACCGCCTAGCACGTCTGCCTAGAGCCGGTAATGGCGACCAACTTATTGTAATTAAGTATTCTTAATCCATGGATTTTCAAAGAATTACTCTTAATACAATTCCTATTCATTCAATTCCTGTCTTGGGTTTCTTATTTACTTATTCTTACGATATAACAGAAAGTAAAGTTACATATTTTAGAAGTTTATTCTAATCATCAGGTGTTAAACAAGAGATATAATAAAATGGCCTTTAATCCATGGATTTTCAAAGAATTACTCTTAATACAATTCCTATTCATTCAATTCCTGTCTTGGGTTTCTTATTTACTTATTCTTACGATATAACAGAAAGTAAAGTTACATATTTTAGAAGTTTATTCTAATCATCAGGTGTTAAACAAGAGATATAATAAAATGGCCTTTAATCCATGGATTTTCAAAGAATTACTCTTAATACAATTCCTATTCATTCAATTCCTGTCTTGGGTTTCTTATTTACTTATTCTTACGATATAACAGAAAGTAAAGTTACATATTTTAGAAGTTTATTCTAATCATCAGGTGTTAAACAAGAGATATAATAAAATGGCCTTTAATCCATGGATTTTCAAAGAATTACTCTTAATACAATTCCTATTCATTCAATTCCTGTCTTGGGTTTCTTATTTACTTATTCTTACGATATAACAGAAAGTAAAGTTACATATTTTAGAAGTTTATTCTAATCATCAGGTGTTAAACAAGAGATATAATAAAATGGCCTTTAATCCATGGATTTTCAAAGAATTACTCTTAATACAATTCCTATTCATTCAATTCCTGTCTTGGGTTTCTTATTTACTTATTCTTACGATATAACAGAAAGTAAAGTTACATATTTTAGAAGTTTATTCTAATCATCAGGTGTTTAAACAAGAGATATAATAAAATGGCCTTTAATCCATGGATTTTCAAAGAATTACTCTTAATACAATTCCTATTCATTCAATTCCTGTCTTGGGTTTCTTATTTACTTATTCTTACGATATAACAAAAAGTAAAGTTACATATTTTAAAAGTTTATTCTAATCATCAAGTGTTTAAACAAGAGATATAATAAAATGGCCTTTAATCCATGGATTTTCAAAGAATTACTCTTAATACAATTCCTATTCATTCAATTCCTGTCTTGGGTTTCTTATTTACTTATTCTTACGATATAACAGAAAGTAAAGTTACATATTTTAGAAGTTTATTCTAATCATCAGGTGTTAAACAAGAGATATAATAAAATGGCCTTTAATCCATGGATTTTCAAAGAATTACTCTTAATACAATTCCTATTCATTCAATTCCTGTCTTGGGTTTCTTTTTTACTTATTCTTACGATATAACACGTTGTGAGAATAACCCCCAAGATGAGAAGATTAGTCTGAATGATAAATAATATAAATTTTCAATCCTCATCTCAAAAATTAGTAAAAAAATAATTCAACTTTCTTTTTCTTTTTTTTTCTAGGAAGAAGCTTATTCTTATGAAAGCACGAAGGAACTGTTGGATAAAGATGTGGTTCAGCTACATGCCACTAGATGGCAGTCCATGAGAAAGGTAAATGATACCTTTGTTGATTTATAATGAAAAAAAAAAAAGAGCATCATATATATATATATATATATATATATATATATATATATATATATATATATGACGGAATTTTCCTCTGGTGTTTATTATTTTTAACAAAGGGAAGTTTCTTTTCCCGAAATATTAAATAAATGATTTTTATAATCATCCGGACATCACACAAACCGCTAACACCACACTTGCTGTTATGTAAGATTTTAAGAAAAAAATAAATAGTAAGTGACATTTCATATTCGATTTATTATTTTTGTTCCTTCCAGCTTACATCTTACTCGGAATTTGCATTGCCAACATCCTTTTTAAAACATACTACTACTATTCCCAGCAAACTACCATTCTCTCTCTCTCTCTCTCTCTCTATATATATATATATATATATATGATAATAATTATAGAACATGATAGAAAATGAAAAACTGATAATCTTGAATATTATTATGTACATATGTTTCAGAAATTCTTTTTAATAATCTCATCTTCACAAAAAAATTATTGATGCTTGCTTTTATTGACGTTCAAGTGAAATATAGCAGTTCAAAATAAAATAACTGGAAAACTTATGAATAGATTTACTTAGTGAAAATTTTTAGTATATACCAAAGATTACGGAAAATTAATTTACGATTCGGAGTCCATCATTTAAAAGGACATTCGCATGTCGTAGAATATTATTTCCTTTCTTCTAAAATTGTCGTTCTGAGTTTGTGGACTTTGAATAGTAGATTCATTTTATTTTTTTATTAAAATTCTACTTGCTTATTTTCCGTAATCTTTGGTGTACACTAATATTTTTCACTGATAAGTAAGTATATCTATTCAGAAGTTTTTCTGTTATTTTATTTTGAACTGCCATCTTTCACTTGAGTCTCAATAAAAATAACTGAAACTTTTATATTAAAACTTCTATTTCTCTCTCCCTCTCTCTCTCTCTCTCTCGTTGTCTCTTTCTCTCTCTCCCATTTTTTTGTCCCTCTCCCCAACCCACTCTTTCTCCTCCTCCGCCCATCCCATTTCTCTCTCCTGTTTAAATGTGTGAAAAAAAAACCAAACAATAACGTAATTTATTTACCGTAGCTCTCCCTTTTAAATGTAATACTGTAATCTTACACTTATTGCTCCAAGCTTGTCGTAGATTATCTCCCTTTTTCTAATATGAAGACTACATACTGGCTTGTCATTCAGAGTTTGTGAACTCCGAATAGTAAATTAATTTTATTTTTTATTAAAATTCTACTCGCTTATTTTCCGTAATTTTTGGTGTACACTAATATTTTCAACTGATAAGTAAATCTATTCAGAAGTTTTTCTGTTATTTTATTTTTAACTGCCATATTTCACTCGAATCTCAATAAAAATAACTGAAACTTTTATATTAAAACTTTTATTTTTCTCTCTCTTTCTCTCTCTCTCTCTTTTTTTTGTCCGTCTCCCCAACCCTCCTTTTCTCCTCCCCCCAGCCCATTCCTCTCTCTTGTTTTAATGTGTTGAAAAAAAAAACAATAACGTAATTCATGGATTTGCTTCTCAAAAATTTTATCCGAAAGGGAATTCTGTCTAACTCCTTAGAGATATATATGGGATGACCTCCCCCCATCCCAAGAGGTCACCGAATTGACACTGTGATCATTTAGTTCCAAAAAGTTATTTAATCATTCATACTTCAGTCAACTCAAAATTATACTTTGTCTTCACACCACTGAGTGTATGTGCGTTATCCTGCTGAACTGGCGCCAATTTTGATAGCTGTAATAAAAATCCATCTGATATGCTTCTCATATTAATTATTCAATTAGGTAATTCAACAACAGGATCTTTGCACACAATGACTGATTTATTCAACATGATCGCCCAGTAAGCTGTAAGGTCAAATGTTGTGGAAAGAGAGAGAGAGACTGAGACTTATTTTAAGCTCATTGCTCCGAACGACATTCGTGTCAAGCCAAGCTTGTAGATTATCTTCCTTTTTCTAATATGAAGACTACATGCTGGCTTGTTATTCTGAGTTCGTGAATTCCGAATAGTAAATTAATTTTATTTTTTATTAAAATTCTACTTGCTTATTTTCCGTAATCTTTGGTGTATACTAATATTTTTCACTAAGTAAGTATATATATTCATAAGTTTTCCTGTTATTTTATTTTCAACTGCCATATTTAACTTGAGCGTCAATAAAAATAAGCACCAAATTCTTCATCAATTCTGTACCGTCTCTAGGATGTGTTTGTTTCATAGGAAACGTGCAACCCTTGGACAGCTAGCATAAACTCTTATCGAAATCAAGACTCTGAGGCATGGTGTATTTTTAGACAGGTTTATTGTTCATGGACAAAGGTAAAACTGAAAAGGAATAAAAACATTGCTTCGGAAACATGTAATTACGAAACGGAGACGAGGAGTTCAGTAAGATATAGGGAGAGCCATAAACTTTATAAAATATTTTAAGCATAGAAATAATGTTAGAAAGGGAAAAAGTACAAATTATACTAGGAAGTAGGCGAGTTACAAACGACGAAGAAGGTTCGTTTCGCTAAAAGAAATATAAAAAGAAATTAATACTCGCACTATATAATTATTTTTTTAGATAAGTACGGTAATAATTCTTACCAGCAATGCTTAAAATGTTGCGATATTTAAAGAGATAGAAAAACTTGGTGCTTGTGCTGTTCAGCGGCCGTATTGAAAAATTATTTTTTGATAAAAACAATATACTTATTCAGCGTTATATTTTTACTCATTGTACAAAAAAGTAGAAAAAATTATCCACTAGAACTTTAATTACAAGTATTTTTCCATTCTGCGTATCATAACGGCGATTCGTTCACTAAGCCTCCATCTTCTTTCTTAAGAAGATTTCAATTATCTGCCCTAATATATTCATATATACTATTTTAATTATTTGAGATAATACAGCAAGTGGGTAGTAAGCTCAATAATAATTAAAATAATAGAGCTTAAAATATAATAATAGTAAAAAAACAAAAAACATTGTAAATAAAGATATTTTATATAAATTTAACGTAAAATGATGAGCCACTTCCTGACCATCAACTTCCAGTTGTTTTTAAAAATGATCTCCCTTGCAAATTATCTGCCCTTGAATTATTTTTAAGAAAAAAAATGGACGCTTACTGAACGAATCGCCGTTATGATACGAAAAATGGAAAAATACTTGTAATTAAAGTTCTAGTGGATAATTTTTTCTACTTTTTTTCTCCAGTGAGTAAGAAAATAATGCTTAATAAGTATATAATACTGTTTTTATAAAAAAATAATTTTTTTGTACGGCCGCTCATCAGCATAAGCACCGGACTTGGTGAGGGCTCAACAGTCTACCATATAACATAACACTTCTGACACAGCTGCTATACAACCTGCCCTTAATGTTGAGGGGAAACAGTTTGTGATATAAACAGGCAACAGCTCACACAATTATACCCACATTGTCTTCACTATTGTGATTTTACTGAGTTCACATCCCCCACCTGCGCTCAAAATCGGTCTACTATCTCTAGTTCTGTCTTCTTAAATACAGTTTCTCTGGACACATTTTGAATTAAATTCATCATTCCTTTTTTTTTTTTTTTCTATATTGGCTAAATTGTTAAGTCTACCCTACTATTTAAATGTTTTGGCTTTAAAAAAAATTTTTTTTTTTTTTTTTTAATCTTTTTTTTTTTAATTTTTTTTTTTTTTAAATCTTTTTTTTTTTAATTTTTTTTTTTTTTTTTTTTTAAATCTTTTTTTTTAATTAAGCACCAAAATCTTTTTAGGGATGATGGAATTTTATTTATTTTATTAAATATCAGCGGAAACTTTTAGCAGAAATGTATATTTGTTTCTTTTTTCATCTTCAGGATGTCTTGGGATGCACTTCTGATATGGATTTCCTGTTATGGCCACGCAATGATATTGACAAGATTGAATGCTTGCTCTTCTCTCGATGGAAAGGTGACAATGGAATATTCAAGCCATTGCAGGTAAGCACGAGGTGCACCCGTTAACTCCTCTAGTGAAGTTTGAAATAACATCACTACTTTAATTTCAATACAAAATAGTTTCAGGGATTTCTGAGAAGTGTCACTTTCATCTATGGAGAGACAAATCGGTACTTCTATCGAACATGAACCAGTTTCCGTGAACTTCGCGTCGGCAGCGTTCGGGCATGCTACGTAAACATCCGAGAGATAACGAGGCGAATGGTAGCAGCCGATAACTTTGATACGTTGTTGCGTCTTATTTATTTTTTATTTTCAAGAAAGAAAGCAAATAAAAAAAAAAAGGTGGCACTTCTTAGGTTGCTGTTCATTTACTATCTAAAGAAAAAATTTATAATATGCTATGAATCATATTAAGAAGATTTAATATGTTAGCTGTTGAAATGAATCTGATATGAATAGTCAAAGTAGCACTTCTGTGTAATTTTTGCACATTTTTTTTTTTGGTTTTAGAGGGAAGGAGTAATAAAATTTTGGCCAATGTTTAGACTGGTTTGATCTAATTAGTCCCTCGATTTATAAAATCGGGGGACTTATGTTTTGAGGCATGTCATCCATCCGTCCGGATTTTTCTCCACAACCATCCAGTGAATTTCTCTGAAATTTTGCATGAAGTTGTAACTTTGGTCAGGTAAATAAGTGACATTCTCCGATTTAAAAAAAAAAATCTGGTTAGCCCCCCAGAGGGTCAAAAGGCCCCAAAATGGCAAAAAATGACATTTTTCGCCCCATAACTTTTCATCCATCCATTCAATTTCTCTGAAACTTGGCCAAAATGTGGAGGCAATTGTTTCTAATAGAAAATAAGTATCGCTAACCTTGGAAAAAAGCTAGTTCGCGCCCCCAGGGGGTCAAAAGCCCTCAAAATGGCAAAAAATGACCCTTTTCTCCCATAACGTTTGATCCATCCATTCAATTTTTCTGAAACTTGGCCAAAATGTAGAGACACATGTTCTGGATATAAAATGAGCATCCTTGACCTCAGAAAAATTCTGGTTCGCGCCCCCAGGAGGTCAAAGGGGGATCAAAAATGCCCCAAATTGCCCAAATTTATTGCATTTTACACTCGCCACATCGAGTTACATACAAAGGGGGACCATGCACGCGCGGCTTGTTTTCAATCAAACTTTGAATGGTCATAATTTTGTGGCTAATTGTGTTAACAAAATAAATTTTATATCATTGTTTATGTTCGGCAAAGATCTATTTAACATTTTATTTTGGGATACCTACAAATAATAAGCCTTGATGTAAACAAATGTGAATGATTGTTACATATTTGAGCATCCGTAAAGTTTACAAGCGGTGAAAATAAAATTTTGGTGCTTATGCTGATTAGCGGCCATATGAAAAAATTATTTTTATATAAAAACAATAATATATACTTATTAAGCATTATATTCTTACTCACTGTACGAAAAAGTAGAAAAAATTATCCACTAGAACTTTAATTACAAGTATTTTTCCATTTTGCGTATCATAACAGCGACTCGTTCAGTAAGCGTCCATCTTGTTTTTTAAGAAGATTTCAAGGGCAGATAACTGAAATCTTCTTAAAAAACAAGATGGACGCTTACTGAACGAGTCGCTGTTATGATACGCAGAATGGAAAAATACTTGTAATTAAAGTTCTAGTGGATAATTTTTTCTACTTTTTCGTACAGTGAGTAAGAATATAATGCTTAATAAGTATATAATATTGTTTTTATATAAAAATAATTTTTTCATTTGGCCGCTAATCAGCATAAGCACCAAAAATTTTGGTTTGGGATACCTACAATTTGCAGTTTCGTACCCGACACGTTTTTGCTAACCATATACAGAAACAGACAACCAGAAGATGACGGCTTTTTATGCCGACTACTAGATTTGTCACAACCCCTACGATGGTGCGGAAGAGTTGGGGGGGGGGGGGGGGTGATTATTCTGGTTGTATTGTTTATTAATCTTTTTTGTTTGTTTGTCTTTCTTTTCTTCTCGCACATCCAGACTGTTTTTGAGTTTGCATACCACGAGTACGAGAAACAGCTGCTACACGTTGCCGTCCGCAACCAAAAGTCGGCTTTGATCATCAACAATGCTTTGCAGTCAATGTTTCTATTTGTGGACAAGCATGTTATCCAGGTGAGTGCATAGATCTTTTTTTAATTTTTTGGAGCGGGGATCACCACTTATCAAAGCCAAAAACGACTCGAGGGTAAATGTTAATAAAACGGAATGATGAGGAACACTATGGGAGTATTACCATCGATCGGTAATTATTTTTAAGCAAATATAGTTGGGAAATTAGTCAAAAACAATTTTAAAAAAATTTTTTTTTTTTTAACATATTTCACCCCAAACAAGGCAGGCCACCACTGTAGACGTAAGGGCCTATTGAGAATTAGGGTGAAAGTTTTTGGGGGTCATCCTAAATTGGGAGCTGTGCAGCGAGATGCTTGTTCACTTTAGTTTTAAATTTCTGCATGTTGGTACAGTCGGGGAAACGGGGGAGCAGGGAGGGAGTTCCAAAGGCCGGCAACACGAAGAAAGAAGCTTTTGGAGTAGAAGGCTCTCCGGCATCTGGGGACTTCCACAGTGAATGGATGGGATTTAGCTGATTGTCAGGTTGGTCGAGTGTATTTACGCTGAGGAGGCACCAGAGCAGCAAGTTCATAGGAGCACATTCCGTTGAAGTGCTTGTAAAACAAGCACAAGGATGCAACATTGCGGCGATGGGACAGGGGCTGAAGCTTGGTGGACTGTGAGGGACCTATTAGATTAGCGACTCTTTTATCTACTCAATTTTGACCTAGTTTACGTTAATACCAATTCTCAGCAAAGCAGCCATCTTTGTTTTTATTACTGACTAAACAAAAATGGCTGCTTTGCTGAGAATTTGTATTTGCGCAAACTTTAAAGGCTTATAACTTATATTTAACATTACATTTTTTAAAAGACGCAAATAGGTCACAAATGAGTATTGATTTACTCCTCTCCATGAGTTAGGCACAAGGCCAGTTTTTATCTTACTCCCACAAGTAAGATGTGACCCAAGGTCGGGTCGGGAAAGTGTGGTTTGAAAAGCCAGCGCCCGAGAGGGAGCACTCTGGCCATTAAAAATTGCCTGGGCAGCCCCGTCGGCATTTCCCGGTAGGGGCGTCTCAGGCAGTAAGCAATAAACTTACTCCTCCCCAAAGAGGGGAGGCGAAGCCTGGGAGGGTGGACCTCCTAGAACTGCACAGGACAGACCCATAGACCGGCGTAAATCAAGCCCGAAGGCCAAGACAATACCAGTCTATGGGGTGCAGTATCCATCGGAACAGATACTACACTTTGATCTTAGCCAAAAGGCCAAGGACAAACGTCACAAATGAGTAGGTAAACCAAAATAAATTGCTTTTGACTAATTTTCCAACTTTACTTATTTTTAAAAATAATTTTGGTCGCTAATAGTGACGTTACCTATTTGGGTCGGCACTTATCAGGGCCAAGAGGCTCAGAATGATTGTCAGCCGAAAGATGAAGAACACTATGGGAGTACTAAAATTGATCAATGAGATGTTTGATCACGTGTGACTTGGATTTGAAGACAACCAAGTTGTAATCAGTAGAGAAGCAGTCCCACGGGAAGGCCTTGCCAACAAACTCTGTCCATGGAAATTCTGCCTGATGCTAGAGGGAGAAAGGAAAGTCTTTTTTTGGGGTGCGTGCATAGATATTTCTTTTTTTTTTATTTTTTTACTAGTTGGTCGGCACTTATCAAGGCTAAGAGCCACTCGAGGATAAGGGTTAATGAAACGGAAATGATTATCAACCGAAAGATGAGGAAGACTATGGGAGTACTAACATTGTTCAATGGTATGAATGAACTAAGGAGAGTAGAAAGTGACTAACTTGGGTTTACTTTCAACAGCCTCGTAATATCTCGCTTCCCTTATTTTGTTCTTTAGTCCTCACATTTCATGAGCGATGTTTCTGACAAAGGGGGAAGAATTGCTGTTTTCTGGGTCAAAATCTATCCATCTGACACTCATTGTTGGCTAATTTTAGACCATAAAGTGTCTTTTGTTTTTGTTTTTTAGCTCCTTACATCAAGTGGCTTCATGCCTTGTCTGGGGCTATTTCCATTTTAAAAAAAGAGAAAGTTATTACTTATGGGGGAGTTATCCAGGTAACTTCATAGATTCACAGAGAGAGAGAGAGAGAGAGAGATAGACAGAAAGAGACAAAGAACCGCAAAGACAATGAAGAGAGAGAGACAGGGTTACGAATAGAGAGAGACAGACAGACAGACAGAGAGAGAGAAAACAAAAGAGAATAGGAGAGATATTATTTTTTATTTACCAGTGGGAGCGTTACTACTGTCGACCAAGGGAAGAATCTATTAAACGTGTACGCAGTGTGATGATGTATGGAAATAAAACCTGACCAGTGAGGGTTGCAGACATGTGTTGCATGGAGAAAAATGATACGATGGATGTGTAATGTGAGTCTTAAAGACAGGCTTAGATTTGATGACCTCAGAGGAAGATTAAATATGGACAGTATAGGGAGATGTGTGCAGAACAGGTGACTTCGATAGTATGTCCATGTTGAAAGAATGGATGAGAGTTTTCAGATTAGTAGATGTAGATCAGTTGAGGTAGCAGGTTCAGTTCACAAGCGAAGGCCAAAGAAAACATGAGAGGAAGTGATAAGGATGGACTGGATTGTTTTATTTTCTAACCGTTATTTTTAATAATTCAATTTTATTTTTAATAATTCGATTTTATTTTTAATAATTCAATTTCATTTTTAATAATTCAATTTTATTTTTAATAGTTCGATTTTATTTTTAATAGTTCGATTTATTTTTAATAGTTCAATTTTATTTTTAATAGTTCAATTTTATTTTTAATAGTTCGATTTTATTTTTAATAATTCGATTTTACTTTTAATAATTAAAAAAATGTTTATGTTCAACACAGATGTTTATTTTTATCCCCTTTCTTTTTTCCGCAGACTAAAAGTACGAAACTAATCATATTCAAGTTATGCAGTCTCTGTCTCTATATACCACAGGTGAGTAACGCGCAAGGATTTTGGCATTTTGTTTGGAAAATCTCTTTCTCTGGAAAGTTTTGCCGGTTTTATAATTTATTTGTTAAAACCAGGGATGTGGAGCCAATAACCAAAACGCCCAACTCCGATTGACACCTGAAATTTTGAAAGGTTCAATTCCGACTCTTGAAGTTTTAAAAGTTCTGATTCCTATTCCTGAAACTTCAAAACGGTCCGATAAAGTCTCTTGAAATTTTAAAAGGTCCGATTACGATTCCTGAGATTTTAAAAGGTCCAATTACGATTCCTGAGATTTTAAAAGGTCCGATTACGATTCCTGAGATTTTAAAAGGTCTGATTACGATTCCTGAGATTTTAAAAGGTCCGATTACGATTCCTGAGATTTTAAAAGGTCTGATTACGATTCCTGAGATTTTAAAAAGTCCAATTACGATTCCTGGGATTTAAAAAAGTCTGATTACGATTCCTGAAATTTGAAAAGGTCCAATTACGATTCCTGGGATTTTAAAAGGTCTGATTACGATTCCTGGGATTTTAAAAGGTCTAATTACGATTCTTGGGATTTTAAAAGGTCTGATTACGATTCCTGAAATTTGAAAAGGTCTAATTACGATTCCTGGGATTTTAAAAGGTCTGATTACGATTCCTGAAATTTGAAAAGGTCCAATTACGATTCCTGAGATTTTAAAAGGTTTGATTACGATTCCTGAGATTTTTAAAGGTCCAATTAAGTTTCTCAAAATTTGAAAAGGTCCAATTTCGATGCGTGAAATTTTTAAAGGTCTGATTTCAACTCACAAAATTTTTGACGGTCGGTCTAGTATCGATTCTGTTGTCATGTGACCATCCTCCCAGGCATTACTTCCTTTTTATTGGGTGGGTACAGTAGTATCTGTTTTGTTGTCATGATACCATCATTCCAGACATTACTTCCTCCTTTTGTGTAGTATCTGTTCTGTGATCATGATACCATCATCCCAGGGATTACCATCTCCATTTTTTTAAGGGGGTGGGTGTTGTGATATATTAGCAAATATCGACTGATAGGAATAGCGACCGACTGACGTGCAACAAAAAATGATGCTTGAAATTTGCGATTTATTTTGTTTTACTTTTGTTTTTATTTTAGGACCAGTTGATGCATTGGGGCCCCGGGGCTGTCGATGAAGTCTTGGCAGATCGTCAGGCTTAAGGCTGTGTGTGCCCGTCACGGGCGGACGGGCAAGCCACGGCATCCCCACCAGCAATGGTTACAACTCCTGTTTACTCTATACACACACACACATGCGTACGCAAGCACACACATACATACGACACGCTCTCTCTCTCTCTTCCCCCGTTTCTGAAGTTGCTTCGTAACAACCGAACCAGATGTGGCAATAGATGCTATTGTAATTGCATCTCGATGACCAATGTGACTATTGCATATGAGAAGAAACAAACACACACATATATATGTATGTATGTATGAAAATGTACATATGTATGTATACATACATATATATATATATATAGACACACACACACATTATCAACTACATATGACAAAGAAAGACAACAAAAAAGAAGATAAAAAACAATAAATTAACAAACTTTAAAACAAATTTTTTTTAAAAGTTACGCACACACCAAAAAAAAATTTACACACATACCGAAAAAAAAAAAAATTTACACACATACCGAAAAAAAAAAAAATTTACACACATACCGAAAAAAAAAAAAATTTACACACATACCGAAAAAAAAAATTTACACACACACCAAAAAAAAAAAAATTACACACACCAAAAAAAAAAAAATTTACACGCACCAAAAAAAAAAACTTTACGCACACACCAAAAAAAAAAAATAATCGAGAGAGTCTGCTGGACAAGAATTCAAAAAACGTTTGTTTCTTTTTTTTCTTTTTGTTGAATTTTTTTTTAATTCAATTTTCTTTAACCTTCTCAATCTGTTCTTGCTAAAAAGTCGTTTTTATGTATTTGTCAAAACATTTTTTCTAGGTACTGTAATATATATGTGATATATATATATATATATATATATATGAAGATAAAATACACAATATGTCATAAAATAAAATGTCGTGGAGACAAATGGAAAAAAACAAATTAAATACAGAAATAAAACAAACAAGAGATTGATCAGTTTTATTTGGATCTATGAACGTCTTTAGAAAAAGTTTCTGGAGATGTTCGTAGATTTGAACGAAACCGGTCAATCTCTTGTTTTGTTTATTGTTCTTGTGTTTAATTTGTTGTTTTCATTTTTGTCTTTCACTACATATATATATAAATATATATATATATGTATATATATAATAAGTAAAAGGGGGTTATCTTGAAAACTTTTACTGCGGTGAAGGGTTAAAATAAACCCCTTTTAATTATATATTATTGTTAGAAAGCTCTATCTGAAAGGATATCGAGACCTTTGTGTGCAAGAATTGGCTTTGTTGGTTCAGATTTACACTTGTATAAAGTGGTCAATCCATTCTTAGACAGAGCTTAATATTACATAAAAAGATCCATGGTTTCACAAACTCACATTCGATCTTCAGGCGGTGTAACCTCCGAATTTAGAGTCGAATTTACAATTTACAGTCGAATTGTAAATCTGGCCCCAAATTCAGAGATTAGACTGTTTAGAGAGTGCGTGGAACCATTTTAATGGGATCCAAAAACAACTTTTCCTTTTATGTTATATATATCTATATATATATATATATATATATATATATAATGAAATGAAGGAGAATGGAAAGGAATTAGAGAAAGCAAAAGCCAAATCAAAATTCAATTCAAAAGTTCAATGCAAGGTATATTCCGCAAAAAGGCAATTTATTCAAGTTAAATTTTCCTTAAGCCAGGCTTTTCAAAGATCAAAATCTTATCATCAGAGGAAGTCGCTGGGATAGATAAGTTGGCAATGGCCAAGATTTAAAATTTACTTCTCGTGCCTCTAACGACCTACCTATCTACATCGTATCCTCTCCGCTGGACTCTTCGACACCGGACTTTTTGGCAATCAGACATTTGCTTGCACCCTGGCACAGTTTTGCCCTACGTTTCTTTCCCTACAACTTTTATTTTATTTCATTTGTTCAAATTTTAAATCTTGGCCATTGCCAACTTATCTATCCCAGCGACTTCCTCTGATGATAAGATTTTGATCTTTGAAAAGCCTGGCTTAAGGAAAATTTAACTTGAATAAATTGCCTTTTTGCGGAATATACCTTGCATTGAACTTTTGAATTGAATTTTGATTTGGCTTTTGCTTTCTCTAATTCCTTTCCATTCTCCTTCATTTCTACCTGCTCTATCCTGGATATTGAGCTGTATACTCTTCACAATAGGGTTTTACCTTTCCTAAAAGTTCGCTTTTAGTACACCACTTTATATATATATATATATATATATATATATAAAGTATGAAAAATTTTGATGCAAAGCGCGATTAATCTAATTTCTTCAACGTGAGAAATTATACGATAAAAGATAAGAAAATCTCAAATCTTGAATCCGACCATGAAAACTTATTTTAATTTAAGGCAAAAAAAAAATGGTCGGAAGTCGCAAGTAAAAGAAGTTTTGGGGTGTGGGAGAATTATGAAATGGAGCACTTTTGGGTAGAGTCAACTTAACATTTTTGAAAATAGTGTTTATCGCAGTTTGCATTTGAAATTTTCACACAAAATGTATATATATATATATATATATATATATATATATATTGCGGGGCTGGATATAAACAAAGAATACCACAAAGTGAAAAATGAGATGTATATATATATATATATATATATATATATATATATATATATATATATATATATATAATAATGTAATAATTTTGAATGTACTTTTTAAAGCATTTTTATCCATCTGATCGTTTATGCAGATTTTAAGACACCTTAATCTTGGTATTGATAAACTCCAAGTTTGTTTCAACAGCTTCATCGGTGAATCTTCTCCAATAAATAAAACCCCAAATTTATTTATTTATTGGAGAAGATTCGCTGATGAAGCTGTCGAAACACCTTGAATTTATCAATACCAAGTAATGTATGTCTTGAAATGGACAGAAACGATTGTATGGATAAAAAGGTTTTAAAAAAGTAAATTCTGAACATTATTTATTTGATTTATCTAGTAATAAATATAAGCACTATTCAGCTCTCGATCCACTTTTTGTGTGAATTTAAAGGAATTTAAATATATATATATATATATATACATATATATTATGCATATATATTTAAAGGAATTTAAATATATATATATATATCATGTGTCTCGTGTTAGCAGGAAAAAACTATCAAACTGCTCGATTGTATTTTATTTGAATACTATACATTCCTGCATCCGCTGGAGATACCCGGGTTTCGTCTATCTGATCATCCAGGAATTAGGGAAATTCTGAGTTACAATAATCCCAGAAGAGTTGTCAGTCTCTGTTTGTGTGGACGAGCTGGTAGAAAACACCCAAGATGGAAATACAGTGTCCTGACTATCGTGAGACTTTTATGACTCTGGAAATATTGTAATCCGGGATTTTTCCAGATTCTTGGATGACCAGATGGACAAAACCTGCGTATTTCTAGCAGATCTAGTAATGTATAGTATTTAAATATATATATATATATATATATATATATATATATATATATATATATATATATATATATATATATGTTGCAGAAGTTCAGATCAACATGATCCCTCAGATTTCAAGCTGACAGATCAAAATGATTAAAGCCAGTGAGTGGTTTATAATTAAAACTCAAGAAAACCCAGTATTTTGCCTGAGTCCACTCCCCCAGCTTGAAACCTAAGGTACCATGTTTATCCGAACTTCTGTTCTAAATAAATATTACGCTTTTATTATTAAATAATCGAGTGCTCTATTGGATTTCTTTCTACCTAACAAAACAAAGAATTATATATTTCTTTTTTTTCTTTACTATTTTTGTGGTTTTTCTCTTTAATTTTTTTCCTGCATTTTTTTTAGCCAAGGTATATTCTTTTCTGGAAACTTTTACGTTGTTCTATTTTCCAAAACGTCATTTTAATTAATTTATATATATATATATATATATGTGTTCAGAGTTGAATGGCTTCAATAGCAATCCAAGTAAGAGAGCTCAATGTACTTATTAACAGAGCAGGAATAAATTTAAAAGAAAAAAATAAACACACATTAGGGCTGTTCGCATTATAAATTATTTCAGCCTAGATGGGTCTCCTCAGACGCATACACAGCCACATTTCAGTTCCGAAATGGGGTTGTCACGCATCTGAAGAGACCCATCTAGGTCGAAATAATTTATAATGCGATCAGCCCTAATGTGTGTTTAGTTTATTTCCTTTAAATTTATATATATATATATATATATATAGTATGAAAATATATCTATGCCAAGTAATGTACACGGAGGTGTTCATGTTTCATTCCCGCAGGAAATCATCAGGCTAAATGCACAGATTTTTTGTTAGTGATTGCTTTTATATCTAAGTAGTGTTTACTCTAGCTAACTAATCAATCGGATTCGGGGCTATTATTTTCATTGGCCAATGGCCGAACTCCTCTCAAACAAAGGATTGGCTGCCCTTTTTTTTGACACCCTTTGCTTTTGTCTGGGTGTTGGTTTGGTGCACCTCGTTTTTAAGTGGATCTAATTAACGGGCGACCTTATTTTAACACGTGGGAACTGAAATAATTTATCTCTTCTATTTTGTTACTCGTAGCTATATAAGTTAATACAACAAGATATAAGAGGCAACTAATATCTTTAATTAGTGAACATCCGGATAAAACTGAAGCTTAATATACTGGATAGAGCATTAATAGCACTAGATAAAGTGAAAGAATAAAATAAGGTGCGAATCAGATTTTATTAGCATTCCATGTTCATGCAAAGTACTTTAAAGTCCTTAACTCATGAGTTTTCAAAGAAAATCTTCTCCTCAGAGGACCATTACCACAATGACATTACTGCAGGTAAACTTGTTAACTTTGAAAATATATTTTTAAAAATTACATAAAAATACATAGAAGTATATAAAACATTAAATGTATCGGCCCAAAACATATATATATATATATATATATATATATAT
Organism: Sepiola atlantica; assembly: GCA_963556195.1. Lineage (NCBI taxonomy): Eukaryota > Metazoa > Mollusca > Cephalopoda > Sepiida > Sepiolidae > Sepiola > Sepiola atlantica. The sequence continues at coordinate 7,099,851 of OY744553.1, forward strand.
ATATATATATATATATATATATATGCGGGAGTAAACATGAAATGAGAGTTTCAGACAAAATATGAAATTGGTTAAGCAAATGTGGAAAAGCGGATTAACAAACTAGTAAAAATAATGACACAAACACGTCATTGTAGTTGGGCCAAGATATTCCCGTCGATGGTTGCAACCATATTCATTTAGAAGAGAATCTTATATATATATATATATATATATTAACAAGTAAAGGATGAGAATAAAGATTGTATAAAATACAATATCTATTAAGTCATCAGTTGTTCAAAACAAGGAGTTTCAAATAAAAGAAATTTTTATTATTTCTTCCTTAAGCCATGGCTTTTCAAAGAATACTATCTTATCGTCAGAGGAGTCCCTGTTTTCAGTTGAGTTTTTTGATTCGTCACAATGTTTGTGTACAACTCAGTGTCCACATCGCTTGACCAATCGTCACCAAACTTGGTCAAAATATCAGTCATGATCTAACTTAGAACTGATGTAATTTTGGGATTTCTAGGTCAAAGGTCATAGAAAAGGTGAAAATCACAAGACAATCAATTCACTTCTGGTCATCATAGACACTCGCTACTTGGCCCATATTGTAGTCAGTGAAGTCCGGTGTCTTATATCACCTTGACTTTCAAATGTTTGGTCATTGTCGAAATTTTGATGGAATTTCAAATTTGATGCATGCATCCGATGCGCTTGTGTAACAGTGACTGACCACCATTCAAATTTCAGCCTGATCAGATAAATGGTTTTTGGGTTATCAGCGTTTCCACGACATAACTTTGGGAATACTTCATACAATATGGAGAAGTATGGCCCAGATTAGACTTTGGCTCATCTTTACGTTGTCAGGCGGAGTATGCAGTCTCAGGACTTGAGAATTGAACATTTAAAAATTCCACGTTAATACAGACTAAATTCCTTCCCTTGTTTCCAACGTAAATTTTATTTTTAACTTGGGCAGCCATCTTGTATTTTTTTCTTTTTCTACTTATATGCATTCGCCATGATGACAAACTTCTATTGTCCAGAAACCCATGGTAATCATATTAGACATATGAATACACATATAGTACATTTATCTAATATATGAAGTTATCTTGTCAGATTTTTCATGTTAGGCCTAAATAGCAATAGATCTGACAAATCGATGTTTGATTCTGACTAGCGATTTCTTCCTTTTTATCCTTGCAGCATGTTCTTTACACTAAAAATATGTAATTCGCTTTAGTTTCTTTCTGAAAATAATTATTCTGACCAGGAAGATTATTACAATGGAGACAATTTTAAATAATGACCTAAAAGGTTCAAAATGTAAGGGAGATAATTCCTATTTTAACATAATTGTAAAAATATATGAGTTATTTCACTTAGATGTTTAGGTCTTTTTATTTTTCATCTCTTCATAACTTACACATTTTTTTTTTAAATTTAAACTAAAATGATATTGATGAATCTTGGGCTATGCCGAGTAGGTACAACTAGTATATATATGTATATATATATATATATATATATATATAAGTTTAGTGGGAAAGAACCCCACAGAGTGCTCGATTATTAAGAAAAAATTCAAAAATAAGAGTGTAATATTTATTTATACATGTAATTACAAAGGATTAAGACAACGTCGGTACCGTCGGTTTCAAATCCAAAGATTTTTTTTTGGGGGGGGGGGGGGTTGAAACCGACGGTACTGATGTTGTCTTAATACTTTTTTAGCGGGAATTACCATATCAGTAAGCACCAAAATCTTTTGCAAATTAACTAAAATGACTTTCAAAATATATATTCTCTCTTTTTTTTTTTTGTTCTCATTTTTCTTATTTTATTTTAATTTAAAACACTTTTTTTAATCAAAAAAAGGTTTTGTAATTTTTTGGATTTAAAAAAAAAAAAATTTTTTTTTGTTTAATTTAATTTAAATTTTTGATTTTCCTCTTTGTTTTCTGAATCAGGGCTTGGAAAATCTTTCTCCATCCTCCTTTGCATAATCACATCAAATTCTAAGAAAAAGAAGAAAGAAAAGAAATACTAAGACGACAATCCCCAATTTTTTCCAATCCCCGGGTTCCCCACCCCACACCCGACGGACAGCACCAAAATCTCGCCCATCCTTGGCTTTCTTCTTCTTCCTTCTCTATCCTAAAACACAAAATGACTGTACTAAGAAAAGGCTATAATGTCTGGGACGAGGGGGGGATAAAAAAAAACCCATTAAATGCCGCCATGCCCCCTCACCCGTGTTTCCCCTCCCATTCCCCCTTGCCATTTCATCTCTGTCAGTCCGCACTGGTGGATTGAACAAAGAAATTCCACAAACGTATATCAATCAACATGGTTGGGATTAAAACAACATCAAAATAAAAATTAAAAACAAAAGAAAAGAAAAAAAAACGTGTTCAGAAAATATTTGATTGTGTCAGATTTAAGATTTTTTTTAATTCTAAAAAAAAAAAATTATTACTTAAAAAAAATTGTTATATTTATAGGAACTATGGATTATAAAAAATATTTTTTAATTTGCAGAAACTATGAATCAATTGTTTTTATTAATTATAGGAACTATGAATTAAAATATTTTTTTTATTTATGGGGACTATGAATTATTAAAAAAATATGTTTTAATTTGTAAGAACTATGAATTATTTTTTTTAATTATAGGAACTATGAATAAAAAAAATTATATTTATAGGAACTATGAATTAAATTTTTTATATATATTTATAGGAACTATGAATTATTTTTAATTCATAATTGCTATGAATATAACAATCTTTTTTAATGCATAGTTCCTATAATCTTTTTGTTTTGTTTTTGAATTTTTAGAATTCATAGTTCCTATAAATATATTTTTTTAATTTTTGGAATTCATAGTTTCTATAAATGTAACAATTGTTTTTAATTCATCGTTCCTATGATTAAGAAATATTTTTTCTTTAATTATAGAACTATAAATTAAAAAAACAACTTTTTTTTCTTATCTTAGTTTAAAAAAATTTTAATTACAAAAAGAATATGAGGTGGTGTATATTTTTAGCCGAGAAGTGCGTTCACTTTTTCTTTTGTATATATTGTTCTGTATTTGAAGACTTTGGCAGTTTTTAATTTCCGAGGTTAATAATTCTTTAAGAGAATCACTTCATGGACTTTGGGCTGATCGTGGTTCCTTAACAAGTACATCTTTTTAGCAGTTTCCCCCTTTTTTTTTTTCTTTTTTTTTTTTTTTCTTTTTTTTTTCTTTCTTTTTTTTCTTTTTTTTTCTTTCTTTTTTTTCTTTTTTTTACGCAGTTATCGTTGTACTCTGCAAGATCTTTCAAGCTGCATTAGTTAGGGGTAGGGTTAGTAGAAGGCAGGCAAGGCAATGCTGCATCGTATGTCCCTCCTCTCCATATTTGCAGCCCCATCTGGCCGTAGCAACTATTGATCGCCCACTTCTCAGGCGGTTGAGTGTCTGAGTCAGGAAGGCTTCAGAAGGGGAGATTCTCATGTCAATAGGAGAGGGGAGGTATTCTCTAGCCGTCTGGTCCACAGCTGTAGTCTAGTCTCTTCCTGAGATGTTGTTAGGGGCTCGATATGGCTGAGGAAGCTTCTCCTTGACAAAAGCCGCTGGACCGTTGGTTCACGTCCATGAAAGAAGATGGCGTTCAGCATTGATAGCCTTTGTGATCTCTGCTCGGCTGGCAATTTCCTGTCGCACATCTACAGGGGCAATGCCAGTAAGAAGATGCAAATTGCTCGGGTTGGTCGGTTTCAGGCAACCAGTGATCAAGCGGCACGTGTAGCTCAATTCCTGCCCTAATTTATTGGAATGGATTAATCTCTTCCAAACGGGACACGCGTACTCGGCAGAGGAACAGACGGAAGGCTAGTTTAACTTCCTTCTCGGTTGTATGGGTATATGATATATAAGTAATTAAATAATTTGATTCAAATTCGCTTGGGAAAGAGCTCGCTTGAAGTTATCTATACGAACGTCAATTCCTGAAAAGCACGTAAACCCATCTCATGCAAATCTTTTTCTCTTGAAACTTGATTTGAATATGGTTTCAATCCATCTAAACTCATCAGTGTAGCTAAACGTAGCAAGTGTATCGCCGGCAGGATTCGAACCCGAACGATCGGTTATGCCCAAGTGTGATCAGCAGTCAAGTACCTTATCCACTGTGACAACAAGCTCTCCACTCACACTAGAAGAAATTATAATGTTATATGTACTTTCTTTGTTTACATATACCGTGCGACCAGTAACTGATAGAAATCTATTCTTTATAGAAGATTATTGTTTTATTCTTACTGGAAACCATTATTTCCTCTACCAGAGAGCTCGACCTATAAATATATATAATAGGAGGTGGGGGGGTCAAGTATCTGACAAAATAGTTGAAAATAACAGTGCAGAAAGTTATTTGTTCATTTTTGTTTTAATCCTGACATGATACACCTTAAGTGATTTCTTAAATGTTAAAAAATTGAATGAAACAAACCCCCGAAAAATTCAAACTTACATTTGCCATGACATTGAAAAAAAAAAAAAATCCATTTTATCTGTTTTTTTTGTTTTGTTCAATTTTTACTATGATGAAGCCAACGTTCCAGGCGAAACATGTCGGTGAACTAAATTAAATAGGACAACTTGAGCGCTTTCCACGCCGTTATTTTATTACTAATCTTTCCGGGGTGTCGATGAACGTTAAAAAGAGACTCTATTCTTTTCTAAAAGAGTTGGTTCTTTTTTAGAGTAGTGCCTCCCACAAGAAATACAAGCTATCTTTGGTTTCGAACCATACTTACTCGAGCCGGAAATTATTTTCTATCCGCCAATTTATAGGCTCCAAAATCACTTTCGAATTTCGAAGTCTCGTACAGACAAGTTTAAAGGCTTCAAAATCACCTTCCAATTAATTTCCCACATCGCCGTTTTCTTAACTGATTGTCCCTACCCGGCATTGCCCAGGATTAAATAGTGTATTAATCCATTATATAAAGGGGCAGTTGTCTGTCTGTTTGTCCACGAGTCAGAAACTACACAAGACACTTCCTCAAAACTTATATATTCTTTTTCAGCATTGCTTCAGACAGAATATGGACATATTTTTTTTAATCCTTTTTTTTTGGGGGGTAGGGGGTCATTTAGAGCCATTTTTTTTTTAAAAGAAAGATGTTACATGTACTTTAACTCTTCTGTTTTGTTTTCCATGACCCCCACCCCCACCCACCCGGGCAACGCCGGGTAGCCATGTTAGTATTGAGTAATGAATTATCCAATAAAGAGAGAGAGAAGAAGAAGAAAAAAAAACGGACACTGAGATTAAAAGCGGGACCGTAAAATGTTCAATCTGATCCTCTGTCATCTGAACTTTATACAGCAGGTTGGTCATGTGATAAAACTTAGTCTGTATAAATGTAATTTGTTGGTTTGTCAGTTATTAGTGAAAAATGTCACCATTGTAAAATAATTCCGAGTGGGATACAATTTTATTTGACAGAAATTGAATAGAAATGCATTTTTTGCTGTTAAGAACATGATTGATCCGCGTAGATTGTTTCTAATAAAAAAAATATTGGTTTTAAGTTCATGTTACCAATATATTTGAATTAATTAATTATATATATATATATATATATATATATATATATGGGTACTTTTTTACAGTAGGACCCGCGCTAAAAAACCCTTCTGTTCGAATCTTTAGTCTCTAGTATATATACAGCATTTCCGTTTAAAATCTTGTATTATTTACTTAAATAACATAGAGCCCTTTTGTATGCAATATATGTATGATTAATAAAAAACGCTTTCGCATTTATTCATTTAGATATATATATATATATATATATATATATAATATTCTGACTCCTACTGGATCCATAGTTATAGAATTCCTGATGCCCGACCTATGTTATAAACTAAACCATTTTTCTGCTACCATATACTATATACAGCAGGTTAGTTATGTGATAAAACTTAGCTTTAATAAATGTAATATGCTGCTGTTTCTATTAGTTTGTCAGTCATTATTAAAAAATGTCACCATTGTAAAATAATTCCGAGTGGGATACAATTTTATTTGGCCGAAATTAAATAGAAATGCATTTTTGTTCTTAAGAACATGGGTCAAGTTTCTACAAAGTAAACTGAACAATCCAAATAAAATATTGAGTTTGTAGGCCGTAAGCTATCGATGACAATTATTGCGAAATAGACCTGGTCTTCTTTATTATATGTTTACACTTGGGAATTCGAATGTGATTTTGAAGCCTTTAAATTCTTAATCAAAACATAATTTCTGGCTAGAATTAAAATGTATTAGCTTGACTTACTTTGACTTATGTGTGCAGATAAGGGAGCTTTGCCACATACTTGAGAACAAAATTCCGCCACTTATCTTGGTCTTGGGCCAGTCGTTCAGCTGTCAGGAGTAGCATACTACTATCAACTGTTATTTGGTCGGTCCATAGCTGGAGACTGGTAGCCAGAAAACATGTCAAAACAACGTTAATCTGTTGCTTTTTTTATTTTTAATAACGTTGTTGATGGTATCTGCATTTCTTCGTCTATCTTGCAAAGTAACTTTACGAGTCAAGTATTGTGGTTCATTTGTGCTACTAGACCAAAGATAAACAGTGCTTCTCAGAGGCAGAATCTCACAAAGACCTAAACTCTTTTGGTAATCATAACTATTACCTACATAAATTATTTTAAAGGCAAAACCGTTGGGAAATTAGTTAAAAAATTATTATATATATTTTGCTTTACATACCCATTTGTGACCTATTTGTGTTAAACCCAGGCTGACTGCTGGAGATAGCTGCCAGACAGTCTACTCAAAGAGGATTATCATGGAGACAATCTACGAACATTACTTTTTGGTCTCAGCATGATGCTCTGTTTTTATGAGGCACCTATCTCATTTCAAAGAGAAAATGTAATATTTAAAATAAGTTTAAAGCAATTTAATTTGCCGCAAATAGTGAGTGAGTAAAATAATTTGTGTTCAGTCATTACAGAAGGTAAGTACATAACCGGATTATTTTACTCGCACTTACGGCAAATAAAATTGCTTAAAACTTCTTTTAAATATTTTTTTTTTTTTAATGTCAATAGGTCACAAATGAATAGTTAAAACAAAATAAATTGCTTTTGACTAATTTCCGTAAAAAATAATTTACGTCACCTATAGGAATAAGGTTATAATTCTGATAATTAAAATTACAAAAAAAAACAAATTCCTAAAAATTTGAGAATGAAAAAGTCTTTAAATATATTTAGGGGGGGTGGGGGTCATACCTCATTTTTCATAAAGTTTTTTTTATATTTTGCTTTTTTTCCCATTGTATTTTTTTATCTTCAAAGTCCCCTTTTTTTCTCTTTACATCTGACAGTCATGATTTTATGAATATGTTATACTCTTGTAAGACAATAAAAATGAAAAAAAAACTTTCAAAAAAAAAAATTGGAACCAAAAAAATATATAAAAAAATCAAATTATTTTGTTTTTGTTTATTATTGTACAAATGTACAAGCGCCGTCAAAAATTAGAGAAATTAAAAAAAAAATTATCCTCTGTCAGTGTTCGCACTAATAACAGAGATGCGAGTTGTTTTTTCTTTTTTTTTTTTTTATACAGCAAAAGCAGATTTCCGCTTAAAGCGTTTAATGTGAATTCTGTTTTTTTGGTTAAAGTTTGATTCTTTTTTTTTTTTTTTTTTTTAATACGAAAAGGCTGATTTCTGCTAAATTTGGCAGGATTTTATTTCTCCCTGATGTGATTGCGACTGAGATAGGAATATTTGCTGACGACACACACATATCTCAGGCAATGGCCGAATCCTTAGAAAATGAACTCCAGTCTGTAGTGGCGTGGGGTCAAAAATGGACGGTAACTTTTAATGCCGCAAAGACAAAGCTACTTTCCTTCAATAACTACAAGAAACCTCTTCAACCACCGACTGTCATGGCAAATAACACCCTATCTGAGAGTTCATCATTCAAACTCCTCAGCCTAACTTTCACAGATAACATGAATTGGAACAAATACATTGAAGACATTGCCAAGACTGCTGCAAAGAAGGTGGGTTCCCTCTACCATGCTAGTAAACTTCTCACACCTGACATTATCCTGTATCTCTACAAAGCCACCATCCGCCTATGCATGGAGTATTGTTGTCACATATGGGCTGGTGCATCATCCACTAGTCTCTCTGTCTTAGACAAGGTCCAAAAAAGAGTCGCCAACTTATTAGGTGCCTCACTATCCCACCGCCGCAATGTTGCTTCCTTGTGCCTGTTTTACCAGTACTTCTATGGACTGTGCTCTGATGAACTTGGTGCCCCCATGACGCAAATTCACTAGACCAACCCAACAATCTGCCAAATTCCATCCATTCACTGTGGAGGTCCCCAGATGCCGAAGAGCTTTCTACTCCAAAAGCTTTCTTCGTGCTGCTGGACTCTGGAACTCCCTCCCTGCTCCCTGTTTTCCTGACGGTACTGACATACAGAAATTTAAAACTGATGTAAACAGACATCTCGCTGCACAGCTCTCAATTTAGGTTGTACTTGCGTGACATTTTTCTTCAAATTATCATCCTGAGGAAGTCTTACAATAAAGACGAAACGTTGATGAATATATAAAAAAAATATCTTGGTTTATTCCTTTTTTCATTTCCCATATATATATATATATCTTTATTAGGCCTTAGGCATAAGTTTCAGAGAAGGAAAAAAGAAACTACTGTCGATTTTTAAGACTACATTTTATACTTCAGAAATTTTTTAGATAAGGATTTATAATTTGTATCATTTTGATTATTTGGACTACTATTCTCATCTTATATTAATTGTGAACCGGTTTGAGTGAATTCACTGGCCACGATTGTCCCACACGTTGTGCGATCTAACCAGTGCTGCAACAAAAAATTCTCATTCAAAGTCGAATCCCAAATCCAGTTTAGAAACAAGCCGTGCATGCGTGGTCCCCCTCTGTATGTGACTCGATGTGGCAAGTGTAAAATGCAATAAATTTGGCCAATTTGGGGCATTTTTGACCCCCTGGGGGTGCGAACCAGAATTTTTCTGAGGTCAAGGATGCTCATTTTATATCTAGAACAATTGCCTCTACATTTTGGCCAAGTTTCAGAAAAATTGAATGGATGGATCAAACGTTATGGGAGAAAAGGGTCATTTTTTGCCATTTTGGGGGCTTTTGACCCCCTGGGGGTGCGAACCAGATTTTTTCCAAGGTCAGCGATACTTATTTTCTATTAGGAACAATTGCCTCCATATTTTGCCCAAGTTTCAGAGAAATTGAATGGATGGATGAAAAGTTATGGGGCAAAAAATGTAATTTTTTGCCATTTCGGGGCCTTTTGAACCCCTGGGGGGCTAACCAGATTTTTTTTTAAAAATCGGAGAATGTCACTTTCTAACTTGACAAAAGTTACAACTTCATGCAAAATTTCAGAGAAATTCAATGGATTGTTGCGGAGAAAAATACGTACGGACGGACGGAAATGCCTCAAAACAGGTCTCCCGATTTTATAAATCGGGGGACCAACAAGTAACAGGTTTATTTGTTGGAGGTTACAAATGTAATTCATGTTCCTAGGTTGAATGGCAGACTTGCAAAATGAGATTTTTCCCGACCCCCCAAAAAGATAAGTCCAATCAGCACAATCCTTTAGCTAAGAGCCCCAGTGGGCCAAATTTATCTGGACAGACGCATAACTCCCACTGACCCCAAACCCTCTCAAAACCAAACTGCCTGTTATTCCCAGGTCTCACCATCTCCTAGAGTCCTTTCTTCCTGATCGGAAGTCTTAGATTTCAGTCTTTCTCACAAGTCACCATTCGATCACCCAGGCCGACTGCTGGAGATAGCTGCCAGACAGTCTACTCAAAGAGGATTATCATGGAGACAGTCTATGAACATTACTTTTTGGTCTCAGCATGATGCTGTTTTTATGAGGCACTCATCTCATTTCAAAGAAAAATAAGATTCTGGGTGGCCCAATATAAAATCAGACATTTTCACATTCCTCTGTGCCTCCCCTTTTCCCCCGAACATCTATGACTTGCAACGGCTGCCATTCGCATGCATCATTAAAACATACAGCCTCCTGCAGGTTTACATTCATATTTGTTAGCTCCTATGAAAGAATGGTAGTTTTTTTTTTCTTTTTCCTAAACCATAAACAATTTCAAGAGATGGGTTTAGCTAGTATTCATTCAGATCTTCAAGGACAAGGAATGGTTGAGTCTGCAAGCTGAAAGAGAATGGTTAGATGAGATTAAACAAGACATGTTTGCCGTTTTCTTTATAAATATAATTTATTTTCTAAGTTCCATTTTCTTTTTTTCAGCCACGTGCTGATGTATGAATTACATTCTATGAAGCTAGCAGTTGAGGCTCGCGTCTCCCGTTGTGGTGAGGTGTAGACTGACTTTCTCTCACTAAAGAGAAAAGGAAGAATATCCACTAGTGACAGACAGTCCATTCAAAGGGGGTTCATCATGGAGACAATCTACGAACATTACTTCTTGGTCTCAGAGCATGATTCCCTATTTTTATGAGGCTCTTATCTCATTTCAAAGAGAAATAAGATTCTGGGTGGCCCAATATAAGATCAGAGATATTTTCAAATTTCTGTGCTCCCTCTTTTTTCCTTTGGCCAAGCATCTATCATCTGCACCGTTTGCCATTCTCATGCAACACTAAAACATGCAGCAGAAACTACTGTCGATTTTTAGGACGACATTAAATAAATAATACACAAAGGTATAGAACTAGCAGAAAATATACCATTAGAATAATTACGAATCCAAAAAAAAAAACGAAAAAAGAACATATATTAACATACGTCTCTACACAACAAAAAATAATATAGAACCCTTCATAAAAATAACAAGAAAGCTAACCCTACTCAACCAAAATCACAAACTAAGCAACATATTAAAAACAACGAAAATAATCAAAAGCAAACGCCAACAAAAAAACCTCAATCAAATGTTAAGTACGTCCAAACTCAACCATTACATAACACAAGGGGTCACAAAATGCAACAACGGAAGATGTGGGGGTTTTGACATACTACTAGAAGAGAACTCATATACATTTAAAAACCCAATATACAGAATTTTTTTTAGATAAGGATTGATAATTTTTATCATTTTGATTATTCTGACTACTATTCTCATCTTATATTCACAACATTTCGGCCGATGTAATCTTTTTGAACTCGGGAACAGAATTTTGAACTGGACCCTTTATTTTATCCATGACCGGATAGAAGCGTTACTTATTATATTATTCATAGTTATATCGCCTGTAGTAAGGATTGAACCGTCAAATTCTAGAAGAGTGTCACTTCCATTGCTAATCAATCCCTTTAACTGTTGTGCTACGAGTTATATGTGGACAATTCTTGTATGAATTTGGCAAGTCTTAACCCTCTTATCGCGACTGTCACAAAATTGCGACAAGAAGTCTACCACCTCTAGTAGCAGACGATACTTCATGCAAAACTGGTTTTATTTGCAATATAAGACACAACAGCACAAGTTTACAAAAAAAAAAAAAAAAAAAAAAAAAATTTGAGCAATTGACTCGTATGTGAATGAAAGAAAATGACAAGTTAAATTTTACAATTTATTTTGAAAGTCCTACTTATATGCTACAAATGTCTGTGTTTGTAAGCTTAACCTTTATATATTATGCCCAGAGTAATTTTAAAAGTAGGTGTAAAAAGATTTGGTCTTTCTGAAAGCAGACAGTCAGTTGAAGCTGTGTGTCTCTCCAGGCTCTTAGTTGATTTTGTATTTTGGGCCACACAGAATCTTATTTCTCTTTGAAATGAAATAAGTGTTTCATAAAAACCAGGAAACATGCTGAGACCAAAAAGTCATGTTCATAGATTGTCTCTATGATAAGCCCTCTTGAGTAGATTGTCTGGCAGTTATATCTAGTGGTCAGCCTCTGAGTGGTCAAATCGTGACCAGTGAGAAAGATGGGAATCCAAGATTTACGGTGAGGAGGAAAGGATTCCAGAAGATGGAAAGGGGAGGGAGGAGACCTGGCCCTCTGGGCATGACGGGTGGGGTCTTTCTGAGAGCTGGCAGTCAGTTGAAGTTGGACGCTCAAGGTGGCAGTTGGTTTTCGGTGGTCCTCGAGAACAGAGGGTCTGTTGTGTTGATGGGACTTAGATTTTAAGTGGCCGGGATAAGAGATCTCATTTTGCAAGTCTGCCATTCAACCTAGGAACACGAGTTTCATTTGTAATCTCCAACAAATAAACCCGTTACTTGTTTTAAAACTGGAGGAATTGTGATTCTACTTCGGATGAGACTTCTTTGTTGTAGCACTGACCGAGTCGGACGCCAACGTTTTCTGAGGGCTGGTGGTCAGTTGGGTCGGGTGCCTCTCCAGACAAGGTGAGCCTTTGTGTTCATGGGACTTACATTTTATGAGGCCGGGATAAGAGATCTCATTTTGCAAGTCTGCCATTCAACCTAGGAACACGAGTTTCATTTCTAACCCCTCAACCAAAAAACATCTGTTACTTGTTTCTAAACTGAACTCATGAAGTAATGTTCTTAGATTGTCTCCATGAAAAGAGATCTCATTTTGCAAGTCTTTTTAACCACAATATACAAGTAATGATCTTTTGACATAAGTACAAATTCTCTCTAAAAAAAAAAAAATCAAAAAAATCCAAGATTGAAATAAAAATTCTTCCTTGAAATATGCATTTGCCTTTGTTTATTCAAAATTACCTGTCTCTTCATTTATAGGAATTTGTCAATAATTGTAAAATTTATCAATTAGCTCATTGTGGTTCTTATTATTTGGTATGTAAAACACATAAAAACATCAAACTAATCTCAGAGAAATTTTACCTTTGTTTGCAACTTCTATATCGAATATTTAAGAAAATTCACATGGCCCCCAGTAAAAGACCCCAGTTGCACGATTACCTGGCCTGTAGTAGGGGTGGCCATACCCGTGACCTAATGGTTACAGCGCTTGCTTACGGAATCTAGGTTGACTGTGGCAGGGGTTCGAACCGTGCAACCGTCCGAGATTATCATTTACTGATGAGAGTGAAAGCTTGAAATGTTAGCGTATATAGGTAAACATGATTTTATATAAATAATATTAAATTAATATATATCAGATATATATATATTTTTTTTTGTTTTTTTATGTATATTTACTGGTTTCTAAACGATTATAATTTCCAAACTCCGATGCATTCAAACAGTGGAAATACTCTTTACTCAAACTTGTGCATACCCGAGCACACCTGAAATCTTCAATACGAACAGATAACTACGGCTAAATAACATCATGCCACGTTAAAAAAAATAAAAAATAAAAAAATATTTTCTTGACAAGGACTCTTTATGGGTCGAAAATTCGAATTTAAATAAGTGAATATATTTATGAAATATAAATGGATATATTTATTTATATATATATGACCCCCCCCCCCCCCAAAAAAAAAAACCCTGCATTTTTACTGGTTTCTAAACCATTATAATTTCCAAACTTAAATGCATTCAAAAAGATGAAATACCTTTTACTTTGAATATGAATATACAGTGTAACCCGGATATAAGAGAGCTGTCGGGACCGGAGAATAATTCTCTTATATCCGGGTATTGTCTATTTTGTTTATGTAAGTATGGAAACACCACATATAACGCTTTTTACGCACAGAACACTAATTTATTTAACAGTTATAGACATAAAAAATACTTTTCAATCAGTTTTCACAAATAATTCAGTCAAAAATTACTTTTTCTTAAAAAATGCAGTCATTTTTGATTGTACACAAATCTCCTTGTTAAACCCGGATATAAGAGAGCTTTTGGGACTGGAGAATAAGTCACTTATATCCGGGTTCGCCTTCTAACAACAACAACAACAACAACAACAACAGAAACCTTTAAGAATATTTAATGGATATGGCTATAGTGAAGGTCATAGAAAGACTCACCAATGAGGTGAGAAAATTTAGCAACTTTTGACTGATTTACGACATCACACTGTCACTCAAAACGAACTCTCTTATATTGGGGAGGACAGGACCGGAGAAGGAGTATCTTATAGCCGGGTTTCTCTTATATCCGGGTCTAATTTATAGACACTAACACTGTCTCTGGTCCCAAATTACAGCCTGTGTTAATGTTTATAAATTTTATGGACCTAAATCTGAGTGACAAGCCTTCCCCATAAAAAAAAATAAAAAAAAAAAAAAAATAAAAAAAAATGGCAAGAAAACCAGTTTTAAAACCACACAATTGTCTAAACAAACAGACAAAAAAAGCAGACACCCTTACCACAAAAGAAAAATACAGGATTTATTTCCCATAAAAAAATTTTTAAAAATTTATTAACTACCCTAAAATGCTAGAATGGCCCGGAAATGGGAGATTATTTTATGTTAATATGGCATATTTTTTTCCTTGCACAAAAATACACTTATATGGCAAATGTCATTGCTTTAACAAATATATAAAATTTTTATTGAAAAAGTAGTATAAAAAGTTTGACAAAACACATATGGTCTCAAAGAGAAAAATATCCAAACGTACGAGGCACAAAGTTATAACTTCCTCATTTTTAGTCAGATTTAAAAAAAAAAAAAGAAAAAAAGCTCTTTCTATAAATGTCATTATTGAGATATTTTAAGCTATTGCCATTTTTTCTGTGGATCGTTGTAGCATGTTGTTAAGAACAATAAAACTTAATTCAAGTTGATCCCTTCTCGAAAATACTTGCTCCAGCTCGGAATTATTTTTATACAGACCGCCATCTTAAAAAATGTGTATAACTCTGTCTTTGTCAATACAGACTTTCTTTGTTTTGATTGGAACAAAAAAAAAAAAAAAAAAAATAGTTTGGAAAAAACAAAACAAAAAAAAAACGGCATCATTTTCAATCCTCTCATAATATTCTTTATCATTCAACTGACAATCCACTAGTTCTTATGTAACATAAGTGGGGTGTTCTATGACGCCCCACACTGCGTCTACTTCATCGTCAGAATCAGCTGGTTTATAATAAAAAAAAAATTAAAAAAATAACAAAAAAAACAAAAAACAATCCAATTTTTTAGATATGTTAAAAAACAAACATACAACACAAAAAATAAAAAACGTAATTATAAAACATCACGCTTTATTATTTCGATAAATCACTAATTTTATATATAAATGCTGGTTTGAATCAAACAAACCGATAAATCCATAATTTGGGCAACATGAAATGATACGCGAGATACACTTGGGAGGTGGCTGTGCTGAAGTGGATAATGACACAGACCGAGAAACTGGGCATGCCAAATTTGAATCCAGTCAATTTCATAGAATCATCTTCTCTTGGTCACCTTCATGTGGTCCCTCCTGTGAGTACTCGACTTTAGAAGGTATCAGTAAAACCACCACCAACAACAGAATCGGTAAAAACAAGTCGTACCGTGCCGATTCATATGAATTTACTTTTACCTACAATTACGATTCCGTTTTATTTTTCAAGGCGACCCTGGCCATTTCGAGGGCACCGTCATACGTCTTGTTACCGCCAATGAAGCCAGAGGCGTGTACGAAAATACAGTCTTTGATTCCGGATTTTTCAGACAGCACATCGTCTCGAAGACCACGCCATTCTTCGGGTAAGGAAAGTCTGAAGAAAAAGAAAACAAAGAATTTATTATATAAAGTTGTCTGTTTGTGTGTGTGTCAAAACAGTTCTATGACATGCATGAGTGCATTCACTGGACTGACCATAGTCGTCCCGCTCGTTGCGCCTGGTGCAAGGTTGCCGTTCAACTCGGTCAGTGCTGCAACAAAGAATTCTCATTCCAAGCTAAGCCATGAGCCCAGTTTAAATCCAATTAACAGATGTTTATTGGGTGCATATGCTGTTCAGCGGCCGTATCAAAAAATTATTTTTTTATAAAAACAATATTATATACTTATTCAGTGTTATACTCTTACTCACTGTACAAAAAAGTAGAAAAAATTATCCACTAGAACTTTAATGAATAGTATCTTTCCATTCTGCGTATCATAACAGCGATTCAAAGAAGATTTCAAGAGCAGATAATTCGAAATCTTCTTAAGAAAGAAGATGAAGGCTTTAGGTTGAATGGCAGACTTGCAAAATGAGATCTTTTAGGTTGAATGGCAGACTTGCAAAATGAGATCTTTTAGGTTGAATGGCAGACTTGCAAAATGAGATCTTTTAGGTTGAATGGCAGACTTGCAAAATGAGATCTTTTAGGTTGAATGGCAGACTTGCAAAATGAGATCTTTTAAGTTGAATGGCAGACTTGCAAAATGAGATCTTTTAGGTTGAATGGCAGACTTGCAAAATGAGATCTTTTTAGGTTGAATGGCAGACTTGCAAAATGAGATCTTTTTAGGTTGAATGGCAGACTTGCAAAATGAGATCTTTTTAGGTTGAATGGCAGACTTGCAAAATGAGATCTTTTAGGTTGAATGGCAGACTTGCAAAATGAGATCTTTTAGGTTGAATGGCAGACTTGCAAAATGAGATCTTTTAGGTTGAATGGCAGACTTGCAAAATGAGATCTTTTAGGTTGAATGGCAGACTTGCAAAATGAGATCTTTTAGGTTGAATGGCAGACTTGCAAAATGAGATCTTTTAGGTTGAATGGCAGACTTGCAAAATGAGATCTTTTAGGTTGAATGGCAGACTTGCAAAATGAGATCTTTTAGGTTGAATGGCAGACTTGCAAAATGAGATCTTTTAGGTTGAATGGCAGACTTGCAAAATGAGATCTTTTTAGGTTGAATGGCAGACTTGCAAAATGAGATCTTTTTAGGTTGAATGGCAGACTTGCAAAATGAGATCTTTTAGGTTGAATGGCAGACTTGCAAAATGAGATCTTTTAGGTTGAATGGCAGACTTGCAAAATGAGATCTTTTAGGTTGAATGGCAGACTTGCAAAATGAGATCTTTTAGGTTGAATGGCAGACTTGCAAAATGAGATCTTTTAGGTTGAATGGCAGACTTGCAAAATGAGATCTTTTAGGTTGAATGGCAGACTTGCAAAATGAGATCTTTTAGGTTGAATGGCAGACTTGCAAAATGAGATCTTTTAGGTTGAATGGCAGACTTGCAAAATGAGATCCTTTAGGTTGAATGGCAGACTTTCAAAATGAGATCCTTTAGGTTGAATGGCAGACTTTCAAAATGAGATCCTTTAGGTTGAATGGCAGACTTGCAAAATGAGATCTTTTTAGGTTGAATGGCAGACTTGCAAAATGAGATCTTTTAGGTTGAATGGCAGACTTGCAAAATGAGATCTTTTAGGTTGAATGGCAGACTTGCAAAATGAGATCCTTTAGGTTGAATGGCAGACTTGCAAAAGGAGATCTTTTAGGTTGAATGGCAGACTTGCAAAAGGAGATCTTTTAGGTTGAATGGCAGACTTGCAAAATGAGATCTTTTAGGTTGAATGGCAGACTTGCAAAATGAGATCTTTTAGGTTGAATGGCAGACTTGCAAAATGAGATCTTTTAGGTTGAATGGCAGACTTGCAAAATGAGATCTTTTTAGGTTGAATGGCAGACTTGCAAAATGAGATCTTTTTAGGTTGAATGGCAGACTTGCAAAATGAGATCTTTTAGGTTGAATGGCAGACTTGCAAAAGGAGATCTTTTAGGTTGAATGGCAGACTTGCAAAATGAGATCTTTTAGGAAGAATGGCAGACTTGCAAAATGAGATCTTTTAGGAAGAATGGCAGACTTGCAAAATGAGATCTTTTAGGAAGAATGGCAGACTTGCAAAATGAGATCTTTTAGGAAGAATGGCAGACTTGCAAAATGAGATCTTTTAGGTTGAATGGCAGACTTGCAAAATGAGATCTTTTAGGTTGAATGGCAGACTTGCAAAATGAGATCTTTTTAGGTTGAATGGCAGACTTGCAAAATGAGATCTTTTAGGTTGAATGGCAGACTTGCAAAATGAGATCTTTTAGGTTGAATGGCAGACTTGCAAAATGAGATCTTTTAGGTTGAATGGCAGACTTGCAAAATGAGATCTTTTAGGTTGAATGGCAGACTTTCAAAATGAGATCTTTTAGGTTGAATGGCAGACTTTCAAAATGAGATCTTTTAGGTTGAATGGCAGACTTGCAAAATGAGATCTTTTAGGTTGAATGGCAGACTTTCAAAATGAGATCTCATTTTGCAAGTCTGCCATTCAACCTAAAAGATCTCATTTTGCAAGTCTGCCATTCAACCTAAAAGATCTTTTAGGAAGAATGGCAGACTTGCAAAATGAGATCTTTTAGGTTGAATGGCAGACTTGCAAAATGAGATCTTTTAGGTTGAATGGCAGACTTGCAAAATGAGATCTTTTAGGTTGAATAGCAAAATTGCAAAACGAGATCTTTTAGGGTGAATAGCAGACTTGCAAAACGAGATCTTTTAGGTTGAATTTTTATTTCATATTTACTGTCATACATAAGAAAATACAGGCACAGGAATTGTATACACACGGATGTGTGTGTTGTTAAAGTCTTGTCTTCATCCCTCATCATAATTGTACGTCTAACAGCCAGCATTTCCCAAATATTTTTACTTTCCACTGGAAATCAGATCGATGGCATAATCGCGCTGACACACCGGTTTGATCAACAAAGTTAAGCGACGTGGGGCCTGGCCAATATCAGATGGGTGACCATTTGGGAATGCGAGGCGTTGTGTGTCATCTTTCCATGACTGGGATTTACATGCGGCTGGGGACCGTTTGTAAATTTGATATTCCATGTAAACTTCCTATTTCGGAGAAAGCCAGCATAGCCCACCCAGGGCTAATACCACACCAGGTATTACTGGTTCGGAAAATCAGAGACGTTCGGTTTTCCCTCAGATTACCGCTGGAAACTAGAAACGTCTTTTCTTTCTCATCTTTCTCAATTGACAGCTGATGAGATTCAGGTGGACTCGCTGGGTGGTCAAACAGGATTGACAACTGATGTCTATATATTTCGAGTGCAAAAAGGAATCTGGGTATTTTTGGTGTTTGAGCGTAGCTAGGGAGGGACTCTGCTTGTCAGAATGCCATTCTATCGGTCTAATAACAGAGGGTCGGGATTTTAAGCTTGAGCTGACAAGCGGTCGTCGTCGTTGTTTTCGTGTTCGGTTGCAATTCTGTTACAAGTTAATAAAATAATGTTATTTGTTTTAAACTCAAGTTGTGACTTTGTTTGGAAGGAAAATCCATTTGTTACGATGCTGATAGAGACCAAATAATCAAAACCTCTCGTCAGTCTGGATAATCGTCGAGGGCATCAAAGATGATCTCAACCCTCATGAGCCTGCTACTCAGACTTCTTGGCCTTTTGGCTAAGATCAAAGTGTAGTATCTGTTCCGATGGATACTGCACCCTATAGACTGGTATTGTCTTGGCCTTCGGGGCTTGATTTACGACGGTCTATGGGTATGTCCTGTGCAGTTCTAGGAGGTCCACCCTCCCAGGCTTCGCCTCCCCTCTTTGAGGAGGAGTAAGTTTATTGCTTACTGCCTGGGGCGACCCTACCGGGGAATGCCGACAGGGCTGCCCAGGCAATTTTCAAACCCCACTTTCCCGACCCAACCTTGGGTCACATCTTACTTGTGGGAGTAAGATAAAAACTGGCCTTGTGCCTAACTCCTGGAGAGGAGTAAATCAATACTCAGCGTCAGCCCACTCTCGGATGTTGTTCTACCCCTCTTTCTTTGTCTGCCCTTACTTCTTCCTCCCTGTACAGTTCGCTGCAGACTTGTCTTTCCCTTTCTTCACAGTGGTCAGTATATCTTCATATGGCCTGACTACTTGTCCGAGTGTTCTTCACGTTCATCATATTCAGACACACTCCCCGCTCAGGACAGTCCCATCAATAGTACAACATTTGGATGCTGTTTCCAAGATTGTCCAAACGGTAAGATCATATCGTTAGTCCGGAGGGCTAGTGTGGTACCATGCCAGAGCTATAAGAGCCCTTGTACAGACGTCTCCACAGCGTGGACCCACTAAGTCATACTCCCCGGCAGATGATCGTACCACAGTATGTGATGTTAAGGATCTCTCAGAAGCATCTTTGCTAGATTAATCTGGATTCAGACGAAGACCACGGTGAACATACACACGTGCAAGTCCACATTCCTGTATCGGACATGTCGTACTTTAGAGTTTTCTGCTTAATTTTTATTTTCAAGTATTTTCTCTCTAATACGACAACCTATATAGAATTATCTGTATTAGTTCTTTCGATAATGGTTAGGGTATGGATTAGGGTTAATAGTCACCTCTCCTTAAGTTTATATTATTAGTTATAAAATGAATATCAAAAAAGAATTAAAAAAATAAAATAAAATACAAAAATAAAAAAATAAAAAAAAATTTTTTTTTTTTAAATTAAAATAAAAAATTAAAAAAAAATTATAAAAAAATAATTAAAAAAAAAAAATAAATAAAAAATTAAAAAATCGAGTTATCTCCCTCACCCAATGGCATTTATATCTGACCTGTTTGTGAATCCTTCCCCGTGCACAGGAACGCACTGCACCCTCCAGTTGCCGGCCTGGTCAGTGTAGAGGACATACTTAATGTCCGGAGTGATACCCTGTTCTTCTTCGATGGTCAACAGATGATCTTTCCACGGACAGTGTCCAGGGTACAGAAGCAAAATCTCGCCACTGTCATCGACCTAAAACGAGAGGAAAAGTAAGAACAATATCAAATATATCGGTACATTTTCAAAATTGTTAAAAAACGAATAAAGAGGGGCAGAAAGTATATATATATATATGGGAAATGAAAAAGGAAAAACCAAAGAGAATGTTTTTTTTTATATATTCATTAACGTTTCGTCTTTATTTTTAAGACTTCTTCAGGATGATAATATTAAGAAAAATGTCATGCAAGTACGTGAAAATATTGGGTTTACATGATGGGAAGAAAGTAGTAGCCACTGCTGGAGCAGTAGGACCGGGGTCCGGGCTTAGTGAAGTCAGTAGCATAGAATATAAAAAAAAAAAAAAAAAAAAAAAAAAAAAATCCTTTTTGGTTTTTCCTTTCCCATCACGTCGGATTACCTTCATCCTTCCTTTCTCATATATATATATATATATATACACACACACATATATATATATACATACAATGGACGGTGGCACCGGAGGGGGGTGGGGGCTCAAGCTTTTTGACATGACAGACAGAATTAATAATCATCAAATTTTCAATACAAGAATCAAAACGAAAACGGCATTCTTACCGTTTTCCTTTCTTCCAAAGCTTTCAGAACTTTGCCTCTGGCAGGAAGCCACGATTCTTTATAGAACACAATTCGCTCAACCAATTCATTTCCAACAAGATTCATCGCTTTCTTAAACAATTCCTGCAGAAACAAAATATTTTTGGACATCAATAAAATTTGTATTAAAAAATGAAAATTAAATAAAGAGATGAATGCACACAAACGTGACATCTTCCTATCGACTCTCTGACTACGAACCCTCGGTTTTAAACTTTAAAAAGGGTTGATATGCCATAAAACAAAACTAAAACAAACCCCATGAATGAATGTTTGAAGATATTAAGAAATGAAAGCATAAAAACTTTTACCAAAATGATGAAAACTACGGGATTCAGCATTATGTAACACGAAAAACATAACCAAAGTAAACACCATTAATACAACAACCAAATCGACGAGGAATTTTTTTTTTATGGAAATCGCTCCAGACAAGGTATGAAGCCACTTGATGTAAGGAGCTAAAAAGAAAAGAAAAAAAAATACTACTTCAAGTAGGGGTGGGACGTAATGGGTGAAAATTTCAGATTCATGCGAGTAGTATTTTGTTGTGTTCATTTATACATAAATAACACTAAACAATCAAACATTTTGAAAATTTTGCAAAATTCAGAAGGTACAGGCCAAAAATAGGGC
This sequence comes from Sepiola atlantica, assembly GCA_963556195.1. Taxonomy (NCBI): domain Eukaryota; kingdom Metazoa; phylum Mollusca; class Cephalopoda; order Sepiida; family Sepiolidae; genus Sepiola; species Sepiola atlantica. The sequence continues at coordinate 7,121,828 of OY744553.1, forward strand.
TCCACGGGACTCAAAATCCATCATTTTTCGGTGAAAAAGTGATTTCATGCGACATTGCAGGTCCTAAAATATTCTCAAAAGCTATGAATGGATATAGATGGTTAAATCTGATATAGTACTTTAATTTAGGACCATTTTCAGGCTGTGAAAGGGTTTTCATGAATATAAAATCCGCCCCTTATACATGACCTTGGTACAGCCCAAGGGTGCAATTTATGTTGCAAAAAATACTCCATGCACAGGGGCATTGTGCATTCAGACACAGAGGATACTTCAGAAGTTTTCTAGTCCGGTAAAGGGAGCCTACCTTCTTTACAGCAGACTTGGCAGTATCTTCTATGTACTGATTTCAATTCATGTTGCATGAGAATGTCAGGCCAAGGAATTTGAACGTTGACCTTTCAGAAAGGGGGCTATTGAACATATTGGTAACGTTTCTTCTAGTTGTTGAAGGAAAGGGGCTCTGTCTTGGTAACATTAAATGTAACCATCCATTTTTGGCCCCATTTCTAAGGATTCAGCCCTTGTTTTGCATGTGGTCATTTGATTTGTCCTAATGTCTAGGATAGGGCGTAGTCTCATCAGCAAATACACCCATCTTAAATGTGATTGCACCGGTTAAATAGAAGGTGTAGAAAACAAAACGTCACTACAATATTAAAAGGAATAAATCCAACAACTCTTTTAAACCAAAACATCATTGTATCGATTTCTCTACTTGATCCAAAAATCCGTTCTAAGTTTACCAGCAATTCCTCTATACATGACCATGGTACGGCCCATTCGCGAGTATGTCATCCAAACAACAATTACCACAAAATTACTACAAAACGATATCATACACCTGGAGCGTGTTTAACGGTTGGCAAACAGGATGATGACACGATTGTGGCGGAATTGATGATCTTGAGCCAGAATCGAGCGGTGGAGATGGCCCGGACTTACTTCATCCCCGCAGTAAGAGGGTCCGCCTTTGCCTGGCTTGCAGATGGAAAGGGAAATAAGTTTTGGCTTACTAGTTTTCTAGTGAGGATTGAACTCGCAACCTCGAAGTAACAAATCTATTGGTTGCTGCACAATAATATGTAGATTCGCCTTGACAACAAATAGTGAGCCAGCGGATTATGTTTTTTCTGATTGGTTAAGCGGAATTAACTGAAGGAAAATCTGCTAATAAAAAGAGAAGAAAATCAGGAGAAGTGAAGTGAGTGTCGAGTGAGATTCTGCAGTGAGCCAAATTATTTTTCGTTCATTGGAGCTCAAAGTTACAGAGGGTTTTTGTGCTTCTACAGGAATTGAACCGAACTGAGTTTTTTTTTTTTGTTTAACGTTTGGAATTTAGTCATAGACTTCTGAATTCCCATTTTCAACGATTCTCCACGCTTACCTACAAAGAACAAAAAAAAAAAAAAAAAAAAAAAAAAAAATCAAATCGCTTTGGACAAACATTAAAATTGTTTTGGTTTGGTTGTTTTGTTTTACGGGTTATTTAATGCAGAATCAGGTCATTTTGGTAAAGGTTTTTATGCTTCAAATTCTTCATACCTTCAAACATTTATTCATGGTGTTTGGTTTGGTTTGGTTGTTTTGTTTTACAGCATATCAACCCTTTTCCGAATACGGTCATTTTGGTAAAAGTTTTTATGCTTCAAGTTCTTTATATGTTCAAGTATTCATTCAAGATAGTGTAGTATCAGTTCTGTTATTATACGATAATTGTAATTAATATATTAACATTAATATATTAACTTCTACCCAGTCATGGCTGATGGAATGAGAACAATCTACCCCCGTGGATTAAATAAAGGATTCAGTTTGAAATTCTGTATAGGTTCCAGAATTCGACAAACTCAAATCTGTACGGAATTTCGAACGGACCCTTTTTTTTTAGACACCAATTAAGCACGATTCCATTAATTTCGAACGGACCCTTTTTTTTAGACACCAATTAAGCACGATTCCATTAATTTCGAACGGACCCTTTTTTTTTTAGACACCAATTAAGCACGATTCCATTAATTTCGAACGGACCCTTTTTTTTTAGACACCAATTAAGCACGATTCCATTAATTTCGAACGGACCCTTTTTTTTTTAGACACCAATTAAGCACGATTCCATTAATTTCGAACGGACCCTTTTTTTTTTAGACACCAATTAAGCACGATTCCATTAATTTCGAACGGACCCTTTTTTTTTAGACACCAATTAAGCACGATTCCATTAATTTCAAACGGACCCTTTTTTTTTTAGACACCAATTAAGCACGATTCCATTAATTTCAATTCGTATTAATATCATTTTGAGTTATTCGGACTACTGTTCAAATCTCGAGTGTTATTCTCGCAACATTTCGGCCCATGTAACCTGACCATCTTGTCGAACTCGGGAATCTTTCTGTCGAAATCTGTACGGAATTTCGAACGGAACCTTTTATTTAATCCACAAAGGTAGATTGTTCTCGTTCCATCAGCCATGACACAGTAGAATTGAATGTTAATTCGTCATTGTATTCTTATATGCTCGAATTCGACAAAATGAACCTGAAGAAGGTCGCGGATCACATTGGTTGAAACGTTGTGAGAATAACACCAAAGATGAGAAGAGTAGTCTGAATAAGCCAAATACAAATTATCATTCCTCATCTCAAAAATTCCCAAACATATAAAGCCATTGTTCTTCGATTGTAAATGTGAATTAGGTATTTTAATCTCACTGTTAGCTTAACAAATTGCTCAAAAAGACAGTGAGGGTTGAGGATATGCGTTGCATGGAGAGCAATGATATGAGAATGATATGATGGATGTGTAATGTGACTGTTAAAGGCAGGCTTAGATCTGAAGAAGGGTGAAGGTTACATCGGCTGAAACGTTGTGAAAATAACAACCAAGACGGAAATAGGCTAACAAAGAATTTAGGAATTTTAATGACGTTTGCTTACCTCTTCATCAACGTCTGGTTGGTTCCATGATGGATTTAAATGAGAAATTCTCTTGGAGATGTTGGTGGAAATTCTGTACCTGGAAACCGGACGAGACAAAGTTATAAAAAATTCAGAAAATAGGAACTGAAGTGACACAGTATATAAATTGAACATTGAACTATAATAAAATTTGATTCGCACCTTATTCTATTCTTTCACTTAATCTATTGCTATTAATGCTCTATCCAGTATATTGAGCTTTATTTTTATCCGGATGTTCACTAATTAAAGATATTAGTTGCCTCTTATATCTTTTGTTGTATTAACCTTTTATATATATACTAGCGGAACCCGTCGCCTGGCATTGCATGGGAGAAAGTACTACCTATTACATGACGTCGATTAAAAAAAAAGAAACGGCCTATTGTTCATCTACCGTGTTGGGGAATGTTTTAAATTAAAAAAAAAAAAAAGTCGTAGCGAAAAAGAAAAAAAAAATCGTAGCGTAGATTGGGATCGAACGCTGAAACTGCCGATTATGAAGCCTAACTTCTAAACCATTGTCCCAATGTTTCCAGTTTTATAACTATGTGTAAATAGCCCAATTAAGCTAAGCTTGTTCATCGACCGAATATAAAGTTCAACAATGACAGAGTTTACGGCATTTGGTTATGAAGTAAAGGAGTTGGTCAAGATTTCTATAATATGCGTCTTGTAGGTGTATGATTTGGAAAATGTAAATATTTCGGGCTCTACCAGTATGTAGGCGCTTATTCAATTAAGTAAGAAGTCGATTCGATCAAGAAATTCTAGAGGCCATCTTCAATGATTAAATCTCACTGGAACTGTGTTCGTTAATTCCGGAATGAATGTAAATGTAGAAGTTATAGGTAGAATTACAAGTAACGTAATCTGATATTCGCGAATAATCATCTTAGTGTAAGGGAGCTGTTGTTAAGTTTTTGCGTATTGCTTAATATTATGTAGTAAAATAATGCCAGACAAATACGAAATAACAATGGGTGTTTTGTGAAAATTATACTGTGTTTATTAGTTCCCGGTGTCGATGAGTGTAGTCACAGTACAGAATTGTTAGGGAGAAAAGTTTTTACTACCACCTATATGGAGTTGGTATTTCGGAGAGTCGTGGCGGCCGGGCCGAATGTAATATTCAGTGTTAGTTTGGAAAGAAGAATAACAGATATACTAAAACACGCTCGAGTGAATAAGTGCAATGTAATTGTGAGTTCAGTAGCCCGTGATGCATGTGGTTATTTTCCTATTCTCCGAGAAGGTACAGGGGAAAAAACGTCTCTACTTTATATATTAGATATATATATATATATATATATAATTATAAATATTTGTTTATCTACATACGTATACGTTTCTGTTAGGGTAACTTAGCAAAACAGAGTTATTTCCCTTGAATCAAAAGAAAGAGTTATCGCCCTTGGATAAAAGAAGTTGTCTGCCATGACAGTTGAAAAGTAAACAGAACGACTCTCACGATCAAACAGCGCGTTCAGCGGTTTTCTACATTTCATTTAATCGGTGTTTTTGTTAAAAGGTTCTACTTTGTCCTTCCTTCATTTTTGAGTTGTAATTAAACCGATAACGTATCAACATCAGACGTAACGGTTTCATCCTTCTGGAATCATCAGTGTAGAGAATTATTCAAGCCGATCGCAGGATTAAAAACCCCGGAACAAGATTCATGTTTTTAACTCAAATTCCGACGCCTTAACTCACACCCACCCACCGTGAACAACTACATAAATCGGTGAGAGTTTTAGACCTATTATACTGAGCTGGCACGATAGGCAGCCGTCGTCAACAGTGTTCAACTTATGAAGGAACATGCATTAAAGCTTATGTTTTTGACGGCTGTATTAATACTACTCACTACAGTGTCCAGCCTAAATTGGAGGCGGCATATAAATATATATATATATATATATATATATATAGTCTCGGAAGTTTCTCAACCATTAAAACTATATTAAATAAAAAAATAAAAATAAAAAAAATAAAAAAAAAAACAAATAAACTTATAGTCCCAAGTCTTTCAGTGGAAAATCACTCATGTAAGTCAATTTATTTTTTACAGTTATTATATTAGTTTGTTTCTAACACTATTTTAAGAGATCATCAGCTGTTTACCATGAAAAACTGTTTCGGGAATTTTAATTTATATATATTCCTTTAATAATAATTTTCATATTTTTCAAATATCTGAACTTTGGTTTTTTCGAAAGCCAACTTATCCATCTGTATTTCTCCTCTGATGATAAGATTTCGATCTTTGAAAAGCCTTGGCTTAAGGAAAAAATAATAAACACTAGTTTATTACTG
>OY744553.1:7132103-7197103 GCA_963556195.1 Sepiola atlantica
AAACTTTGAAAGGAAAAAGTCTTTTGTGGTGATGAATGATCTTCTGAACGGAATGTTTTGGTAAGCCTTCAAAAAATCACATACATATATATGGGAAAATGAAAAAGGAAAACCAAAAAATGGATGTTTTTTATGTGTACATCAACGTTTCGTCTTTATTTATAAGACTTCATCAGGATAATAAAATAGAGAAAAAGTGTCATGCAAGCAAAGATACATGTAGGGTAGACATATTGGGAAAAAATAGAATGAAATAGGGGCCAACTGCTGGGTGGACATCCGTATTTGTTGGGGAAATAGAAATGAATGTAGAAAAGAATGAGTGGGGAAAAAATGGAAGGATGGGGTGAGCCAGGACTACTGTGGCTGGTGGTAAGAGAAAGAGGTGGGGGATGAGCAGGGGTAAAGTGGATGGCAGAGAGGGAGGTGAGGAAGAGGGAGGGAGGGGGATGTTTGACCAGATGGCTGCGGTTCAAGATTGAAGAGGAAAAAAGTAAGTTGGAATGTTTGTGTATGGGGGGGTGTATGCAGGGAAAGGAGGATGGGTAGAGAGGAAGGGGGGCTGTGATTTTGGTGTACACATAAAAAACATCCATTTTTTGGTTTTCCTTTTTCATTTTCCCATCACGTCGGGTTACTTTCATCCTTCTCTTCCCATATATATATATATATATAATTTACAGAAAGAGGCAAAATACCTTCAAAAAAACATGTTAGACGCAGATATTTTTTATTAAATCAAGAAATCAAAACATTTTTTTCTTCATCTTGACTTTTTTATCTAATATTTTACTTGATATAACAAGCCTCGACTGAGCTTTAGACAAATAAAAGGTATTAACCCTATTTTTTTTCGTAACAATCCTTCCTGGTCTTGTAGAAGTAACGGTGTAAATGTCTCTTTTAAATTGAATTTAAATCGCGCATAGTCGCTGGTAGGTATAAATTTGGGAAAGTTCATTATTTTAAACTAAAAGAAGCGGCAAAAGTTGTTGATATTAACAGTAATTAAAGGATAAATTACCAAAACCTTTAAATTACCAAAACCTTTAAATTACCAAAACCTTTAAATTACTAAAACCTTTAAAATTAAATTACCAAAACCGTTAACCTTTAAATTACCAAAACCTTTAAATTACCAAAACCTTTAAATTACCAAAACCTTTAAATTACCAAAACCTTTAAATTACTAAAACCTTTAAATTACTAAAACCTTTAAATTACTAAAACCTTTAAAATTAAATTACCAAAACCGTTAACCTTTAAATTACCAAAACCTTTAAATTACCAAAACCTTTAAATTACTAAAACCTTTAAATTACTAAAACCTTTAAATTACTAAAACCTTTAAATTACCAAAACCTTTAAAATTAAATTACCAAAACCTTTAAATTACCAAAACCTTTAAATTACTAAAACCTTTAAATTACTAAAACCTTTAAATTACTAAAACCTTTAAATTACTAAAACCTTTAAATTACTAAAACCTTTAAAATTAAATTACCAAAACCTTTAAAATTAAATTACCAAAACCTTTAAAATTAAATTACCAAAACCTTTAAATTACCAAAACCTTTAAATTACTAAAACCTTTAAAATTAAATTACCAAAACCTTTAACCTTTAAATTACCAAAACCTTTAAAATTAAATTACCAAAACCTTTAAATTACCAAAACCTTTAAATTACCAAAACCTTTAAATTACCAAAACCTTTAAATTACTAAAACCTTTAAAATTAAATTACCAAAACCTTTAAATTACCAAAACCTTTAAATTACCAAAACCTTTAAATTACCAAAACCTTTAAATTACCAAAACCTTTAAATTACTAAAACCTTTAAATTACTAAAACCTTTAAAATTAAATTACCAAAACCTTTAAAATTAAATTACCAAAACCTTTAAATTACCAAAACCTTTAAATTACTAAAACCTTTAAATTACTAAAACCTTTAAAATTAAATTACCAAAACCTTTAAATTACCAAAACCTTTAAATTACCAAAACCTTTAAATTACTAAAACCTTTAAATTACCAAAACCTTTAACCTTTAAATTACCAAAACCTTTAAAATTAAATTACCAAAACCTTTAAATTACCAAAACCTTTAAATTACCAAAACCTTTAAATTACTAAAACCTTTAAATTACTAAAACCTTTAAAATTAAATTACCAAAACCTTTAACCTTTAAATTACCAAAACCTTTAACCTTTAAATTACCAAAACCTTTAAATTACCAAAACCTTTAAATTACCAAAACCTTTAAATTACCAAAACCTTTAAATTACTAAAACCTTTAAATTACTAAAACCTTTAAATTACTAAAACCTTTAAATTACTAAAACCTTTAAAATTAAATTACCAAAACCTTTAACCTTTAAATTACTAAAACCTTTAAAATTAAATTACCAAAACCTTTAAATTACCAAAACCTTTAAATTACCAAAACCTTTAAATTACCAAAACCTTTAAATTACTAAAACCTTTAAATTACTAAAACCTTTAAATTACTAAAACCTTTAAATTACTAAAACCTTTAAATTACTAAAACCTTTAAAATTAAATTACCAAAACCTTTAACCTTTAAATTACCAAAACCTTTAAAATTAAATTACCAAAACCTTTAAATTACCAAAACCTTTAAATTACCAAAACCTTTAAATTACCAAAACCTTTAAATTACTAAAACCTTTAAATTACTAAAACCTTTAAAATTAAATTACCAAAACCTTTAACCTTTAAATTACCAAAACCTTTAACCTTTAAATTACCAAAACCTTTAAAATACCAAAACCTTTAAATTACTAAAACCTTTAAAGTACTAAAACCTTTAAAATTACTAAAACCTTTAAAATTAAATTACCAAAACCTTTAAATTACTAAAACCTTTAAATTACTAAAACCTTTAAATTACTAAAACCTTTAAAATTAAATTACCAAAACCTTTAAAATTAAATTACCAAAACCTTTAAATTACCAAAACCTTTAAATTACTAAAACCTTTAAATTACTAAAACCTTTAAAATTAAATTACCAAAACCTTTAAATTACCAAAACCTTTAAATTACCAAAACCTTTAAATTACTAAAACCTTTAAATTACCAAAACCTTTAACCTTTAAATTACCAAAACCTTTAAAATTAAATTACCAAAACCTTTAAATTACCAAAACCTTTAAATTACCAAAACCTTTAAATTACTAAAACCTTTAAATTACTAAAACCTTTAAAATTAAATTACCAAAACCTTTAACCTTTAAATTACCAAAACCTTTAACCTTTAAATTACCAAAACCTTTAAATTACCAAAACCTTTAAATTACCAAAACCGTTAACCTTTAAATTACCAAAACCTTTAAATTACCAAAACCTTTAAATTACTAAAACCTTTAAATTACTAAAACCTTTAAATTACTAAAACCTTTAAATTACCAAAACCTTTAAAATTAAATTACCAAAACCTTTAAATTACCAAAACCTTTAAATTACTAAAACCTTTAAATTACTAAAACCTTTAAATTACTAAAACCTTTAAATTACTAAAACCTTTAAATTACTAAAACCTTTAAAATTAAATTACCAAAACCTTTAAAATTAAATTACCAAAACCTTTAAAATTAAATTACCAAAACCTTTAAATTACCAAAACCTTTAAATTACTAAAACCTTTAAAATTAAATTACCAAAACCTTTAACCTTTAAATTACCAAAACCTTTAAAATTAAATTACCAAAACCTTTAAATTACCAAAACCTTTAAATTACCAAAACCTTTAAATTACCAAAACCTTTAAATTACTAAAACCTTTAAAATTAAATTACCAAAACCTTTAAATTACCAAAACCTTTAAATTACCAAAACCTTTAAATTACCAAAACCTTTAAATTACCAAAACCTTTAAATTACTAAAACCTTTAAATTACTAAAACCTTTAAAATTAAATTACCAAAACCTTTAAAATTAAATTACCAAAACCTTTAAATTACCAAAACCTTTAAATTACTAAAACCTTTAAATTACTAAAACCTTTAAAATTAAATTACCAAAACCTTTAAATTACCAAAACCTTTAAATTACCAAAACCTTTAAATTACTAAAACCTTTAAATTACCAAAACCTTTAACCTTTAAATTACCAAAACCTTTAAAATTAAATTACCAAAACCTTTAAATTACCAAAACCTTTAAATTACCAAAACCTTTAAATTACTAAAACCTTTAAATTACTAAAACCTTTAAAATTAAATTACCAAAACCTTTAACCTTTAAATTACCAAAACCTTTAACCTTTAAATTACCAAAACCTTTAAATTACCAAAACCTTTAAATTACCAAAACCTTTAAATTACCAAAACCTTTAAATTACTAAAACCTTTAAATTACTAAAACCTTTAAATTACTAAAACCTTTAAATTACTAAAACCTTTAAATTACTAAAACCTTTAAAATTAAATTACCAAAACCTTTAACCTTTAAATTACTAAAACCTTTAAAATTAAATTACCAAAACCTTTAACCTTTAAATTACTAAAACCTTTAAAATTAAATTACCAAAACCTTTAACCTTTAAATTACTAAAACCTTTAAAATTAAATTACCAAAACCTTTAAATTACCAAAACCTTTAAATTACCAAAACCTTTAAATTACCAAAACCTTTAAATTACTAAAACCTTTAAATTACTAAAACCTTTAAATTACTAAAACCTTTAAATTACTAAAACCTTTAAATTACTAAAACCTTTAAAATTAAATTACCAAAACCTTTAACCTTTAAATTACCAAAACCTTTAAAATTAAATTACCAAAACCTTTAAATTACCAAAACCTTTAAATTACCAAAACCTTTAAATTACCAAAACCTTTAAATTACTAAAACCTTTAAATTACTAAAACCTTTAAAATTAAATTACCAAAACCTTTAACCTTTAAATTACCAAAACCTTTAACCTTTAAATTACCAAAACCTTTAAAATACCAAAACCTTTAAATTACTAAAACCTTTAAAGTACTAAAACCTTTAAAATTACTAAAACCTTTAAAATTAAATTACCAAAACCTTTAAATTACTAAAACCTTTAAATTACTAAAACCTTTAAATTACTAAAACCTTTAAAATTAAATTACCAATTAACAGTAATTAAAAGATAAATTAGCAAAACCTTTCTTAAAATATTGTCTTCATTAATGTTCAAGAGAGATCATTTAAATGAAAACTATTAGTTTTTATGTTTCCGAATTTTTGAGATGAGGGTTGATAATTTGTATTATTCTCATCTTCAGTGTTATCTTCACAACGTTTTGGTTGCTGTAACCTCCAGACTTCATCATCCGGTGTATTTGTATCTTTTCAAACTCTGGAATATTTGTCGAACTCGTGGAATCTGGACGGAATCCTAAATGGAACCCTTTATTTAATCCACAGGGTTAGCATGATCTTGTTCCGTCAGCCATGACTGGGAGAAGTCTTCAATAATTCGCAATTCTGAGCATCACCCACACCGAGGATTGAACTTTCACCTTCAGATGACCATCACTTAGAACTGAATTTTACTTAGTACTATATCCACTGCACCACGGGTCCTTGCAGACAAATCTAGTATGAATTTTGGGAGTCTTAAACCTATTCTTGTTTTAATGTGCAGTCTTAGAAGAATACAACAAGAAAAGGTTTAAGGCTCCCAAAATTCATACTAGATTTGTCCCCTTTTCCCATGTTTTTGAACCGAGGTGTTTTTTCCTATTACTACTAAGTGAACATTTTCTCTGATGAGCAACAAAGTTAAGATGAAGACTGTATTTCTCATGATTTTGCTGCGAAACACACCTAAGATGTAGAAAAGGCATTGAATTTGGAAAAAATAAACAAATTGGTTTGGTTTGGTTTGGTAGTTTTGTTTTACGGCATATCAACCCTTTTTGGGTTATTTAATGCCGAATCTGGTCATTATAGTAAAAGTTTTTATGCTTCAAGTTCTTTATATCTTCAAATGTTTAATCATCGTTTTTGGTTTGGTAGTTTTGTTTTACGGCATATCAACCCTTTTTGGGTTATTTAATGCTGAATCTGGTCATTATAGTAAAAGTTTTTATGCTTCAAGTTCTTTATATCTTCAAATGTTTAATCATCGTTTTTGGTTTGGTAGTTTTGTTTTACGGCATATCAACCCTTTTCGGGCCATCCAATGCCGAATCCGGTCATTATAGTAAAAGATTTATGCTTCAAGTTCTAAAAATAAAATAAAAAAGGGGAGGGAGAAAGGGAGAGGGGCTGTTGTTTTTGTTTTTGTAGAACATAATTAAGTTTTACAAAAAAAAAAAAAAAAAAAAAAAAAACGTCAATGTAGGTGAATTTCGTCTCAGGGAGCTACAGGGCAGCCTGATCTGGTATCACCAGTAAACAAATTGAAAAAAAAAATACAATATAAACATAATGAAAAAAAATGTCTGTAACAAAGAGGAATGACAGGTATTCGCTGATATATGAATGTAAATAAATTGAAAGAACAGCAGAAAAGTATGGTTGTGCTCGTTCGTCGATATATGAAGATTAATAAATTGAAAGAATAGCAGAAAAGTATGGTTGTGTTCGTTCGTCGATGATATAAGATTAATAAATTGAAAGAACAGATCAAAAGGTAGTTATTGGGATGCACCTATAATATAGAAAAACATAAAACATATCTCACCTTTGATGATGGTCGAATCTAAACTTTTTCTCGTCAAATACACCACCCACATCGACGACAATATCACACTCATCGAGTTTACTTAAGTCTCGTGTTCTGTAAGAAAACGTAGAAATGACACCGATGCGTTACACTTTAATTATGTTCAACCACTTTTCGAGGCTACCTGTTACACGTGTTACAGTAAATTTATAACAAACTTGCTTTACGTACCCGGCGTTGCCCAGGAGTAAGGGGGGAAAAAAAAAACAAAACAAAAAAAAAACAAAACAAACAAAAACACTTGTTTACAAAGAAACAGAAAATCACTTGGGTGACTTTGTTAGATAACAAAGAGGATATTCGGTTGATGAACGGGTTTGAGTGACCCCCGAAAGGCCAGAGATGACCTAAAAGCCTAAGTTGACGAAACAACGTGATTTCTGGCTGGGGGTGGGGTAGTCTCGGCCTCTTTTGGACCGACAACTGAAGTGTGGTTTAAAATACAAAAGAGAATTAAAAGGTGCATGTTCAGTCCTTCGGCCATACGGAAAACTTATTTATGAAAACAATATTATGTACTTACTCAGTGGTATTTTATTGTTCAATGTTGAAAAAAGTAGGAAAAATTATCCACTAGAACTTTAATTGCAAGTATTTTCCCATTTTACGTATTACAGCAATCACTTCGGTGAGAATGCCTCCATCTTGTTTCGTTGGACACAATTCAAGGGCAGATAATTTGCAAGGGCAGATAATCCGCATTTTTTAAAAAACAGAAAACTTGCAAGATTGGATAATAACGCGAATGCCCTTGATTTGTGTCCAACGAAACAAGATGGAGGCATACTCACCGAAGACAGAGAGATAGAGATAGAGAGAGAGAGAGAATGAACGAATCACAAAGGGCCTACAAGCAATGAGCCGTCCGGCGCTTCCTCACCTCCGCTTCGTTCGTCAGTCAGAGATAAAAGAGATCAACAAAGCGTCCAACAGTTATGACATCACTTCTGACTTCCGTTTTGACTCCTACCCCTTTTCAGGGAGCCCTCCTACTTTCTGCACACCCCACTTTCTAATACAAAGAGAGAGAAAAGAAAGTTCTTTGCTGTGGTTGTTGCCAGATAAGTTCTTGTTGTGAATGTTTTACGGGGGGGGACTGAGATTGGAAATTTACCACACAATGCATTTTAGCATGAGCTTATGGGTCTATAAACTTCCAACCTGAACAATTGGTAAAATGGAAACATTTTAAAATTATGACCGAAAACCAAATCAAGGGGAATAACTTATTTGGAATTGAAGAATATAAAGCGTTGTCCTTCTTATAACTTTTTTGTATAAGTTTTAAGAATGTTCAAAGAAATAAGAATTAAAAACTGCCGCCATAGAAGAATTTTCCAACTTACCTTACAATCGTAGAATCTTTGTATTCTGGAAGCAACTGAAGGAGGAAGCAAGCGAGCGCTTCGTCACAGTGAAACGTGCCGTTATGTGTTCCGATTTTTTTCGTCATCTTGCGCTGCTTTGGTTCAGGATCGTCTTTTGCACTGTTCAGAATTGTTTTTTTAAATAAAAAAGAAAAGATCAACTTTTTAGATAAAAAATTAAATTTTTTTTTTTTTTTTTTTAATTTTTAATTAAAATTTTTTTTTTCTTTTAAAATTAAATTTTTTTTTCTTTTAAAATTAAATTTTTTTTTTTTTTTAAATTTTTAATTAAAATTTTTTTTTCTTTTAAAATTAAATTTTTTTTTTTTAATTAAAATTTTTTTTTCTTTTAAAATTAAATTTAAAAAAAAAAAAAAAAAAAAAAATCGCCATTGTTTAAAAAACTTTTGGCAACATAAAACAAGATAGATTTATCAAACCTAACTCCAACTCTTTTGTTCCTCTCCGCAGTATGATTTGCTGCACTCTTTCTAAGCCTTATGCAGCACACGTGATGAAAATGTATGGGAGACAACTCCATTTTATTTATAGAAGTATCGAATGGAAATTGAATGAACAGTTTAACGTGGATTCTGTTCATGGGTTATTTTTTTTTATTTCTTAAACTCATTTTGCATAACCAGCTCCACAAGTTTGCTGGAGGAACGAAAAGCGTCTTGATGTCTTCAACACCTTCATAAAATTTGTATAATTGGAAACACTTCGGTGTTGGTAGGCATAGGGGGTGGAGCACCCCGGCGGTAGACACCCTTTTACCTCTGCCGGATGTGCAGTTGGTGGGTCTGTAGTCAGCAAGGTACTTTGCCACACCGACAGACATCAACCGGCCGCACCAGCAAAAATCGACAAAGTTCTGGTGTCCCAACCTCACCCTATAGATACATATTCTTCTTCAGGTATCAGGTCTGTTTGCAGACATCGATGATCATGGCTCGCCATTCTTCTCGGCATTTGGTCTTTCTGATGAGATCTAGAGTTGTGATTCCAGTGACCCTGTTGAGGCCATCTGCGAACTTGGTACGCTGTCTTCATTTACTCTTTTTGCCGTCGATTATTCCTAACATCAAGCTTTTCTCCAAGCCGTCCGTCCGCATTATATGGCCGAAGAACTGCAACTGTCTTGCGCGGACAGTATTGAGAAGTGATCTGTTGTAGTCAGCCTTACGCATGACTTCTTCGTTTTTCTTCTTTTCTGTCCATGAGATTCGTAGAATTCTTCTTAGAAACCAAATCTCTGCTGCTTCTAAACGACTTTCAGCCACTTTTGACAACGTCCAACATTCGCAACCGTAAAGTAGGATTGACAATATGTACGCCTTCAAGATTCTGATTTTTGTGTTCATTTTTATGTTACTGTTTTGAAAGATGCCATCGAAAAGCGGATTTTGCCATTGCGATTCGTTTCTTGATTTCCGCGTCACTTTTACCATCAGTAGTTGAATGTATCCACTTGTGTAATGGTCTCGCCGTTCCATTTGATGTTGCATTCTGGTACTTCATCCTTTTGAGATAACCATGTTTTCTGTTTTCTTAGCATTGAGTTGCAGCCCTTTCTTCTCACTTTCTTCCTTCACTGTTAATATTTGTTGTAATTTGTCTTCGGAGTCTGCGATGAGAACAGTGTCATCCGCATATCTTAAATTGTTGATGTTACATCCGCCTACACTAACACCTTCTTCGCTAGCAATTTTGCGTAAAATCATTTCGCTGTAAATATTGAAGAGGTCAGGCGAAATAACACACCCCTGTCTCACTCCTCTCCGGATTGGTCTGAAGCCGCTACAATCATTGTCAACCTTGATGGTCGCTTTCTGCTCCTAATAAAAATTTGAGGACATTAAGGTCTTTTCCGTCGATGTTAAGCCGAGTCAAAATGTCGAACAGATCCCTGTATCGTACCTTGTCTCTAACGCCTTTGAGTAGTCTACGAAGCATAGGTACAGATCTTTCTGCACCTCTATGGACCTTTCTATGAGGGTTTTCAAGACAAATTGCATTTCGTGTACCTTTATCATTCATGAAACCAAATTGTACATACACCAAGTTCTTATTCCTTTCGTTCTCCATTATTATTATTTATTTATTTTTTTTTTTAATTTTTATTTTTACTGAGGAGTCACCACTTATATTTGGGATTTTTTTTTTTTTAAATAAAAATAAAAGATCAGGTTAAAAGAAAATCTTTTATTTAATAATATATTACCAAATGCTACATTAATCAAAGGGTACACTTTCTTCCTCTCCACAGTACGATTCTCACTGAGGTTATTTCATGTCAGATCATCTAGGGCTTGAAACCCATGTCCTCAGATTTTGTTGTAACTTGCACCACAGATGGACATCATAAAAACTAAGAAATCCTGAAAATTTGAGGATGCAACTCCAAGCGGTTTCCGATTTAGAGCAGTTTCCGTGTCGCGTAAATCGCGCAAGATGTCGCCCGGGCGACATTTTAATAATTACATTTTCTTTAATATTTTCAGTTTGGAACATGATGTGACGCTGAAAATTTACACAGGTATGTTTTTCAACACAAGCAACTCAAAAATGGCATTAAAGTATTATTTACCATTTTTGGTCCAGAGGTACTTCATAGTGTCTAAATGAATGTCCAAAAGAAAAAAACCCGTTACCATATCAGCTACATCATTTTTTTGCCCCATATTGGTGCACATGTAAAAAATTTCAAAATTTGATAAAATCTCATAGAAGGCTTCATTTCTGAGCAAAGCTGATGTCATTTTTGGGTTCCTTGGGTTGAAAAACGTACCTGTGTGAATTTTCAGCGTCATATCATGTTCCAAACTGAATATATTAAAGAAAATGTAATTATTAAAATGTCGCCCGGGCGACATCTTGCGCGATTTACGCGACATGGAAACTGCTCTAAATCGGAAACCGCTTGGAGTTGCATCCTCAAATTTTCAGGATTTCTTAGTTTTTATGATGTCCATCTGTGGCGCAAGTTACAAAATCTGAGGATATGGGTTTCAAAATTTCTGGATAATTTGACATGGAATTATCCACTGCACTTTTTCTTACCCGTTACTTATTCCTTTCTGTTATTGCTTTGATCTTTTTTTTTTACTAAATAGTCACCAGCTATCAAGGCTGAAAACCACTCAAGGATAAGTGTTAATGAGATGGATGGATTGTCAGTTGAATGATGAAGAAAATTATTGATGTGACTGTCGGTAGTTGAATCTGATTCAAGACGGGACGAATATATGAAAATAAACTTGAATGAAAAATCTTAGGTATAGATAAACAATAATATTTCTTAATATATTTATAACTGACAGAAGAATTTACTTATACAATGAGGACATTAATTGAAGCCGCTGTGCGACACACATCCATTGAAATTGGCTCTCTGAAATTAATGCAAGGGACGTAACTCTCCTCAAAATATCTTTATGGTAAACGAAACAAGGGTAAGAGTTACTTCCCTTTAAAATACAAAACTGTTCATATTTAATTATTTATCATGATGAATGATATGGCATTAGATTTGAACCTGTTATAGTCTTCAGGGAAGCAGTCCTTGGCACTGTGTGGGGGAAAAAAGTTATTTTCAGTTGTGATACAAAAACGGGGTCTTGCTGTGAATGTTTTACAGGGAGGAACCAGAGATTGATAGAAGAATTAATTATTGCTTCCATCAAGATATTACATTTGTTCAAAGCATTTTTAGTTATACATTGTGAAAATTGGCTTCTGGACTAATAGCACAAATGATGGTAAATTTTCTCATTTTCAACAAACTTTGAAGGACATAATTCGGTGGCTATTGAGCTACGAAAATAAATTTGGTACCATTGTTTATGATTTGCGATAATCTATGTGTCCACATTAAAAAGGTTTTTAGATATAATGAAAACAAATTTTGGTTTGGGATACCTACAAATAAGTCTTGATGTAAACAAATGTGAATGATTATTACATAATTGAGCATCCGTAGAGTTTAAAAATGGTGAAAATAACGTTTTGGTTAGGGATACCTACAAATAAGTCTTGATGTAAACAAATGTGAATCATTATTACATATTTGAGCACCCGTAGAGTTTAAAAGTGGTGAAAATAACATTTTGGTTTGGGATACTTAATTATAGAGTGAAAAGATTTTATTGCAATTTTCTCATGGAAAAAAAAAAAAGGGAGAGAGGAGTAAGAAAATTTTTTTAAAACAGAATTTACATAAAGGGGTTAACAGTATTAGAGAAATTTTAAAAACTGAAAATTTGAACCCCTGAACATGTTTCCACTGGTCCTCTGAAAGTCTGCTATCAGTTTCATCATCAATGAGATGTATTCACGTGGAGATTATATTTTGAACATCATGCAATCTCTTATCTTTAATTTGTCTTGTCACCTCAAGATAAGGTCGATCAACAAAGTGCCGTCAATAAATCTAGAAATGATCACGGAGAAACGGATGAGTCAGCTTTAAAATTTAACCATAGAACACTGACCTTGTGCCCAACATAGTTTTTGCAAACAACGAAATCGCTGCAGTTTAAAGTTTTTTTGTTTTTTTTAAATATTTTTAACAAGCCGCGCGTGCGTGGTCCCCCCCCTGTGACTCAATGTGGTGAGTGTAAAATGCAATAAATTTGGACAATTTGGGGCATTTTTTACCCCCCTTTGACCCCCTGGGGGTGCGAACAAGAATTTTTCTGAGGTCAAGGATGCTCATTTTATATCCAGAACAATTGCCTCTACATTTTGGCCAAGTTTCAGAAAAATTGAATGGATGGATCAAACGTTATGAGAGAAAAGGGTCATTTTTTGCCATTTTGAGGGCTTTTGACCCCCTGGGGCCACGAACAAGATTTTTTCCATGGTCAGCGATACTTATTTTCTATTAGGAACAATTGCCTCCACATTTTGGCCAAGTTTCAGAGAAATTGAATGGATGGATGAAAAGTTATGAGGCAAAAAATGTCATTTTTTGCCATTTCGGGGCCTTTTGACCCCCTGGAAGGCTAACCAGATTTTTTTTTTTAAATCAGAGAATGTAACTTTCTAACCTGACCAAAATTACAACTTCATGCAAAATTTCAGAGAAATTCAATGGATGGTTGCGGAGAAAAATCCGGACGGACGGACATGCCTCAGAACATAAGTTCCCCGCTTTTATAAATCAGGGGACCAAAAAACTTTTATTCACGCCAAACAAGGCATATATGCATCTGAAGTGTAAGGAGTTACTGTGATAGGAGCCAGATTTTGGGGAGGGGGGGGGGCAGCCTTGGTGGGGAGCTGAGCAACAAGATGTTTGTTCACATTACATTTAAATTTCTGCATATTTGTAAGGAATCCCAAAGGCAAGCGGTCTGAGAAAAGAAGCTATCAAATTAGAAAATCGTTCAGCATCTAGGGACTTCGATAGTGAAGGGGTGGGATTTTGCTGCTAGTTGGGTGGGTTGGGATTATTTACACTGGAGGGATTTTTTTTTTTTTTAACTAATCGATCACCATTTATCAAGGCCAAAAGCCACTCGAGGGTAAGGATTAATTGGAATGATTGTCAGTTGAGAGATGAAGAATATTATGAGAGGATTGAGAATGAGTGATGGAATGGACCAAGCTTGAATACTTCTAGGGACAAGAATCTGCCGACATTAGATTTGAAGATGACCATGTTGTAATCTGTATGCAAGCAGTCCTGTGGTAATGTGTTCTACAGACGGGAAGCCACCGCAGAAGCTCTGTTCGTGGAAATTCCGCTGACGCTAAGGAGAAAAGAAAACTTTCTATCGTCGTGGTTGAAAAACGAATTCTATTTACTTGGCTCCCCACGAGGACAGAAGGTCGGTTTTTAATGTGGTGGAAATCCAATTCTCCAAAAAGAGGCACTCGATTGGGACGAAACTTAAAATTGCCTTAGTCTAGAAAGAGAAATCCTTCACTGACCGAGGATAAAAAAGATGAAGTAGACAAAATAAAGATCCAGGTTGTCCTTGATGGTCTTATATCTAAACAACATGACATTAATGCGGGTATGCCCCCAGGGGTCGATCTTTGGGCCGCTATTATTCCTGATCTTTATAAACGACCTCCCTGATTCAATCGTGTCCGAAGTTGGTATATTTGCTGACAACATCATGCTCTATTCCAGGCATGTGGAAAAAAACGAACACATATGAGAATGGCCGAATCTTTAAAAAATGACTTCTAGTCTGTAGTTGAATGGGGACATAAAATGGATGGTAACATTTGATGCTACCAAGACAAATCTCCTTTCCTTTAACAATTACAAGAAACCTTTTCAACCACCGATTGTCATTTAATGGTACCCTATCTGAGAGTCCAACGTTCAAACTCCTCAGCCTAACATTCACAGGTAACGGTAATTTGTTGGCACTGTTTCAGGAAATACGACCAAAAAGTTACAGGCATGACGTATGTAAAACGAATTCTATGAAAACGAAAGAAGGTACGCCGTACCGAATGTTTTCGAAGACCCCCCCCCCTTCATGTTAAGAATGACTTCTGAAACTTGTCGTTTTTAGAACCAGACGACTTAAATGGTATTAAATTGTAAACCAATACTAGAAACGATGACCTTTTTCCACAATTCGAACGAAAAAATGAGCAATTTTTTTTTTTCACGAAGCAGAAGACTTATAACAAAAGAAAGAGGATTTTTATTTTATTATTTTTTTAATACAAAAAATCGTGTCTTTTTTTTTTTTTGGTCTTAGGGAATTTTTTTCTGGAATTAGATTAGTGCTGGAATTATGGAATTTGGGTGGGTGCTGGAATCAGGGAATTTGGGTGGGTGCTGGAATCAGGGAATTTGGGTGGGTGCTGGAATCAGGGAATTTGGGTGGGTGCTGGAATCAGGGAATTTGGGTGGGTGCTGGAATCAGGGAATTTGGGTGGGTGCTGGAATTAGGGAATTTGGGTGGGTGCTGGAATTAGGGAATTTGAGTTAGGGATTTGTGTGTGTGTGTGTGTGTGGGGGGGCAGATTTTTTTATAGTTTTTTTTTTTTTTTAAATACAATGGAACTTTTTACTGTGTCTTTTTCTTCTGTAAAAGTTGAAATTGGGAGAAGGCATATTCACGAAATATTAGAAGGCAAAGAAGTAGAAGAAAGAGATTTAGTTTACGAAGAAGATGGTTTTTTTTTCTGCAAGTCGGAAATTTGTTCTAACATATTTTCAAAAGATTTTTTTTCAAATTGCTGTCTCTACAAGAACACAGTATAAGATGCAGACATTTCCAATCTGACAAACTTTATGCTATCGTCGTATGGTAATTAATTAAACTTGCCATGAAAAAAAAAAAAGATTTCACGGGGGTGTTTGGGAACATTCGGAACGGCATACAGTCTTTCGTCTAGTTCCGTTCATTCTCGTGGCATTCGTTGTACATACCTGTAAATTTTTGGTCGTATTTCCTGAAACCGTACCAATTTTTTTTCATAGAATCACTTCCGTCTCCAAACCCGATTTTTTCCTTTCAGTTAGAGTTAATTATTTTGTTCAAAACAACCCTGGTGTCCACCTGTTCAATTAAAACGCAAAACAAAATGGCTGCTCATGAGCCCTGCATGGAGATCCTTGATAATCGGTGAAAAATCGAAAAATAAACAAAATAGTATTAGAAACATCCAATAAATGTCACCAATAGTGGGAAAATGTAATATTCTACCAGTATTTTGTTTAATTTTCGTTTTTTGCGCCATTATCGAAAGTCTGTACTTTCAAACATTTTTTTCCCCTTCTAACTGAACAGGTGGACACCAGGTTTGTTTTGAACAAAAATCGTTTTAAAATAACTTAAAACAAATAAACTTATCCAGGTTAGTAAAAGAGTAACTTATCTCGCCTTTCGTAACATGTATTTGTTTATTAAAGTGAAATATTTTGAAAATCAACAATCGTGCAATTTTAAATGAAAAATTCATTTATTTAATTTTTTTCTTTTTTGCGAGCTTTCGTTGTAGTACAACCTTGTCAGGCGAGACTGTCTTATAGTTTGTTTTTTTCTTCTTTTCTTCCTCCCCATTTTGATGGTATTAACCCTGAGGGGTCGAATAGACGTCAAGTTCTTAAGACGTTATAAGTTTAGTCCTGGCGATGTCATGCGCAGATTGGCGCTTTTTTTTAAGTAAGGAAATCAACATCTTTGAAGCACGGATTAGAATGTATTAAAGTGAAATATTTTGAAAATCAACAATCGTGCAATTTTAAATTTTTGTTTGTTTTTTTTTCAACCCTTTTTTCGTTCTGTTACCTGTCGTTAAAAATGCCCAAATAAATTGTTTTTGACTAATTTCCCAACTGGATTTTCTTTTTAAATAGTTCATGTTACAGTGATTGTCCAGAAAAGTTAACAGAAAACAAAGGAGGTGAAAAAAAAAAAAAAATTTACAACAAATAACTTTCACCAAAGCAAGAAAATTTAATCTTCTATCGATCTGCGTGGCTTTTCAGTTTTGGATCTTTTTTACGTGTTTCTGCAGATTATGACCCAAGCTAAAATCGAGTTGGCGTTGGTTACGGTTAGCTTGGGTCCTAGTCTGCATAAGTACCCTCTATTTTTTTGTGTTTGTTTTATAGATTTTTTTTTGCATAAAAATACAGCTAATAACTGTCACCAAAGGGTCGAAAATTTAATTTTTAACCAATCTGTACGGCAAATTGGGGTATTAAACGCCACCTTTTTCACTGACTGTTTCATTTGCATAGAATATCGTTTTCAAAGTTTTTTTGGACTATCATGGGTAAATATATAATTGTGATGTCTTTGTTTAAACAAATATCAGTTAACATGTGTTCAGAGAAAAAATATATTTATTGAATTGTTTAAAAACTCAGGTTAGCTTTCCACAAATTTCAGTCACCTGGGGCAATAGGCACCACCTCATCGGGCATTGAGCACCGGCGCTACTGTGTGCAAAAATCACACAGCCATTCCTCATTTTGGAGGTCTTCACGTGAAATGTTGATGCTCGTGCACTGTATGTGATACCAGGAATCACAGATGTCACACTGAACCCAGTTAATCATAATGTCATCCCTTCTACCACATCTGCAACATTCCTCAGTGTCAGAATCCCCCGATGTTGACAGTGGCATCTTGATTGTGGTGGTCATGGTGTTTCCTGTACTGGTGTTCTTTTATCCTTGCATTTCCCCTTTCCCTCTGCCACATCCTGAATGCCATAGCAACAGATGTCTCCATGAGTCTAGTGATACTTTCATCTGCTGTGAGGCCTTCCACATATCGGAATCGCTACATGCTAGCAGAGTTCCCTATCGCCGGCAGCACTTTTCTCGGCCGCCAGCTCCAAATGGCTCAATCGTAGTCATTTAAAAATAAAGAATAGTCTTCAATATTAAAAATAAGCATATAATTGTCATTTTATTGCCCCCCCCCCCCAATACAATTTTTTTTTAGTATCTTTTATGTTATACTTAATCTTTTCCCCACAGTCTGTTTTTCACAACTTTTTACTGACCAACTTTTTTTTTCTTTTTTCGGTGTACACTTACCTATCAGGCTGCTAGAGAATTCCGAGGTTTTGGGAAATTTTTTTCCAAATATTTTACATTTTAGGAGGGGGGGGATCCGTTTTCAATATTAATTCAACGTACACTGATCCCCCTCTTTTTGACCATGTCAATTTTTTAAAATTATTCTTCTGCTTACAATTACCTATCATGTCGCGAGAGAATTCCGGGGTTTTTGGAAAGAAATTTCAAAAAATTTACATTTTAGTCAGTAAAAAGTTGTGAAAAACGAACTATGGTAAAAGACGAAGACTGATCCCCCATCTTAAAATGTAAATTTTTTTTCAAAAACCCCCAGAATTCTCTCGCGACATGATAGGTAATTGTAAGCAGAAGAATAATTTTTAAAATTTGAGATGGTCAAAAAGAGGGTGATCAGTCGACGTTGAATTAACATTGGAAACAGATCCCCCCTCCTAAAATGTAAAATATTTGAAATTTTTTTCCAAAAAAAAAAACGGAATTCTCTAGCAGCCTGATAGATAAGTGTACACCGAAAAAAAAAAAAAAAAAAAAAAAAAAAAAAAAGTCAGTAAAAAGTTGTGATGGTTTTCAAAACATTTTTTTTTGTAATAATAATCAAAACTTTTTTCTTAGAAATGGAAATACTCTAACCCTAAAACATAACCCGGCACATGTTCGTCTTTTCTCACAGTCCGTTTTTCACAACTTTTTACTGACCAGTTTTTTTTTTCTTTTTTCGGTGTACACTTACCTATCAGGCTGCTAAAGAATTCCGGGATTTTTGGAAAAAAAAATTCAAATATTTTACATTTTAGGAGGGGGGGATCAGTTTTCAATGTAAATTCAACGTAGACTGATCCCCTCTTTTTGACCATCTCAATTTAAAAAAAAATCTTTTTTGGTGTACAATTACTTATCATGTCGCGAGAGAATTCCGTTTTTTTTGGAAAGAAATTTTAAAAAAATTGAGATTTTAAGACGTAAACAGTTGCGAAAAGCGGACTATGGTAAAAGGCGAACAAGACTGATCCCCCGTCTTAAAATCTTATTTTTTTTAATTTCTTTCCAAAAACACCGGAATTCTATCGAGACATGATAGGTAATTGTAAGCAGAAGAATAATTTAAATTTGAGATGGTCAAAAAGAGGGGGATCAGTCTACGTTGAATTTACATTGGAAACTGATCCCCCTCCTAAAATGTAAAAAATTTGAATTTTTTTCTCCAAAACCCCCGGAATTCTCTAGCAGCCTGATAGGTAAGTGTACACCGAAAAAAGAAAAAAAAAACTGGTCAGTAAAAAGTTGTGAAAAACGGACTGTGAGAAAAGACGAACATGTGCCCCTAACCCTCCCAAAAAACATTATTTTCAGTAAATATTTATAAAAAAAAAAAAATAAAATAAAAAATTAAATAATAATAAAAAAAAACACATTCCGGTGCTCAGAAACATTATTTCTTGAAAAAAAAAAAAAAAAAAGAAAAGATTATTCTGTTTTGTTTATTTTCTTCAATGAAATTTTTTTTTAAGTTTTGAAAACAATCAAATAACTTATTTTTCAAATAGTCTGTATTATGTTAATTATTAGAATATGATGAAAGAAAAGTCTGAAATTAATATGAAAAAAAGAAAAGTCTGAAATTAATATGAATAAAAAAAGTTGTATCACTTTCAGGCATCCGTAGACACTTTCTTTAAGCTTTTTCCACCGGAAGCCAGCGGCCTTCCATGTACTTCGCATCTGCCTTTTTTCAACTAATAGTGAAAATATGTTTTTTCCAAAAATACGTGAAATGTTTTTTTTTTAAATATTTAGTGAAAATAATGTTTTTGTGGAAATATTTTATTAAACGTCATAATAATAGCGTATCCAATACAGTATATTGCCGAAGAAATTTGTTTTCATTCGGCGGCGACAGAGAAATTCCTGGAGGTGATCCTCGAAGTTTTCCTGGCTAATCCCGCTCATCACTTTGAATTTAAACTTGCAATGAGCCAAGCTTCCTTCCACACGGTTTGTGTGGATTGTAGGGTCGTCTGTTTGAAACCGTCTAACTTAAAACGTTGTTTATGACAGAGAAACGATCCACTGATGGCGGCCCACGGCCACAAGTTCAGAATAGGGGCATGTGAGCAAGAAAATTCAATATCGCCGCTAAATAGTAATAATCATCTGGTTAGGGTTACGTAGAAAAACAAAGAGGATTTGGAGACGGGAGTGATTCTATAAAAAAAAAAGAGGCTTCTAAAAATAAAGCGTTTTTGTTCAGTAAATGTTAAAACCTACCTGTGGTTACTTGCTGACATGGCTTTTTTTCCAACCTGAGAATCGTGCGGATGGCGCCCAAAGACGGTACACCAATTCCGATCTCTCTCCTCCTTGTATGACTCGGAAAAACCGAAGCGAGATGACGGACGGCCGACAAGATTTCCCGCGAAAATCGAGGAGATGATGGGCGCCGGCGGCTGTTCAACCCGACAACTTGCAGAACACGTGGACGCGAACACAGAAACGAAGGGTTTTCTATTTAAGGAAAACACAAAAAAAGATTGCAAACGTCTAGATGTGAAAACGAGCCACGTTAATCTCTTCTTCAACATTTAATCATGTTTGTTTTTTCTTTCTAAAAAATAATTTCAAAAAACTTACAATTCTTTCTTTCTTCCTGGTTTTAAAATTTCCCCCTATTTGAATAAACTTTAGGTTTCGTTTCTTTATATAAGTAGAGTTGTTTAAAAAATGAGGATTGGGAAAAACGTAGACACTCCGCTTCGGTGTTTACTAAAATATGGAACGTTGAAACGAAACGAAATAAAACCGTTCAATTGAAATATATTAAAAAGATCTCTATAATATAAAAGGCAGTTGTTTCTCTCTTTTTCATTTTACCTCAATCGAAGTTCTTAGAAATCAAGGGGCCCCCTTTTCTGGGGCTAACACTTGATTTCTATATGAGATACATAGATATCCGAGTGTTCAATCAAGATTCTCTTTTACCTCTCAAACGTTAAGTTAGTAAAGCAGTGAAGAACATTAATTTTCCTCTCCCCAATTGACCGACTAACTATGTTATAGTATATCTTTTATGGTCTCTTGGTCTTACCGAATTCCAGGAAAAGAATTCATCTAGTCTGGTGGAGTATCCAGCTAAGTGCTGTTACTTGAGGTAACATCACAAGGAGAAGGTGCACCATTCCTCATATGAGTCAGTGTATAGCTGTGTCGAGGGGATTTTATTTGGACTTCGAATACTATGTTATTTTGAATATTTGGTTGGGGTTTACTTGTAGGGTGAAGTATCCTCATTTCAGGTTGTCCTGACAAACCCTTGTACAGAGAGACCGAAGACACTCGAGGTTGGTGTCTAGTAGGTAATTCAAACTCTCCAGTAGGTAATTCAAACTCTGCTGTATGTTTAATTTTACTTCAGTCGAAGTTCTCAGAAATCAAGGGGCCCATTCCTGGGGCTAACACTTGATCTCTATATGAGATACATAGATACCCGAATATTCTATTAAAATTCTCCTTTATTTCTCAAACATTGAGTTAGTAAAAAAGTTAAGAATAATAAATTTATTCTCTCCCTAACTGACCAGTCAAGTATGTCATAGTATATCTTTCTTGTGGTCTGTTGGTCTTACCGGATTCCAGGACAAGAATTCATCTAGTCTGGTGGAGTATCCAGCTACGTGCTGTTACTTGAGGTAACATCACTAGGAGAAGGTGCACTATTCCTCGTATGAGGGGATCTTATTTGTGCTGCGGATACTATGTTATTTTGAATATTTGGTCAGGGTTTATTTGTAGGGGTAAGTATCCTCATGTCAGGTTGTCCTGACAAACCCTTGTACAGAGAGACCGCAGACACTCAAGGATAGTGTCTAGTAGGTAATTCAAACTCCCCTGCTGTCTGTGTGTCGGCGTGTGTGTCTAGTTAAAAGTTAGAAACTACACAAGACACACACACAAAGCTGATATATTCTTTTTCAGCATCGCATCTGATAGAATATGTTCACGATTTTTGTAATATTCCTTCTTTTGGGGGGTCACCGGGTTAGCAAGAAAAAAATTAGTCCGAGGAGGAGGGGGGTCGACATTTAGAGAGATTTTTTTTTTCATTGACTTTTGGTCTGAAACTCAAACTAAAATACACTTTCTTGGCGTTCAGGCTAGGATTAAAGTGTAGTACCTGTTGCATGCTTCATTCAATGATGTGTGCGGATACAAATAACACGAAGACAGAAAGTGGATGTATTCGAAGTCATCTTTATTTAACTTGTTCGTTGTGCACATGACACCACCGTTTACAAGTAAACGGTGAAGCCCCACTTCAATTGTATGAATAATTTTTATTAATATCACCTTATCGGAAAATATTGTAAATACATATGTAAATTTGATAATAGCAGTTATAAGTGTATATTTCTAAATATGAATTTAATTGAAGTTTAAAAGGAATGAATTATGTAAATGACAAAACCCGTCTAGTGTCTGAACGACATTTTGTAACAGTATATAAGGAAGTTGAAAAGATATTAGTATTAGTACGAATCTTGCCACGTTTTCCGTTCTAATCGCAGTCTCGTCTTGAAATTTCGTTCTTCTTGTTTATATGTTATTTAATGTTATCTAATCTAAATTAATTGATTAATAGTTTCCTAATTCAAATATTATGAACGCTGACTTGAAAAAATTAATTAATTAAATAATAATTACTCGAGCCCCCCCCCCTCTCTCTCTCTCTCTCTCTTACGTTTACAAAAATTCTCCAGGACGGACAGACAGACAGACAGACAGAGAAAGTGCTCGTTATATTATAATTTCAATTGAAGTCCCTCTTGCGACAAAAGACATCAACACAGAATTTACTCAGAGGCCTAGGCATTCATTGGGTATTCTACCCTCCAGCCTAACAGGGATTATTCTGCCCTTCCACTTTTACATAGAAATCTTTTAAACGCAGTAGTCCCTCAGTCTGAATGGCGCCTTGATTATTCTCCCAGATCGTGTTCTCTTCATCCTAATCTCATCTGGAGGTATCTCGGAGTCTGCTCTCGGACTAGCCCTATCTCTCACTATACTGTCATCTTGAGACATTTGTGGAGTCGTGGTCACCTCTTTGCCTGATTCCGTGATTGCTGATGTCTCACCATTTTCTTGATATAGCTGGCTACTCCTTGATGCTATTGGGGGTGCTTCTGCTGTTTTCCTCAGGTCTATTCTATTCCGTCGACATATCCCCCCTTCAACATCAATATGATATCATCTAGCATCCAGCTTCTCCAACACAGTCGCTTTTTTCCACTCCTTATGCCCTTTAACATGAGGTTTGACCTGTACCACATCTCCGGGCTGTAAAGGTTGAAGGCATTTCACCTTCTTATTGAAGTACCTCTCCTACCTCATTCTATCATTCTTTACCACTTTTTAAAAATTATTTTGGATGTCCGGCTTCGACAAATCTTCCTGGGTTGAAAGGAGTGTTTTTATTTTCCTTGACATCAGCTTCTGTGATGGCGACAGGAGACGTTTAGCTGGTGTGTTTCTGTGATCCAGTATTTCTAGATATGAATCAGCCATATCTTCACTGGCTTTCCGGAACAAAGTCTTTGCAGTTTTAACTGACGATTCTGCTTTGCCATTCGCTTTGCTGTTGTAGGGACTGACTGGTGTGTGTGTAAAACACTTCTGTAGAAAAGTGGCAAAGTCTTGACTACTGAATTGTGGCCCATTGTCTGTTACAATCTGCTCCGATATTCCATATCTTGCACCACTGTGCTTGAGCTTTGTAATTATTGTTTTCGTCTGTGTGTCTGGAAGATACTCAATCTCCCAGAAATTACTGTGCATAAATAGTGTTTACCAGCAAACATGAACAAATCCAACCCCCAATTTTTGCCCATAGTCTTTCAGGGACTTTGTGGACCATTAAGGGTTCTGCAGGGTTAGTCACTTAATACTTACTGCATGTGGAGCATTTTGCCACATAGTCCCTAATGTCGTTGTTCATGTTGGGCCAGTATAAACATTCTCTGGCTCTTCTGCAGCATCCTTCTACTCCCATGTGTGAGAAATGTATTTTTTCTTTCAAGAGCCTCTGCTGGCTTGTGGGTACCACCACATGGGTTTCCCTAACAATCACCCCATCTTGCACTGTCATTTCACTTCGAAAGGTGAAGTACGGTCTCACCTCTGGATCGAGATGTATCTTTTCATCTGGCCATCCATCTCATATGACCTTCTGTAACTGCTGCAATCACCTATCTTGCACTGTCATTTCACTTCGAAAGGTGAAGTACGGTCTCACCTCTGGATCGAGATGTATCTTTTCATCTGGCCATCCCTCTCATATGACTTCTGTAACTGCTGCAATCACCTTTCTTCCTTTGTGACCGATCGCAGTTCGAGCAACCTTGTTTCTGTAACAGGAACACGCTTGACTTCTCTGACGTCCTCCTCTTCATCGTGTTCATAACTCACTCTGTTAACAAATGCCCTTGACAGTGTATCCACAAGGTACATCTTCTTGTCTGGATAATACAGAACCGTGGCATCATACCTTTGCAATCGCATCAGCATATTCTGCAGTCGCTTTGGGCACTTCCCTAAGTCTTTCTTCATTATTGCTTCCAAGGGTCTATGGTCACTTAACATTGTGATGGTTTGGCCGAATGTATTTTGGTGTAACCTCTCACATACATAGACCGCAGCAAGCAGTTCTTTCTCAATTTGGGCATCCTGGGTTTCCGTGTCTGTAAGGGCTCAACTAATATAGGCCAGGGGTTTTCCCTCCTGAGCAGATCCGCTCCTAAACCCTTTTCACTTGCATCATACTGGACAACTAAAGGTTTACTGTGATCATAGTACCCCAGTACCGGTGTCTCACTCACCATCTTCTTGATCTTTTCAAAAGCATCTTCCTGGGTCTGGGACCAAGTCCAGGGTACATCTGTCTTGATTAAGTTGCGGATGGGAACCATCACATCTGAGATGCGTAGCAGGAATTTTGCTAGATAATTAACAAAGCCGCCTAAACGTTGTACCCCCTTTACATCTGTTGGACACGACATCTCCTTTATGACTTTTACCTTCCCTGGATCAGGCTGAAGGCTATCACTGGATACTATATGTCCCATGAAAGAGAAAGCAGTTTCTCGTAACTCTAATTTTTAAGCATTCAACCCATGGCCATCCCTACTACAGGCCAGGCAATCATGCAACTGGGGTCTTTTACTGGGGGCCATGTGAATTTTTGAACAAATTGTTTCTCTGCTTGATATCATCAACTGGTGTGGATCCTTTTTTTCTTTTTAACCACAATATACAAGTAATGATCTTTTGACACAAGTACAAAATCTCTAAAAAAAAAATCCAACATTGAAATAAAAATTCTTCATTGAAATATGCATTTGCCTTTGTTTATTCAAAGTTACCTGTCTCTTCATTTATAGGAATTTGTCAATAATTGTAAAATTTATCAATTAGCTCATTGTGGTTCTTATTATTTGGTATGTAAAACACATAAAAACATCAAACTAATCTCACAGAGGAATTTTACCTTTGTTTGCAACTTCTATATCGAATATTTAAGAAAATTCACATGGCCCCCAGTAAAAGACCCCAGTTGCACGATTGCCTGGCCTGTAGTAGGGATGGCCATGATTCAACCGTATGCCACGTTCGCGATATCTTTGTGTAATGTAAAAAGAAGACACGAATAGAAAAACCTTTTCTAAGGCTTTATTCAATTAATTCAAAACTACAATGCCAACAAGGCAAGAGGCCAAGAACGTATATATGGTAAAAGAAAGAGAACGTATTTAAATTAAAAAGTCACGTGGACAAGAAAAACCCAGTAATTTTACTTTAACGGAAATATATGCAAGTGCACGTAATCCATCTCGTAATCCCAAGGTGCTGAGTTCAATCCTGGGCAAATGCAGCTGAAGAAATATAATATACATAACACTCTGCAAAAGTGTCCTCAGTTTTTTTCTCATGATCTGCTCTGGCTTCCTCCATGGTTTTACCTTTCTCTACCACGAGAAGATTATCTGCTTTGTTGACCACCCCTTCCAGGTCAGAGACATTGTTGTTTAAATTCTTTTGGAAAATCTCCGGGGCTGGTGATATTCCAAATGGTAGCCTCTTCCATCGGAACCGGCTAAAAGGATAGGCAAATGTTGTCAAATGGCTGCTTTCTTCGTCCAATTCCAGGTGCCAAAATCCATCCCTTAGATCCAAGGTAGAGTAAACTTTACTGTCAGACACTTCTGGTAGTAGATCCTCCAGCACCGATAGCTGGAAACGTTCGCGTTTCGGCGCCTTATTTAATGGTCTTGGGTTTATACAGACTTGCAGGTTTCCATTTTTCTTCACTACTAGCGCTAATGCACAAAAGAGTTCTTTAAAAAATACGAAAACAGATAAGTAAATAATTATTCTCGCGTGTTGGAAAAAAAAAAGAAGATTTGTATGAATCAGAATGGTACAATTTCGTTGACTGGTTTGATTCTGTTCTTGGCATTCTTGCAGGAGGAACCACATGAAGGTTGCCAACATCCCTAAATGAAAGTGGTGAAGCATGAGGGAGATCGTAATAACAAATGAGGAGATTGTAATCCAAAAATGATATCACCGGCGTTCAAGGGAGAAAAGGTTAAGTTTCTTGAATCGGCTTTCATAGAGCAAATCCCATAGTCTTTGAGAAATTAAATGTTATTCATACTGAAAACGGCGAGTATAAATATTTATACATACGATAGAACTCAACGACAGAGTCAGAGTACTGCACTGGGGCCTCAGGTGAATGTCTATTTTTAATCTCTCCGATAGTGCTCTACTTTCAATTTTACTTGAAAGGGACTTCTTATAATATTAAATTATATTTTTTTAATATTTTACCTACGTATGACGTCGTTTCGAGCTTACGGCTCTCATCAGCGCAGGGGAATAACAATCTCAGACGGTTACAGAGCGCGAACACGGTTCACAGAGACACATTGAATCGGTAAGTGTCATTGAGCTACGAAAGATTGTCACGTGATTACGGAGAAATTAAGTGATATTTACACTGAAAGCGATGAGTATAAATATTTAGACATACGATAGAACTCAACGACAAAGTATTGCACTGAGGCCTCAGGTGAATGTCTATTTTTGGTCTTTCCGATAAACCCTGAACCATTCGAGTGGCCCGTCTTTGAACTCTCTCCAGATGCTGGATATCATGTATTAGATATGGAGCAGAGGCCTGGACACCATACTCTAACAGTAGTCTGATAAGGGAGACATAAAGTGGGAGAAATATTTCAGGAGTGAGTTTGTAGAAGGAGCATCGAATGAGAAATTGTGACAGTTTGCCGAGTATTTAGAAAATCAAGGAGGCTTCCTGAGCACTACTAAAATCACTCTTACCGATCCCCCCTCCTTTTCATCTGCACAATAGTCCGAAGAGAACGTAGATGGCGTTAAATATTATACAAACTTATCACTACAGTAGCTCTATCTAGGATATTGAGCACTTTTCTCCCGGACAACGCCGAGTACTTAGAAAATCAAGGAGGCATCCAGAGCACTACTAAAATCATGCTTACTGATTCCCCCTCCTGTTCATCTGCACAATAGTCCGAAAAGAATCGTTAATGCTGTTAAAATATTATACAAATCTATCACTGCAGCAGCTCTATCTAGGATATTGAGCACTTTTCTTCTGGACAACGCAGAGTACTTAGAAAATCAAGGAGGCATCCAGAGCACTACTAAAATCACTCTTACTGATTTCCCCTCATTTCCATGTGCACAATAGTCTGAAGAGAAGAGTAGATGCTGTTAAAATATTATCCAAACCTCTCACCATGACGTCACGTACCTATCAGTATGACGTCAGTAGTGGATACATCCGGACAGAACTTATGGGATGACCTGATACATTGTTTTGTTTGCAATATTTCGATGGCTTGAAGAAGGAATCAACCAGAAGACCAAAATCTTTTGCAGAGTCGTGTCGCCGCCGAAAGTAAGAGCCGAGTCAGAAGCAATATGGCAGCATTTATCGACATTGAGATTTTCGACGGTTTTTTGGCTAACACTTGGGCAGCGTCGATTCGATGCTTTGCAGTGTTGATATCCCCGATATATTTATGTGTTCAATAGAATAGAAATAATGGAAACAAAGTAACAACTCTATAAATTCAACAAAACATTTATTATTCGTGAACCCAACTGTGTTGCTATGAAATAGTGTTCATTAGAACATGTACAAAAAGAGCGTGAGTAGAATAATGTGTATGTGTACGTAGAAAGGAAAAGTTTGTGTGCTAAGAAATTGAGTTCACGAGAATGTGTTCAACAAAGTCTGAGCAGAAAGATGTGTGCATATGCTTGTGTGTGTGTGAGTAGAGAAAAGTCTTATGTACCAGAATAGTGTGCTTGTGTGTGAGCACACACATGCTGTATTTATAGCGACCAGCAAACTGAGGAGGTTGGAAGTAAGAGACTGAATTGATAGTAACGCTACCTGGCGTTTCATAAGCGCAGACAACTCGGGTCTGAAAACGCCCTCTAGTGTGAGTCTATGTAATTATGTTCGAGAAAGGGAGGTAATGCTACAGGGTATAGCTCGATTATAAAGAGGAACTCTCCTTCAACATTTTAAATCAGTTTTATTAATACATCAGAAAAACAGCAAGAGACCATGATGGGTTGTTGTAAAATATTAAGAAAAAACGCCACAAACGCGGATTCGTTGTTGCATAGCCCTCTACTTGGGGCCGCGTCAAACCAACGACTTCCAACAGATACGTCCATAGGACCATTATCCAACAATATATGTCGGTTAACTGAGTGGGTTAGGGTTGAATATGTAAATGTGAGTTAACAAGCAAAAATATGAGAAAGAATTTGACTGAGGAAACTTTGTATGGTAAAGAAATAATTATTTATTTACTTTTTACAATTGAAAGAAGAGGATTTACTAATTAATTGACATTTATAGTTGGAGCTAAAGCAGATACATAATCACAGAATGTCTGTCTCTTGTTGGAAGCCAAGGGGACATAACTCTCGCAATTTCGCAAGGGAAATAACCCTGACAAGTTTATCTCCCTTTAATATGTCCATTCTGAATGTCTCATTAGTTTCTCACTAGAAATAGAAACAACTTTTTGGCCATCTTCGTTTACATGTAAAGTGTAGCAGCACGGGCCGTCGATCACACTTTATTTGGAAATTTCGCTAAATCTGCAGATTGAATGAACTCTAACCCTAACCCTAATCTGCGACTCCAGATCAGAAGGCTGCGTGTTCATATCACGTCGGGTTCACCAATTTCATAGAAGCTAATCTTTACATAAACTGTCAGATATTATATTCTCCAAAGAAAAGAAAAACAAGGCCCTTCTATAAACGGTGTAAGTTGCTGAAGAAAGTAATAGTAATAATAAGAGATAGCCTTGCTGTTGTTGATGATGATGATGATGATGATGATGATGATGGTGGTGGTGTTGTTGATGATGGTGGTGGTGTTGTTGATGATTATGGTGGTGTTGTTGATGATGATGACGATGATGATGATGATGACGATGATGATGATGATGATGGTGGTCGTGTTGTTGATGATGGTGGTGGTGTTGTTGATGATTATGGTGGTGTTGTTGATGATGATGACGATGATGATGATGATGGTGGTGTTGTTGTTGATGATTATGGTGGTGTTGTTGATGATGATGACGATGATGATGACGATGACGATGATGATGATGATGATGATGATGATGATGATGATGAAAGTGTCAATGTCTTTCTTTGTGGGTGCCTGGAAGCTCTTTGCCTACCCCGCAATTCCCTAAACGACTGGATATAGTCCTTCAAATGTCTGATCGAAATTACTACGCCCAGGAGTCTGATTGGTCATCATGTGACCAAACAACCTCACTAGGGCTACTCCTCACAAGAGGAAAGAAATTGAAAACATTGCCAAGGCTGCTGCAAAGAAGGTGGGCTTCCTCTACCGTGCCAGTAAACTTCTCACACCTGACATTATCCTGTATCTCTACAAAGCCACGATCCGCCCATGCATGGAGTATTGTTACAACATCTGAGCTGGTGCATCATCCACTAGTCTCTCCCTCTTGACAAGGTCCAAAAAAGAGTCGCCAACTTGATAGGTCCCTCACTATCCACCAAGCTCCAGCCCCTGTCACATCGCCGCAATGTTGCTTCCTTGTGCCTGTTTTACAAGTACTTCAATGGATTGTGCTCTGATGAACTTGCTGCTCTGGTACCCCCACGACGTAAATTCACTAGACCAACCCGACAATCTGCCAAATCCCATCCATACACTGTGGAGGTCCCTAGATGCCGAAGAGCTTACTACTCCAAAAGCTTCTTTCCTCGTGCTGCTGGACTCTGGAACTCCCACCCTGCTCCCTGCTTTCCTGACGTTACTGACATGCAGAAATTTAAAACTAATGTAAACAGATATCTCGCTGCGCAGCTCCTAATTTAGGTTGACCCTCCCCCCCTCCCAAACCGTCACCCTTTTTTCTCAGTAGCCCCTTACATCTACAGTGGCGGCCTGCCTTGTTTGGGGTGAACTATGATAAAAAAAAGAATGTCAATGTTTATGTGTGTGTATATTGGTCCACAGTTATAATGGCACAGGTGCCGAAAGCAGCAGCAGCAGTAAATGTTGTTTTTACATATCGACTCTCGATTAGGCAAAAGCTCAAACCAGCAGTTGCTTTCAACTAATCACATGCGCTGAAATTTTCACTCCGAAATTTTGCGCACACTATAAAACCCCAAACACAGCATTTTTCTTCCTTTCTCCTGGTTTTCTTCCAGCGACAACACAAGTGCGTATGACACATCCTACCTAGACCTTTTTGCATATCGTTTATTTGATATGACCTTTTTCCCCATCACAGGTAAAAATGGCACAGGTAAAATTGATACTGGTAGAAATGACACAAGTGAATGAATAGGAAAAATGTCACAAAGCAAAACCAACTTTTTTCACAGGCGACCCTAATCATACTCCTCCCCAAGACGTGATTGTGACCCCATTAGTTTTATTTGTATATGTGTTATTATATATTACGGATTGTTGACTGTATAAGTAAGGGACAAACATAATAAATAAACCCAGAGACAAATTTAGAAAAAAAAATAAGGTTAGGGTTAGAATTAGGGTTAGAATTAGGGTTAGGGTTTAAATTAAAAAAATTTTTTTGTAAACCTTGTAATTTAGGTTTAATCAATAATATTTGTAAAGAAAAATGGATAAAATATCAGCAGAAACTTTTAACAAATTTATTACAACTGAACACAATATAAAATAATGAGTTAATTGCTGCTGTAACGCGAGATGAAATAAGTCACAGTTTCAAGACGTGGTCTGTTTACTTTCTCTCCAGGCAAGACTCTATCGACAAGGGCGATAACTCCGAAATGGTCCAAGGGAGATAATTGCGTTTTCTTTAGTTGTCCTAACATTTTTAAATGTAGGTATAATTTTCTTTTTAATTTGACAAACTTTTTAATGTTTTCTTTTTATTTATTGTATCCTAGATTTTGTGAGATTTTCATCTATATTTTATGTCATTTTTCCCTGCGTCATTTTTACTTGTGCCATTTTAATCTATGTTATTATTAGCTAAATTCATGATTATTGCATAACCATTTGGTTAATTTGTAGGATGTAAGCTATCGCTTTGAGAATCAGACCTACTTAATTTTATGTATTAGATTTAACGGCAAACCAGAAGAATACCCGACTCAACGGTAGCAGCAAACGGTGTTTGGTCAGACTTAGTTTCTGATATTATACTTCATCCGTGATACAGGGTGGGCCAAAATAAGGGTCCTATCTTTAAATTTGAATAACTTGAATTTGAATAACTTCCACAAAATAAAAGTTAAACTCACCAAACTTTATGTGTGTGTAGACTGACCCTTCCGAGATTTTTTGAAATAAACAAAACAAATTTTAGCCGAAAAACACTTCTTAAAACTTACAAAAACTAAAGTATTGTTTTTTACACTGTTTTGAGTTTTTTAAGCAAAAATAATGTTTTCTAAATGAGGGTACATTCCTTAGGGCTAATACGGCTCATGCTTGCTTCGGAAGGGGTCCTTTACTTATTCTAAAAAAAAATTTAAAAAAATCAATAAATAAAAAAGTTATGAATTTTTAAAAATAGGACCCTTATTTTTGCCCACCCTGTATAACTTCCGACGAAGGTTTACGTATCCCAAATTTTAAAATTAAATTGTTAGGTGAAAGTACAGAATAGTTAACAAAGCCCCCCCTCCCCATGTTAAGAATGGTTTTCTAAATAATAAGGTTATTATTTCAGTACGGTCCGTAAACTGCAGAAGATTCTTTGTTAACTATTCTGTACTTTCATCTAACAAGCTAATAAAATAAATTAATAAATAAAAATTAGTACAAAACTTGACAAACCAGAAAAGTAAACGACCCGAAACAGGAAGTCTTTAATATCAGGAACTAAATCTGACCAAATACTGTTTGCTGATGACTTTGAGTCGGGTACTCTTCTAGTTTCCCGATTTGAATTAAATTTTTCGGGTATCTTTTACAATAATCTGCAGAGTCGCTAACGGGGTCCAAAAAACGAACAAGAACGGGATAAAAAAAATAAATATGCAACAAGTGAAGGTGAGCTACGTCGAGAATAGATATTTTCCTACTTACCTATGAAATTTGTTTGTATTTTTACGTACTATAAATGGGTTTTTATTAGATGTAAAAAAAAAATTCTTGTTTTTTTTTGGCACAGATTTTTTACTAAAAAAAATGGCGTCTCGGCCTTACCTCGTTACGATACCCCCCCTCCTTGTCTTGTCCAATGTTCGTGGGACACAAATATTGATTTCTAATAAATAGCAGTTGGAACGGTTTAAAAATACAAACAAATGTCACAGATAAGTTGGAAAATAACTTTTATCGGCTACAGTTACTTTTATTTGTTGTATATTTGTTTTTTGAGCGTTTTCACTCTGCGGATTATTGTAAAAGATACCCAATTTTTCTTCATAGCA
Source organism: Sepiola atlantica (assembly GCA_963556195.1). Classification (NCBI taxonomy): domain Eukaryota; kingdom Metazoa; phylum Mollusca; class Cephalopoda; order Sepiida; family Sepiolidae; genus Sepiola; species Sepiola atlantica. Next base: position 7,164,777 of record OY744553.1, read on the forward strand.
ATTTTTTTTAAAAACCGCATTTCGTTGTTCCGGTTTCGTAGATCCGTATTTTTTTTTATTTTTATGGAAATGACTCCAGACAAAGCATGAAGCCACTTGATATAAGGAGCTAAAAATAAGAAAATACTACTTCAAAGTCAAAAACTAGCCAACGATTAGTGTTAAATGAATAGATTCCGACCCAGAAAACAGCAATTCTCCCCCCTTTGTCAGAAACATCGCTCGTGGAATGTGAGGACTAAAGGACAAAATAAGGGAAGCGAGAGTTACGAGGCTGCCGAAAGTAAACCCAACGTCCACTTTCTACTTTCCTGTTTGCAAAGGACTGCGTAAAAAAGTGTGAAACTGTTATATGACCACATTCTTCAAAAACACGCAAAGGAGAAGAAGATTCATATTTCGTTTTACCCGGTTCGCCGATCCAAATTTTGTTGTTCCGGTTTTGTCGATCGGATTTTCATGGTTCCGGTTTCATCTTCCCGGTTTGGTCGATCCGAATTCCGTTCTTCCGGTTTCGTTCGTTAGAAGCAGCCGACGCAATGCATGCCGGGAAACAAAATGGCCAACTCGTGTTGACGTTCCAAAGTCAGGTGAGCTTCTTATTTCCGTATTTCCCGTTTATTCATCGCAAAACGAATCCAACCTCGAACGATTTGCAGCCGATTTCATCTCGTCGAAAAAAGTGGGACATCTTTAAAATGTCTCCATTTAGTTTCAAGCGAATAATTGTCGTCTTTTCTGTTTCGTAAAGAAGGAGTTAAAAAAACATGGAAAAAAGAGAACGGTGTTTTATATTTAATTATTAAAAAAAAAAAATCCATTTACGTTTTAAAAAAAATAATTTTATTAACTTAAACATTTGTGCAATTAATTAATTAATTAATTAATTAGTACTTTTTATTATTAATTAGATTATAATTAACGTATTTTAACCTAGCAATTAGCTCCAAAACATTTTCTTTATTATTATTTAATTATTATTATTATGAATAGACTTGCATTACCCCCCCCCCCAAAACTTCGACAATATTTAAAAATATTAATTTAACACTTTACCATTCAAAAATTTCTTTTTAATAAAACTTATAAATATTATTATATTGTTTACTCCCAAAAATGGCTGCCAAATTGAGCGATTAGTTTTGTTTGATTTTTGTAAGCGATGACAGGGCAAACTAATCTATCGTATTAATTTGTTGTCTCATTTTTAGTCCGTGTAAATTACCCGTCGTATAAAAGACAATTTCTTCGGCAATATTCTACATTAGATACGCTGTTTAATCTGCAATATATTTCTATTTCATTTTTAATAAACGCTGTTTGATTTTATTATGTGGTTCTTACAAAACAAAATGCTATCCCTTAACTCTACCACTGACCCTAAGTCCAAGTGGAAACGACCCCCCCCCCAAAAAAACTCCAAACGAACCGAGAAAGAAAAAATAGGGTACTGATATCGATCCTGAACCAGTTTTCGTGAGGTTCTACTCGGAAGCGTTCGGCTGTCCTACGCGAACGCCCGAGTGTTGACGAGCCGAATGGTGCCAGACGACAATTTTGATACGGTGCTACGTCCTGTGATTGTTAGGTATATTTTCAAGAAATTTTCTAAAAGAAACAACAAAAAAAGCAAAACATAACGAAGTCACTGTTATCAAATAAATATTTTTTTTATTTTGATACGTTGCTGAGTCCTATAATTTTTAGTTATAGTTGCAATAATTTTTTTAAATAACAAAACAAGAAAAACAGCGAAATCACTGTTATCAAATAAATATTTTTAAACCTTAACCCCTAACAACAAAAACAAAACAAGCAAAACATTATTATCATAGGACGCAGCACGGTATCAAAATTGTCGTCTGGTACAAATCGGCTCGTCAACTCTCGGGCGTTAGCGTAGGACAGCCGAACGCTTCCGAGTCGAACCTCACGAAAACTGGTTCAAGATCGATATCAGCACCAAAAATAGTTTCCACCCTGACTTAGGGTTAGAAGTAGGATTAAAAGAGTTTTTTTTTATGTTGCTTAAAAACTCTAATCTTTGATTGTAATTCTGGGTAATTGCAAAATAAAAAAAAATTAGTGTTTGAAAAATAATCCGGAAAAATTATAAAAAAAATTGTTTGCAAAATAAAAAAAATTAGTGTTTGAAAAATAATCCGGAAAAATTATAAAAAAAATTGTTTGCAAAATAAAAAAAAAATTAGTGTTTGAAAAATAATCCGGAAAAATTATTAAAAAAATTAATGTTTGGAAAATAAGAAAAAAATCAGACAACAAATTAATAGAGTGAATTAATCAACCTTGTCACCGCTTTCAGAGTTAGACAAAACTAATTGATAATATTTGGCGGCCATTTTTGAAAGTTAATTGCTTCAATAAAACCAACTTGATGAATGTTATTAATAAAATAAAAATAATGGTTCTTTTGTAGAATAGTGACACCTTCGATAAATGCTGTTTATCTTTTGTTTTAGATGTGCAATGAATATTTCAATATTTGAGTTTGGCCTCTAAATTTTAATTTTAGATGTACAATGAACCGTAATATTTGCCTTTGGCCTCTAAATTTTAATTTTAGATGTACGATGAACCGTAATATTTGACTTTGGCCTCTAAATTTTAATTTTAGATGTACAATGAACCGTAATATTTGAGATTGGTATCTAAATTTTAATTTTAGATGTACAATGAACCGTAATATTTGACTTTGGCCTCTAAATTTTAATTTTAGATGTACAATGAACCGTAATATTTGACTTTGGCTTCTAAATTTTAATTTTAGATGTACAATGAACCGTAATATTTGAGATTGGTATCTAAATTCTAATTTTAGATGTACAATGAACCGTAATATTTGACTTTGGCATCTAAATTTTAATTTTAGATGTACAATGAACCGTAATATTTGACTTTGGCATCTAAATTTTAATTTTAGATGTACAATGAACCGTAATATTTGACTTTGGCATCTAAATTTTAATTTTAGATGTACAATGAACCGTAATATTTGACTTTGGCATCTAAATTTTAATTTTAGATGTACAATGAACCGTAATATTTGACTTTGGCATCTAAATTTTAATTTTAGATGTACAATGAACCGTAATATTTGAGTTTGGCCTCTAAATTTTAATTTTAGATGTACAATGAACCGTAATATTTGACTTTGGCATCTAAATTTTAATTTTAGATGTACAATGAACCGTAATATTTGACTTTGGCATCTAAATTTTAATTTTAGATGTACAATGAACCGTAATATTTGATTTTGGCATCTAAATTTTAATTTTAGATGTACAATGAACCGTAATATTTGACTTTGGCATCTAAATTTTAATTTTAGATGTACAATGAACCGTAATATTTGAGTTTGGCATCTAAATTTTAATTTTAGATGTACAATGAACCGTAATATTTGACTTTGGCCTCTAAATTTTAATTTTAGATGTACAATGAACCGTAATATTTGACTTTGGCTTCTAAATTTTAATTTTAGATTCACAATGAACCATAAGATTTGACTTTGGCATCTAAATTTTAATTTTAGATGTACAATAAACCATAATATTTGACTTTGGCCTCTAAATTTTAATTTTAGATGTACAATGAACCGTAATATTTGAGTTTGGCTTCTAAATTTTAATTTTAGATGTACAATGAACCATAATATTTGACTTTGGCATCTAAATTTTAATTTTAGATGTACAATAAACCATAATATTTGACTTTGGCCTCTAAATTTTAATTTTAGATGTACAATGAACCGTAATATTTGACTTTGGCTTCTAAATTTTAATTTTAGATGTACAATGAACCATAATATTTGACTTTGGCCTCTAAATTTTAATCTTAGATGTACAATGAACCGTAATATTTGAGTTTGGCTTCTAAATTTTAATTTTAGATGTACAATGAACCATAATATTTGACTTTGGCATCTAAATTTTAATTTTAGATGTACAATAAACCATAATATTTGACTTTGGCCTCTAAATTTTAATTTTAGATGTACAATGAACCGTAATATTTGAGTTTGGCTTCTAAATTTTAATTTTAGATGTACAATGAACCATAATATTTGACTTTGGCATCTAAATTTTAATTTTAGATGTACAATAAACCATAATATTTGACTTTGGCCTCTAAATTTTAATTTTAGATGTACAATGAACCGTAATATTTGACTTTGGCTTCTAAATTTTAATTTTAGATGTACAATGAACCATAATATTTGACTTTGGCCTCTAAATTTTAATTTTAGATGTACAATGAACCGTAATATTTGACTTTGGCCTCTAAATTTTAATTTTAGATGTACAATGAACCGTAATATTTGACTTTGGCTTCTAAATTTTAATTTTAGATGTACAATGAACCGTAATATTTGACTTTGGCCTCTAAATTTTAATTTTAGATGTACAATGAACCGTAATATTTGAGTTTGGCCTCTAAATTTTAATTTTAGATGTACAATGAACCGTAATATTTGACGTTGGCCTCTAAATTTACAATTAAGATGTACAATAGACCGTAATATTTGACGTTGGCCTCTAAATTTTAATTTTAGATGTGCAATGAACCGTAATATTTGACTTTGGCTTCTAAATTTTAATTTTAGATGTACAATGAACCGTAATATTTGACTTTGGCCTCTAAATTTTAATTTTAGATGTACAATGAACCGTAATATTTGACTTTGACTTCTCAATTTTAATTTTAGATGTACAATGAACCGTAATATTTGAATTTGGCCTCTAAATTTTAATTTTAGATGTACAATGAACCGTAATATTTGAATTTAACATCTAAATTTTAATTTTAGATGTACAATGAACCGTAATATTTGAGTTTGTCCTCTAAATTTTAATTTTAGATGTACAATGAACCGTAATATTTTACTTTGGCTTCTAAATTTTAATTTTAGATTCACAATGAACCGTAATATTTGACTTTGGCCTCTAAATTTTAATTTTAGATGTACAATGAACCGTAATATTTGACTTTGGCTTCTAAATTTTAATTTTAGATGTACAATGAACCGTAATATTTGACTTTGGCTTCTAAATTTTAATTTTAGATGTACAATGAACCGTAATATTTGACTTTGGCCTCTAAATTTTAATTTTAGATGTACAATGAACCGTAATATTTGACTTTGGCCTCTAAATTTTAATTTTAGATGTACAATGAACCGTAATATTTGACTTTGGCTTCTAAATTTTAATTTTAGATGTACAATGAACCGTAATATTGTACTTTGGCTTCTAAATTAAAATTTTAGATGTACAATGAACCGTAATATTTGACTTTGGCATCTAAATTTTAATTTTAGATGTACAATGAACCGTAATATTTGACTTTGGCATCTAAATTTTAATTTTAGATGTACAATGAACCGTAATATTTGACTTTGGCATCTAAATTTTAATTTTAGATGTACAATGAACCGTAATATTTGACTTTGGCATCTAAATTTTAATTTTAGATGTACAATGAACCGTAATATTTGAGTTTGGCCTCTAAATTTTAATTTTAGATGTACAATGAACCGTAATATTTGACTTTGGCATCTAAATTTTAATTTTAGATGTAAAATGAACCGTAATATTTGAGTTTGGCTTCTAAATTTTAATTTTAGATGTACAATGAACCATAATATTTGACTTTGGCATCTAAATTTTAATTTTAGATGTACAATAAACCATAATATTTGACTTTGGCCTCTAAATTTTAATTTTAGATGTACAATGAACCGTAATATTTGAGTTTGGCTTCTAAATTTTAATTTTAGATGTACAATGAACCATAATATTTGACTTTGGCATCTAAATTTTAATTTTAGATGTACAATAAACCATAATATTTGACTTTGGCCTCTAAATTTTAATTTTAGATGTACAATGAACCGTAATATTTGACTTTGGCTTCTAAATTTTAATTTTAGATGTACAATGAACCATAATATTTGACTTTGGCCTCTAAATTTTAATTTTAGATGTACAATGAACCGTAATATTTGACTTTGGCCTCTAAATTTTAATTTTAGATGTACAATGAACCGTAATATTTGACTTTGGCTTCTAAATTTTAATTTTAGATGTACAATGAACCGTAATATTTGACTTTGGCCTCTAAATTTTAATTTTAGATGTACAATGAACCGTAATATTTGAGTTTGGCCTCTAAATTTTAATTTTAGATGTACAATGAACCGTAATATTTGACGTTGGCCTCTAAATTTACAATTAAGATGTACAATAGACCGTAATATTTGACGTTGGCCTCTAAATTTTAATTTTAGATGTGCAATGAACCGTAATATTTGACTTTGGCTTCTAAATTTTAATTTTAGATGTACAATGAACCGTAATATTTGACTTTGGCCTCTAAATTTTAATTTTAGATGTACAATGAACCGTAATATTTGACTTTGACTTCTCAATTTTAATTTTAGATGTACAATGAACCGTAATATTTGAATTTGGCCTCTAAATTTTAATTTTAGATGTACAATGAACCGTAATATTTGAATTTAACATCTAAATTTTAATTTTAGATGTACAATGAACCGTAATATTTGAGTTTGTCCTCTAAATTTTAATTTTAGATGTACAATGAACCGTAATATTTTACTTTGGCTTCTAAATTTTAATTTTAGATTCACAATGAACCGTAATATTTGACTTTGGCCTCTAAATTTTAATTTTAGATGTACAATGAACCGTAATATTTGACTTTGGCCTCTAAATTTTAATTTTAGATGTACAATGAACCGTAATATTTGACTTTGGCTTCTAAATTTTAATTTTAGATGTACAATGAACCGTAATATTTGACTTTGGCTTCTAAATTTTAATTTTAGATGTACAATGAACCGTAATATTGTACTTTGGCTTCTAAATTAAAATTTTAGATGTACAATGAACCGTAATATTTGACTTTGGCATCTAAATTTTAATTTTAGATGTACAATGAACCGTAATATTTGACTTTGGCATCTAAATTTTAATTTTAGATGTACAATGAACCGTAATATTTGACTTTGGCATCTAAATTTTAATTTTAGATGTACAATGAACCGTAATATTTGACTTTGGCATCTAAATTTTAATTTTAGATGTACAATGAACCGTAATATTTGAGTTTGGCCTCTAAATTTTAATTTTAGATGTACAATGAACCGTAATATTTGACTTTGGCATCTAAATTTTAATTTTAGATGTAAAATGAACCGTAATATTTGACTTTGGCATCTAAATTTTAATTTTAGATGTACAATGAACCGTAATATTTGATTTTGGCATCTAAATTTTAATTTTAGATGTACAATGAACCGTAATATTTGACTTTGGCATCTAAATTTTAATTTTAGATGTACAATGAACCGTAATATTTGAGTTTGGCATCTAAATTTTAATTTTAGATGTACAATGAACCGTAATATTTGACTTTGGCCTCTAAATTTTAATTTTAGATGTACAATGAACCGTAATATTTGACTTTGGCTTCTAAATTTTAATTTTAGATTCACAATGAACCATAAGATTTGACTTTGGCATCTAAATTTTAATTTTAGATGTACAATAAACCATAATATTTGACTTTGGCCTCTAAATTTTAATTTTAGATGTACAATGAACCGTAATATTTGACTTTGGCTTCTAAATTTTAATTTTAGATGTACAATGAACCATAATATTTGACTTTGGCATCTAAATTTTAATTTTAGATGTACAATAAACCATAATATTTGACTTTGGCCTCTAAATTTTAATTTTAGATGTACAATGAACCGTAATATTTGACTTTGGCTTCTAAATTTTAATTTTAGATGTACAATGAACCGTAATATTTGAGTTTGGCTTCTAAATTTTAATTTTAGATGTACAATGAACCGTAATATTTGACTTTGGCCTCTAAATTTTAATTTTAGATGTACAATGAACCGTAATATTTGACTTTGGCCTCTAAATTTTAATTTTAGATGTACAATGAACCGTAATATTTGACTTTGGCCTCTAAATTTTAATTTTAGATGTACAATGAACCATAATATTTGACTTTGGCTTCTAAATTTAAATTTTAGATGTACAATGAACCGTAATATTTGACGTTGGCCTCTAAATTTTAATTTTAGATGTACAATGAACCGTAATATTTGAGTTTGGCATCTAAATTTTAATTTTAAATGTACAATGAACCGTAATATTTGAGTTTGGCCTCTAAATTTTAATTTTAGATGTACAATGAACCGTAATATTTGACGTTGGCCTCTAAATTTTAATTTTAGATTCACAATGAACTGTAATATTTGACTTTGGCTTCTAAATTTTAATTTTAGATGTACAATGAACCGTAATATTTGAGTTTGGCCTCTAAATTTTAATTTTAGATGTACAATGAATCGTAATATTTGACTTTGGCCTCTAAATTTTAATTTTAGATGTACAATGAACCGTAATATTTGAGTTTGGCATCTAAATTTTAATTTTAGATGTACAATGAACCGTAATATTTGAGTTTGGCCTCTAAATTTTAATTTTAGATGTACAATGAATCGTAATATTTAACTTTGGCCTCTAAATTTTAATTTTAGATGTAAAATGAATCGTAATATTTGACTTTGGCAAAAAATTTTTATTTTAGATGTACAATGAACCGTAATATTTGACTTTGGCCTCTAAATTTTAATTTTAGATGTACAATGAACCGTAATATTTGACTTTGGCTTCTTAATTTTAATTTTAGATGTACAATGAACTGTAATATTTGACGTTGGCCTCTAAATTTTAATTTTAGATGTACAATGAACCGTAATATTAAACGTTGGCCTCTTAATTTTAATTTTAGATGTACAATGAACTGTAATATTTGACGTTGGCATCTAAATTTTAATTTTAGATGCACAATGAACTGTAATATTTGACGTTGGCTTCTAAATTTTAATTTTAGATGTACAATGAACCGTAATATTTGACTTTGGCCTCTAAATTTTAATTTTAGATGTACAATGAACTGTAATATTAAACGTTGGCCTCTTAATTTTAATTTTAGATGTACAATGAACTGTAATATTTGACTTTGGCTTCTAAATTTTAATTTTAGATGTACAATGAACCGTAATATTTGACTTTGGCATCTAAATTTTAATTTTAGATGTACAATGAACCGTAATATTTGAGTTTGGCATCTAAATTTTAATTTTAGATGTACAATGAACCGTAATATTTGACTTTGGCCTCTAAATTTTAATTTTAGATGTACAATGAACCGTAATATTTGACTTTGGCTTCTAAATTTTAATTTTAGATGTACAATGAACTGTAATATTTGACTTTGGCTTCTGTACATTGACTGTAATATTTGACTTTGGCTTCTTAAATTTAATTTAGATGTACAATAACCGTAATATTTGACGTTGGCTTCTAAATTTAATTTTAGATGTACATGACTGTAATATTGCTTTGCTCTAAATTTTAATTATGTAATGACCGATATTGGCATTAATTTTAGATGTACAATGAACTGTAATATTTGACTTTGGCTTCTAAATTTTAATTTTAGATGTACAATGAACCGTAATATTTGACTTTGGCTTCTAAATTTTAATTTTAGATGTACAATGAACTGTAATATTTGACTTTGGCTTCTAAATTTTAATTTTAGATGTACAATGAACCGTAATATTTGACTTTGGCCTCTAAATTTTAATTTTAGATGTACAATGAACTGTAATATTTGACTTTGGCTTCTAAATTTTAATTTTAGATGTACAATGAACCGTAATATTTGAGTTTGGCATCTAAATTTTAATTTTAGATGTACAATGAACCGTAATATTTGACTTTGGCTTCTAAATTTTAATTTTAGATGTACAATGAACCGTAATATTTGACTTTGGCCTCTAAATTTTAATTTTAGATGTACAATGAACCGTAATATTTGACTTTGGCTTCTAAATTTTAATTTTAGATGTACAATGAACCGTAATATTTGACTTTGGCTTCTAAATTTTAATTTTAGATGTACAATGAACTGTAATATTTGACTTTGGCTTCTAAATTTTAATTTTAGATGTACAATGAACCGTAATATTTGAGTTTGGCATCTAAATTTTAATTTTAGATGTACAATGAACTGTAATATTTGACTTTGGCTTCTAAATTTTAATTTTAGATGTACAATGAACCGTAATATTTGACTTTGGCTTCTAAATTTTAATTTTAGATGTACAATGAACTGTAATATTTGACTTTGGCTTCTAAATTTTAATTTTAGATGTACAATGAACCGTAATATTTGACTTTGGCCTCTAAATTTTAATTTTAAATGTACAATGAACTGTAATATTTGACTTTGGCTTCTAAATTTTAATTTTAAATGTACAATGAACCGTAATATTTGACTTTGGCCTCTAAATTTTAATTTTAAATGTACAATGAACTGTAATATTTGACTTTGGCTTCTAAATTTTAATTTTAGATGTACAATGAACCGTAATATTTGACTTTGGCTTCTAAATTTTAATTTTAGATGTACAATGAACTGTAATATTTGACTTTGGCTTCTAAATTTTAATTTTAGATGTACAATGAACTGTAATATTTGACTTTGGCTTCTAAATTTTAATTTTAGATGTACAATGAACCGTAATATTTGACTTTGGCATCTAAATTTTAATTTTAGATGTACAATGAACCGTAATATTTGAGTTTGGCATCTAAATTTTAATTTTAGATGTACAATGAACCGTAATATTTGACTTTGGCCTCTAAATTTTAATTTTAGATGTACAATGAACCGTAATATTTGACTTTGGCTTCTAAATTTTAATTTTAGATGTACAATGAACCGTAATATTTGAGATTGGTATCTAAATTTTAATTTTAGATGTACAATGAACTGTAATATTTGACTTTGGCTTCTAAATTTTAATTTTAGATGTACAATGAACCGTAATATTTGACATTGGCTTCTAAATTTTAATTTTAGATGTACAATGAACCGTAATATTTGACTTTGGCATCTAAATTTTAATTTTAGATGTACAATGAACCGTAATATTTGACATTGGCCTCTAAATTTTAATTTTAGATGTACAATGAACCGTAATATTTGACGTTGGCATCTAAATTTTAATTTTAGATGTACACTGAACCGTAATATTTGACGTTGGCCTCTAAATTTTAATTTTAGATGTACAATGAACCGTAATATTTGACTTTGGCCTTTAAATTTTAATTTTAGATTCACAATGAACCGTAATATTTGACTTTGGCTTCTAAATTTAATTTTTAAATGTACAATGAACCGTAATATTTGACTTTGGCCTCTAAATTTTAATTTTAGATTTACAATGAACCGTAATATTTGACTTTGGCCTCTAAATTTTAATTATAGATTCACAATGAACCGTAATATTTGAGTTTGGCTTCTAAATTTAATTTTTAAATGTACAATGAACCGTAATATTTGACTTTGGCCTCTAAATTTTAATTTTAGATTTACAATGAACCGTAATATTTGACGTTGGCCTCTAAATTTTAATTATAGATTCACAATGAACCGTAATATTTGACTTTGGCTTCTAAATTTAATTTTTAAATGTACAATGAACCGTAATATTTGACTTTGGCCTCTAAATTTTAATTTTAGATTTACAATGAACCGTAATATTTGACGTTGGCCTCTAAATTTTAATTATAGATTCACAATGAACCGTAATATTTGAGTTTGGCCTCTTAATTTTAATTTTAGATTCACACTGAACCGTAATATTTGACGTTGGCCTCTAAATTTTAATTTTAGATGTACAATGAACCGTAATATTTGACTTTGGCCTTTAAATTTTAATTTTAGATGTACAATGAACCGTAATATTTGACTTTGGCCTCTTAATTTTAATTTTAGATGTACAATGAACCGTAATATTTGACGTTGGCCTCTAAATTTTAATTATAGATTCACAATGAACCGTAATATTTGACGTTGGCCTTTAAATTTGAATTTTAGATGTACACTGAACCGTAATATTTGACGTTGGCCTCTAAATTTTAATTTTAGATGTACAATGAACCGTAATATTTGACTTTGGCCTTTAAATTTTAATTTTAGATGTACAATGAACCGTAATATTTGACTTTGGCCTCTTAATTTTAATTTTAGATGTACAATGAACCGTAATATTTGACGTTGGCCTCTAAATTTTAATTATAGATTCACAATGAACCGTAATATTTGAGTTTGGCCTCTTAATTTTAATTTTAGATTCACACTGAACCGTAATATTTGACGTTGGCCTCTAAATTTTAATTTTAGATGTACAATGAACCGTAATATTTGACGTTGGCCTCTAAATTTTAATTATAGATTCACAATGAACCGTAATATTTGAGTTTGGCCTCTTAATTTTAATTTTAGATGTACAATGAACCGTAATATTTGACTTTGGCCTCTAAATTTTAATTTTAGATTCACACTGAACCGTAATATTTGACTTTGGCCTCTAAATTTTAATTTTAGATGTACAATGAACCGTAATATTTGACGTTGGCCTCTAAATTTTTATTTTAGATTCACAATGAACCGTAATATTTGACTTTGGCCTCTAAATTTTAATTTTAGATGTACAATGAACCGTAATATTTGACGTTGGCCTCTAAATTTTAATTTTAGATTCACAATGAACCGTAATATTTGACGTTGTCCTCTAAATTTTAATTTTCATTTATTAAAAAACATAATTTATTGTAATGAGTCTATTTAATGTGAAAGTAAATAAAATTAAAGTAATTAAAGTAATTTTATTTACTTTCAACTCATTACAATAAATTGTTTTTTAATAAATGCAAATTATCTGCCCTTGACTTGTGTCCAACGAACCAAGATGGACGCATAGTCATCGAAGTGACTTGTACGATACGGAAAATGGAAAAATACTTGTAATTAAAGTTCTAGTGGATAAATTTTTCCTACTTTTTTCAACATTGAACAATAAAATACCACTGAGTAAGTACATGATATTGTTTTCATAAATAAATAATTTTTCCGTCTGGCCGAAACACTGAACATGAACCGATCCAGGTTGTCCTCGATGGCTTTTCATCTAAACAACATGATGTTAATGCGGGTGTGTCCCAGAGGGTCAATCCTTGTATCTTTATTATTCCTGACTTTTATAAACGACCTCACTGATGCAATTGTCTCCGAGATGGGTATATTTGCTGACAACATCATGCACTGTTGTCGACATGTGGGAAAAACGAATGCACACATATCCAAGGCAATGGCTGAATCCTTCGAAAATGACCCCCTGTCTGTGGTGGAATGGGGTCAAAAATGATGCTTACATTCAATGCTACCAAGACAAAGCTCATTTCCTTTAACAATTATAAGAAACCTTACTAACCACCGATTGCCATGGCTTAATAAGGGTGGGACGTAATGGGTGAAAATTTCAGATTCATGCGAGTAGTATTTTTTGTGTTCATTTATACATAAATAACACTAAACAATCAAACATTTTGAAAATTTTGCAAAATTCAGAAGGTGCAGGCCAAAAATAGCCGTTAGGGCTACACGGGACTCAAAATCCATCATTTTTCGGGGAAAAAGTGGTTTCATGCGACATTGCAGGTCCTAAAACATCCTCAAAAGCTATGAATGGATATAGATGGTTAAATCTGATATAATACTTTAATTTAGGACCATTTTCAGGCTGTGAAAGGGTTTTCATGAATGTAAAATAGCCAAAAACTAGTGGCCTGCACCTTCTGAATTTTGAAAATTTTTCAAAATGTTTGATTGTTTAGTGTTATTTATGTATAAATGAACACAAAAAAAATACTAGTCGCATGAATCTGAAATGTTCACCCATTACGTCCCACCCCTTCTGAATTTTGCAAAATTTTCAAAATGTTTGATTGTTTAGTGTTATTTATGTATAAATAAACACAAAAAAATACTAGTCGCATGAATCTGAAATTTTCACCCATTACGTCGCACCCCTTCTGAATTTTGCAAAATTTTCAAAATGTTTGATTGTTTAGTGTTATTTATGTATAAATGAACACAAAAAAATACTAGTCGCATGAATCTGAAATTTTCACCCATTACGTCCCACCCCTACTTATAGCACCCTACCTGAGAGTCCAACATTCAAACTCCTTGGCCTAATAGTTAACATGAATTAGAATGAATACATAGAAGATACTGCCAAGTCTGCTGCAAAGAAGATGGTCTTCCTTCTACCAAGCTAGAAAACTTTTCGCATCTGCCAGTATTCTATATCTTGCTGTGGCCACATCTGGGCTGGTGCACCAACCACTAATCTCTCCTTGGATAGGGTCCGAAAAAGTGTCTAACCTAATAAGTCCCATACTGTTTACCAAGCTCCAGTCTCTGTCACATCGTTGCAATATTGCATTCTTGTGCTTGTTTTATAAGTACTTCAATGGAATGTGCTCCGATGAACTTGCTGCACTGGTGCCCCCTCAACGTAAATACACCCGACGAACCCGACAATCAGCAAAATCCCACCCATTCACTGTGAACGTCCTCAGATGGTGGAAAGCTTTCTACTCTAATTATTTATTTCCTCGAACTGCTTGCCTTTCAATGGAATTCCCTCCCAGTTCCCTGTTTCCTTGACTGTACTAATATGCAGAAATTTAAATGTAATGTGAACAAACATCTCGATGCACAACTCCCTACTTAGGATGCCTCTATAAATCTGGCCCCTAATTCACAGTAGGCCCTTACGTCTCAGTGGCAGTGTTCCTTGTTTGGGATGAATAGAATTTAAAAAAAAAAAAAAAAGTGTGAACACCCTACAAAACCTGTCGGAAAGAAAAAAAAACACAAAAAATAAAACAATCCTTTTAGAATTTAGATGTGAGGGATCAGTTTCGTATATAAATTTAACACAAAATGATCCCCCATTTCTGGACCAGTCTAACTTTTCTGGGCAGTTAAATAAATAATTTCACCACTAACCCTAAGTCTGAGTAGCAAGGTTCTAAAATGACACGTAATCGCCTAGTAAACCTACCCACCCCAAAATAAAATCCACAAAATCTATCTCCCAGAGCAAAAAAAAAAAAAAAAATTTGGTTAACTGCCTTAAAACGCGAGAATGGCTCGGAAATGAGGGATCATTTTTACTTTAAATTTATATGCAAAACTGATCCCTCATTCCAAATTCTATATTTCTTTTTTTAAAATTTTTTTATTGTTCTCTTCTTTCTGATAAGTTTTTCAGGGTTTTCACACATAATCGCCTAAAAAAAGTAGAATCTCATTTTTTTTTTTAGACTACACTTTGATCATGAACATTAAGTATACAATAGATTGTCTTAGTATACCCATAGTTGAAACTCAGTGACCGCCTTTACAAGGACGTGACACTCTGAAGGTGTGATGATGATGATGATGATGATGATGACTAGAAAACACCAACCAGTAAAAATATTATTTTCATTGAAAAAGGAATATATAAGTAAAATGAAGAGAACGATTTTTATGTTAACGGTTCTGTTTTTTATTTGGGGGGAGGGACGGGTAATTCGATAAAAAAATTACTGGAAAAGCCTTGAATTCTATTTTTTTACGGAAATTGTGTTGACACTACTTTTTTTATTTTATCGTAAACATTGTTGATAATCTTGAATATTTAATTGTTTCTCTTCCGTGCAGCTGTATTGAGCCGACGACGTGCTAAGAACGATGCCGGAAATCAAGAAGAAAAAGGAGCTTCATTTAGCCAGCAACCTTGGAGATCTCAATAAACGTACAGAGATTTCCCCTTCGTATCCAAACCCTTCGCAGTAAGTGTCTCCTTGCATCGCTCCTGACGCAGTCCTCTACTTTTTTTTTTTATCATTTTAATTTAGTAAAGAGATCAAGGGGGCCCCTCTTGAGGCTAACACTTGTGTTGCATACCTTAGATTTCTCCCTCGCTTGTAGAGGGCAGTCGGGTCGTCTAGTGGATGAATTCTTTCTTCTCTGCCATGAACCACGCCGTCCGTTGTCTGCAACAAAAGCCATGACGCACTCCGAAGACAACTCCTCTTTTAAATTTAATTCATTTTATTACAAGAGTTGTTATTTTAACTGGGAGTCATTCACCATGTCGAGAGAGAGGGAGAGAGCAAATCCTACTTTATCGTAGTTAGTTAACAATGTTTCTTAACCATTCATAGAGGGGGGGGAAAGGATTTCTCGCGCTTGTCTTCCCTTAAGGGAAATATTTCTCTTAGTTTTACATCGTGAATTGCACATCCTCTCGCTTCGCCTTCTGAATCAGACTGACTAAAAACTCGCCTCTCACAAGAACGAGTGACGTCACGGATCCTCTGTTTCCCACGCAAGGCCCGCGACATCACAGAGCCTCTCACAGGTGCAGACTGACCCTTGATCTGGGTTCTCGTCACACGGTAACCTTGTCACGTCTGTTAGCTCTGACTGTGAGAACAAGCCCCAATCTGCACTCGACTGCACCCGCGCTAATTCGCACAAGTCAAACCAACGATTCCCAACAGATATGTCCATTCCCATAGGGCCATTATCCAACACTTGATTTCCCTATGAGTAAAATTTATATCCGAGGGCTCTCTTAAGGATAGATGTTGTTCCTTTTAGGGCTGCTATCTGTACTTTCCTACAGTTTGGTCTTCCCGGGATTGTTTCTAAGTATTTTCTTAGATTTAAAAAAAAAATTTTTTTTATAAGAGTCAAAGTGTTTTAAGTACTGTTGGCACATCTTGGGAGGTGCCGCTCGGAGTACTCGTTCCTGCCTTGACAGAGTACAAAATCGACTTCGAAATCTAGTAGGAGGTGTCCGCTTCTCTTTCCCACAGCCCCTTTCTCACAGAAGAGACATTGCTAGTCTTTCTCTGCTCTATCATTATATTCATGGTAGGTGCTCAACTGAGCTCCAATCTATGCCCCTCCCCCCCTCCTGTAAAACATTTACAACAAAAACTCGTCTAGCTACAACCACTGTAAATAATTTTCCTTTCTTTCTCTGTGTGCATAACATTAAACGGAACTTCCAACAGTCAAGTTTCTTTCTAAAATTATCCATCTGTGGAACACAATACTTCGGGACTGCTTCCCGGCTGACTACAACATGGTAATTTTCAAATCCAATGTGCATAAATTCTTGCTAAGCCGTCCTCTGAAATATTCAAATTCTGCCCAGTTTCAGCCATCGTCTCCAATCCTCACGGTGCTCTCTCACCGTCCACCTGACAGACTCATTGGAGCTTATCCTCGAGTGGCGTTTGGGCCTTAATAAACGGTGACTCATTAATACAAAAAATGGTGTTTTGTTTCATTTTACTCAACATTTCTTGGCCTTTTGGCTAAGATCAAGGTGTAGTATCTGTTCCGATGGATGCTGCACCCCATACTGGTGTTGTCTTGGCCTTCGGGGCTTGATTTGCGCCGGTCAGTGGGTCTGTCCTGTGCAGTTCTGGGAGGTCAACCCTCCCAGGCTTCGCCTCCCCTCTTTGGGGAGGAATAGGTTTATTGCTTACTGCCTGAGGCGCCCCTACCGAGGAATGCCGACGGGGCTGCCCAGGCAATTTTTAAACCCCACTTTCCCGACCCGACCTTACTTGTGGGAGTAAGATAAAAACTGGCCTCGTGCCTAACTCCTGGAGAGGAGTAAATCAATACTCAACGTTTGTTTGCCTGTCTGTCAGTAACTTTATTTAATATCCGGGTTTGTGGAGTCAGAGGGAGCAGATGTTTGGAATGAGTCGGACTTGTAAAAATGCTAGGAGTTGGAGTTGGGTTTTTTAATCTCCAAAGAATGGACAGTCTTAATATTGGAAGACTTTTTAAAATAAAAGAGTCGGTCGTATATTTTGGAATCTTAGGAGTCAGAGTCGAACCTTATACCTACCGACTCCGTAAACCTATTAATAACTCCAGTTGGAGTTTTCATGAAAATTTCATCTGGCGGATATTTTTGAATATCTGGTATGTCGACTTGTTTAAGATAATGGTTGTTTTCTGTTTGGTTGTACTTATAATCGTTCAATGACACACTGTCTAGTAGGGTTAAAAGGTCAGATCAGCAAAATGTGAGAACAGAAAGAAGAAAAGGAAGGAGATGAAGAATGATGTCATCAGGGAAGGGAGAAAAAAATTTTTTAAGTTATGAATCGATGTGAGTTAAAAAGTATGGTTAAGTTTTATTTAGCCAAAAAAAACCCTTTTTTTCAAATGATTTTGTTATTTCTAGTTCAGTCAGCTAAGAAGCTTCCTATGTCTGTGGTGTCACTGCCGGGACACGGGGCTGCCCAGGCAATTTTTAAACCCCACTTTCCTGACCCGACCGTACTTGTGGGAGTAAGATAAAAACTGGCCTCGTGCCTAACTCTTGGAGAGGAGTAAATCAATACTCAATGTTTGTTTGCCTGTCTGTCAGTAACTTTATTTAATATCTGGATTTGCGGAGTCAGAGGGAGCAGATGTTTGGAATGAGTCGGACTTGTAAAAATGCTAGGAGTTGGAGTTGGGTTTTTTAATCTCCAAAGAATGGACAGTCTTAATATTGGAAGACTTTTTAAAATAAAAGAGTCGGTCGTATATTTTGGAATCCTAGGAGTCAGAGTCGAACCTTATACCTTCCGACTCCGTAAACCTGTTAATAACTCCAGATGGAGTTTTCATGAAAATTTCATCTGGCGGATATTTGTTTAAGATAATGGTTGTTTTCTGTTTGGTTGTACTTATAATCGTTCAATGACACACTGTCTAGTAGGGTTAAAAGGTCAGATCAGCAAAATGTGAGAACAGAAAGAAGAAAAGGAAGGAGATGAAGAATGATGTCATCAGGGAAGGGAGAAAAAAAAATTTAAAGTTATGAATCGATGTGAGTTAAAAAGTATGGTTAAGTTTTATTTAGCCAAAAAAACCCTTTTTTTCAAATGATTTTGTTATTTCTAGTTCAGTCAGCTAAGAAGCTTCCGATGTCTGGTGTCACTGCCGGGACACATAGCTGTTACTCCCCTTCTAATTTAAAAATTCCACTCTACTTAGTTTTACCCTCTTATCTTGCTACACATAGAGGTTGCGGTGGCTGACAGAGTATTTTCTGTTTCTTGTATTAGGCGTTAGTCACACATTTCAAGTATTGTATGTCTCTGTTTTTTCCTGGCATTGGAAAATGGTTACCTGTCATCTTGTATATTAGCCATCATTGTTTCGTTTTAATTTCAGGGCTGTAAAGGCAGCCTCCAAGTTATTGAAGGAGGCCGAACTGCACGAAAGTCTTGGCGATGAAGAAATTGCTTACGTCTTGTATATGCGTTACTTCAATCTTATTTCTGGGATCAAAAAGACATCGGAATACAAAAAGGATGAGGTAAGTACATACGTAGTTATCGACGCACACACAGCAGCAACAGCATCTGTGTATATATAATCTTGAAAGTCTCTCAACCGTAAAACTATTCAATATATTATTTTAAAATGTCTTTAGTCCCAAGCTCTTCGTTGGAGAATTTCCCTGTTTTGTAAGTCAGTCAATTCCCTGCAATTGCAATAGTAGATTGCTCCCAATAATTTACGCTGGTCTTCATATATAATAATTATATTCTTGTAGAGAACTTCAGTTGTTTACCATGAAAAACTATTTTGAGGGTTTTAAAAAAAAAAACTAATAGTTTCATGGTTCCCCATCAGTGTCGATTAGAAACCACCTCCTCCAAAATAAAACATCAACGGTCCAAAAACAAGATCCAATTTTTGCTTTTGGTTTATAGTTACGTATTTTGCTATTAAAAATAAAATATGTTACTAACCTGTGTGGTTCATCTTGCTCTGTGCTATAAAAAATGTGTTTCCAAAACTGAAGAGAAACCATGACCTTGTTTGCCATTACCACCACCATCATCATCATTATCCCCATCATCATCATTATCCCCATCATCATCACCATTATCATCATCACCATCATCATTATTATTATAACCATTATCATCATCATCATCATCACCATCATTATCATCACCATCATCATCACTATCATTATCATCATCACGATCATTATCATCACCATCATCATCACCATCATTATCACTATTATCATCATCACCATCATCATTATCATCACCACCATCATCATTATTATCATCACCATCATCATTATTATTATCATCACCATCATTATTATCATCACCATCATTATCATCACCATCATTATTATCATCACCATCATTATTATCATCACCATCATTATCATCACCATCATTATTATCATCACCATCATTATCATCACCATCATTATTATCATCACCATCATTATTATCATCACCATCATTATCATCACCATCATTATTATCATCACCATCATTATCATCACCATCATTATTATCATCACCATCATCATTATCATCATCATCATCATCACCATCATTATCATCATCATCACCATCATTATCATCATCATCACCATCATTATCATCACCATCATTATTATCATCACCAGCATCATTATTATCACCATCATTATCATCACCATCATCATCACCATCATTATCATCATCATCACCATCATTATTATCATCACCATCATTATTATCATCACCATCATTATTATCATCACCAGCATTATCATCACCATCATTATTATCATCATTATCATCACCATCATCATTATCATCACCATCATCACCATCATCATCACCATCATCACCATCATTATTATCATCACCAGCATCATTATTATCACCATCATTATCATCATCATTATCATCATCATCACCATCATTATTATCATCACCATCATTATTATCATCACCATCATTATTATCATCACCAGCATCATTATCATCACCATCATTATCATCACCAGCATCATCATCATCATTATCATCATCATCACCATCATCATTATCATCACCATCATCATCATCACCATCATCATTATCATCACCATCATTATCATCATCATCACCATCATTATCATCATCATCACCATCATTATCATCACCACCATCATTATTATTATCACCATCATTATTATCATTATTATCATCACCATCATTATTATCATTATTATCATCACCATCATTATTATCATCACCAGCATCATTATTATCACCATCATTATCATCACCATCATTATCATCATCATCACCATCATTATCATCATCATCACCATCATTATCATCATCATCACCATCATTATTATCATCACCATCATTATTATCACCATCATCATCATCATCATTATCATCATCATCACCATCATTATTATCATCACCATCATTATTATCATCACCAGCATCATTATTATCACCATCATTATCATCACCATCATTATCATCATCATCACCATCATTATTATCATCACCATCATTATTATCATCACCAGCATCATTATTATCACCATCATTATCATCACCATCATTATCATCATCATCATCACCATCATTATCATCATCATCACCATCATTATCATCATCATCACCATCATTATTATCATCACCATCATTATTATCATCACCATCATTATTATCACCATCATCATCATCACCATCATCATCATCATCACCATCATTATCATCATCATCACCATCATTATTATCATCACCATCATTATTATCATCACCACCATCATTATTATTATCACCATCATTATCATCACCATCATTATTATCATTATTATCATCACCATCATTATTATCATCACCAGCATCATTATTATCACCATCATTATCATCACCATCATTATCATCATCATCACCATCATTATCATCATCATCACCATCATTATCATCATCATCACCATCATTATTATCATCACCATCATTATTATCACCATCATCATCATCACCATCATCATCATCACCATCACCATCATTATCATCATCATCACCATCATTATTATCATCACCATCATTATTATCATCACCAGCATCATTATTATCACCATCATTATCATCACCATCATCATCATCATCACCATCATTATCATCATCATCACCATCATTATTATCACACCATCATCATCATCACCATCATTATCATCATCACCATTATCATCATCATTATTATCATCGTCATTATCACCATCATTATCATCACCGTCATTATCATCATTATCATCAAGACTTATTTATTTTGTAGTGTTTAGATGAATCCATTTATATTATTTATGCTATTTATCAACCACCCTTGGTTATTTTTATTATTGGAATTAGTTATATATATATATATATATATATATATATATATAATGTGTGTGTAAAAAAAACAAAGGCAAAACAATTCAACACTGAAAGAAATCAAAACGAGATTTACCGGTTTCGTTCGGATCAACAAACATTTTCAGCAAAAAAATGAAGATTTGGAATTTATTGAATAATGGCATAACAGGAAAAAGAAGATGCAAAACATGCGTAACTATTTGAAGAAATTATGCGATGAGTGCTTCAAAGACGTTTATTAGGGGAAAAAGGGGGTAAGAAAAAGAAGAAAAGAAGAACAAATGGAAAACATGGATGAAATGCAGTAAAATATAAGTGATACTTTAACCGGGGTTAGAGTTTGTTATGCAGTGGCGAGGTATATTGCATTGTTTGAGTGCGATTTTTGCCAGAAATAAGATCCAAGCCTAAGGTTACCCCCAGCGCAGTTGATCATTAAAGAATCAATATTTTTTTCTAAATTTTAGATATTATTCTCCCAGGGCAACACTGATCAAGAATTTACCAACTTTGTGGCTGTTCGTTTTTGTAGTTTTTTACTTTTAGCTGAACATACATACATATATACACTGCCCTTTATATAATAGATGATGATCATTGTATGTTGTTTAAGATTCATTTTTTTCTTTTCTTTTGTAGTCCTATTTCAACGACTTGATTGGATCAAAGAATTCCAACAAAGCCATCAGGCAGGCAGAAGTTCTACAGAAAAGTCTGAGGAATCGGTAAGTAGCAAAGTAAATTTTCTATGTAGAAAGAGTAAATTAAAAAAAGAAATGTTTTAATATCAAGTTTGTTGGGAAGAGAGGAAGGAGTTAATTTAAATTGGACCATTTTTTTCCTCATTTGATCTTATTGGTTTAGTTTTAGGCACAAAGAGGAAGAAAGGAAAGTGGGTTATTTTTTTCGTTGTGGTAGAAAAGCTAGTTCTTGCTGTGAATGTTTAACAAGGGGTAATCAGCGATTAGAACTCGGTCAATCATCTTCCATAGAGTAGAAAGAGACAAGTAACAATCGTCAACTTCCGAAACGTATGTGTACCATGGTTTTCTCTTTGTCTTCTTATCTTGGCCATGTCGACTCTAGCATTGGCGATTGTCGAGAACATATACACTGGTCTACAAGTTGTATTCAAAACGAAAGCAACGCAGACTCACATAATAAAAGCACAAACATAGATATATAAATTGTGTATTTGACTTGTTGGTAACTGAAGTATGTGTGTGTTGTTAGGGTTCCGTCACTAGCGTCCACATCTTTCAAGTTCAGAATCTCAGCTAAGACTTACTCTGCAGTACGATTCTGCCAAACTCGTCTGCTTGTTTACTTCGTCTCCTTGTCCCGAGCCCTCTAACTCCCCTCACTCCCTGAGCTGATCTGATCTACTCAACCAAATTTGCTTGTTTACCCCAATCTAATCTGTTCAAACTGCTCGTTTCCTAAATATATCTACTTTCGACTGGAATTCCTAAATGTCCAGTCTTTTTCTCAGTCACTCTCAGCTGACCACCAGAACTGGTTTCATCCTCTTTTTTTCTCAGCTTATCATCATCCAGACATCCAGAAGCTAACAACTAACTACAAGGGCACCATTTTGTCTGGGGAGTTTAATGGATTAACTGGCTCTTCCATTAGTTGCTCACCTATTTTACTTTCTTATAATTTTTCCTGTTGTGAATTTTTTCCCAACGTAACATTTTCTGGGGGTCTCTGTTGGGAGGGGGGGGGGCAGCCCATAGTAACACAAACGTCTCTTCTGTGAGAAAGAGGCTGTTAAAAACAAAATTTTTTTTTTTTTTTTTTAAATTTTGAGATGAAGATAATTTTTATTGTTTGGGCTACTGTTCTCTTCTTGGATGTTATTATCACAGCGTTTCGACCGATTTAACCTCCGACCTTCTTCGGGTACATCTTGTTGAACTTAGGAATTTGTACGGAATTTCAGACTGAACCCTTTATTTAATCCATGGGTGAAAGTCTTAAATAATTCTTAATCATATTCTTAGTATCGTCCGCACTCAGCATTAAACCTTCAACCTCCAAAAGACTGTCACTTAGAACTGATTATGACTTAGCACTTTTTTCCGTTGCGCCACGGCAGCCATGTTTCACTTTCTTATTTAAATTCCATGTAGATCTAGAATAATACCCATCCCAAGAAATTGCTCTTCGGCGTAACCTCTTTACTAAAACATTAGAAAAAAAAATCTGCGGAGGTAAATAAGGTTTTATTTTTTGTAAGATTAAGTTTCGGAATTTTTGAGATGAGGATTAATATTTTGGATTATTCGGGCTACTCTGTAAGGATAGATCAAAGTGTAGTATCTGTTCCGATGGATACTGCACCCCATAGACTAGTATTGTCTTGGCCTTCGGGACCTGATTTACGCCGGTCTATGGGTCTGTCCTGTGCAGTTTTAGGAGGTCCACCTTCCCAGGCTTTGCCTCCCCTCTTTGGGGAGGAGTAAGTTTATTACTTACTGCCTGAGGCGCCCCTACCGGGGAATGCCGACGGGGCTGCCCAGGCAATTTTTAAACCCCACTTTCCCGACCCGACCTTGGGTCACATCTTACTTGTGGGAGTAAGATAAAAACTGGCCTTGTGCCTAACTCCTGGAGAGGAGTAAATCAATACTCTGTAAGGATCTGTGGCGTAACGGATATAAGTGCTTATTTTTTTTTTTTAACATAGTTCACCCCAGACAAGGCAGGCCGCCACTGTAGACGTAAGAAAGAAAAGGGAGAAGGTTGGGGGGGGGTCAACCTAAATTGGGGTCTGCGCAGCGAGATGTCTGTTTACATTAGTTTTAAATTTCTGCATGTCAGTACTGTCGGGGAAACAGGGGGCAGGGAGGGAGTTCCAGAGGCCAGCAGCACGAGGAAAGAAGCTATTTGAGTAGAAAGCTCTCCGGCATCTGGAGACCTCCACAGTGAATGGATGGGATTTAGTCGATTGTCGAGTGTGTCTAGTAAACTTACGACGAGGGGGCACCAGAGCAGCCAATTCATCGGAGCACTGGACTTTGAAGGTTCAATCTTTAGTGCGGGCGATACTAAGAATACAATTTTTTTTTTGTGTGGAAATCGCTCTAGACTAGGCATGAAGCCACTTGATGCATCGCTCATGGAATGTGAGGGCTAATAGAAACGAGAGTTACGAGGCTGCTGAAAGAAAACCCATGTTAGTCACTTTCTACTCTTCTTGAATTACGAATTGCTTAAGACTTCTCTCTGGTTATGGCTGACAGAACGAGAGCAAACTACTCCCATGGATTAAATAAATACAGATTCTCGAGTTTGACAAGTTTCACCTGAAAAAGGTTGGAGGTTACATTGGCCGAAACGTTGTGAGAATAACAGTAGTCCAAATAATATAAAAAGAAATTAATAGATTTTTTTTCAAAAAAAATTAAAAAAAAAAAAAAAAAAAAAAAAAAAAATTTAAAACTTTTTTATATCCATTTTTTTTTTTTTTTTTTTTTTTTTTTTTTTTTTAGCTATGATTTCCTCAAAGCTCAGGCTTACTCGGAAAAGTTGGCGTCAATGAGTAAGTCTTCGTCCAGTTCCAGTTCAAAAGGTGACGATTGCCCACTGAAAGATGATAAAAAACCTGAAGCTAGCTTAGCCACAGATGATGTCGGAGATTCAAACGTGCAAGTCTCTGCTGATAAACCCAATGGTTCAGCAAACGGTAAGAATATCCAGTAATTTATACTTTTATTAGAGAGTTCTGATTATCAAAGGGAGTTAATTATATTTCTTTTTCTTTTCTTTCAGTTGTTCGAAATTTATTAGATTAAGAGGAGCTAACTATCAAAAAATTGGGTGCTTGTGCTGTTCAGCGGCCGTATTAAAAAATTATTCTTTTATAAAAACAATATAATATACTTATTCAGCGTTATATTCTTACTCACTGTACAAAAAAGTAGAAAAAATTATCCACTAGAACTTTAATTACAAGTATTTTTCCATTCTGCGTATCATAACAGCGATTCGTTCACTAAGCTTCCATCTTCTTTCTTAAGAAGATTTCAATTGTCTGCCCTTGAAATCTTCAACAAAATCTATTCTGCACACATACTCCCTGTCATAATTTAATCTTCCTCTGAGGTCATCAGAACTAAACCTAATATATTCTAATCTAAACCTAATATGATTGAATCTAAACCGAATATGATTGAATCTAAACCTAATATGATTGAATCTAAACCTAATATGCTTGCATCTAAACCTAATATGTTTGAATCTAAACCTAATATGTTTGAATCTAAACCTAATATGATTGCATCTAAACCTAATATGTTTGAATCTAAACCTAATATGTTTGAATCTAAACCTAATATGTTTGAATCTAAACCTAATATGTTTGAATCTAAACCTAATATGTTTGAATCTAAACCTAATATGATTGAATCTAAACCTAATATGATTGAATCTAAACCTAATATGCTTGCATGTAAACCTAATATGTTTGAATCTAAACCTAATATGTTTGAATCTAAACCTAATATGTTTGAATCTAAACCTAATATGTGTAATCTAGACCTAATATGATTGAATCTAAACCTAATATGATTGAATCTAAACCTAATATGCTTGCAGCTAAACCTAATATGCTTGCATCTAAACCTAATATGTTTGAATCTAAACCTAGTATATTCTAATCTAAACCTAATATGCTTGCATCTAAACCTAATATGCTTGCATCTAAACCTAATATGCTTGCATCTAAACCTAATATGCTTGCATCTAAACCTAATATATTTGAATCTAAACCTAATATATTTGAATCTAAACCTAATATATTTGAATCTAAACCTATATTTAGGGGTGCACTTAGAGATTTGGGAACACTTTCATTGTCATCCCCAGTAAATTTTACACTTAAAAAATTTTTCTTTTGTTTTAAGGCATGAATTATTGTTTTTTTTTTAATATTTCTTTTTCAGTGTTGCCGACACCAACACCTTATAGTAACGGATACATCAGTGCCGTACAATTGTACACTTTGCTGCATGATTCACAGACGAACCTCGTGATTATGGACACCCGACCTGCAAAGGATTATGCAGACAGCAAATTGGTGTTCCCTGTATTGATCAATGTCCCTTCAGAGATTATCCCTCCAGGGTTGGTTGTCTTTCTTTTTACTATCTCCATTTTTCTAAATTCCTGTGTGTGTATGTATATATAGTTATTTTTTTGTATTCGACCCTTCAGAGTTGTAGCTCAATAGATATTGATTTATAATTCCAGAGCATTTATGAATAGACAATAGAAAAAAAAAAGCAGATTCCAGTGACTATATCTTTATCTTCCAGTAAAGAGATTCATTTTTTTACGGACGTTTTTTTTTTCATTTATCGAGACAATCAAGGTTTTCAAGCATATTTTGAATTTTTTAGAACAATGCTTCATCAGAAAAAATACCAGAACCCCCCCCCCCCCCCCCCCCCCAATTACTTTAGAAAACATTCCTTTAAATCGATTTTTTTTCTGGAGTAATTCCCCTTAGATTTAAGCCATTTTTTAATTCTATTATGATTAATTAATGATTAAGGTTTATAATATTACTAGCAAGAAGAGCCGATATTGATCAGGATTGACAGACCACTGACGGAGATGGATACTGGTGACAACAAGCTGCAGTCGGTTGGGATGTAGATGCGTGGTATCTTGTTCCACTTTTAGGATGTTTTAAGAAAGAAACTTTGTTCATGGAAGTTCCGTTAGGCTTTTGGTACAGAGAGAGAGAAAGAGAGGAAAATTCTTTGCTGCGGTTGTAACCAGATGAGTTGTTGCTGTGAATGTTTTACGGGGGGGGGGGGGGGGGGTACGGATTGGAGCTCAGTCGAACACCGTGGGAGCTGCTATATGCCGATGACCTAACGATCATTGATACTTCACTTCAGTCACTCAAGGAACGTCTGAATAGATGGAAGAGTAGCATGGAGGAGAAAAGTCTCAAAGTCAACATGGGTAAAACTAAGGTCATGATCGCAGGTCCAAACCTCAGCCTACTACAGAAAACAGGAAAATACCCGTGTGCTGTATGTCTGAAAGGAACTGGCAGCAACTCAATCATCTGCACTCACTGTTCAGGTTGGGTCCACAAAAGGTGCAGTGGCATAAAGGGCTCTCTCAAAGCAGATCCTCACTTTAAGTGCTTTCGTTGCACCGGCACGGCAAGACCAATAGATGGCAGACCACTGACGGAGATGGATACTGGTGATAACAAGCTGGAAGTAGTGACAGACTTTTGTTATCTTGGAGATGTGCTGTCATCAGGTGGAGGCTGTGAACTCGCGGCAGCTACACGTTGCAAGTGTGCCTGGAAAAAGTTTAGAGAGCTGCTACCAATCATGACAAACAAACACCTGCCAACAACTACGAGAGGGCGTGTATACTCCTCATGTGTCAGAAGTGTGCTGTTGTATGGCTCAGAAACTTGGGCTGTCTCTGCTGGCATACTAAAGAAGCTGCACCGTAATGACAGGGCAATGGTCAGATGGATCTGTTTGGTGAGGCCTGAACAGTACGTTTCTTTTGAATCCCTGCTCTCACACGTCGACTTGAAAAGCCTTGCGGACATCATGCAGAAGAACAGACAGCGTTGGTTGGGTAACACTGAGCGTAGCGATGGCTGGATTGCTAAAGTCCGACAGTTGAATGTGCCAGCAGAGAACATCACCACTGGCAGACCCAAGTTGACTTGGAAGGATGTAGTCAAACGTGATAGGAAGGCCATGGGTATGGATTCCATCAAGCCTTGCCAAAGACAGGAGTGGAGAGGAAGACTTAGATTTCGAGACTAGACAATCAGGCCCCACCCTCATCAGAGGATTAATTGTGGCCTGATTCAACAAATAAACCGGTTGATGATGATGATGATGATTGAATGAGGATCACTACTATGTACGTTTTTAATATGCTCATAATAATATCTTACTTTATTTGTTTTTACTGCCAACCCCCCTCGTATTTCGCCCCCTAATATAGTTGAAAAAAAGCTAAAATGTTGGAAAACTCTAAATTAGTGATTTATACATGTCGTTTGAATTTCATTAAAATTGGATATGCTTATTTGAAGTTTTAAGGGGGTTCTGTCCAAATGGGTCACTTAGAGGTGGGGCCACATAGATATTCACCACATAGAGGATAATGTAGAGATTCAGGACCACTTTCATTGTATTCCCCAGAAAATTTTATACATATGATTTAAATTTCATAGAAAGTTTGTAGTTTTAAGGGGGTTATGCCTTCATAGCCCCTTTAGGAGTGCACTTAGAGATTCAGGAACACTTCCATTGTCTTTCCTGGCACATTTTGCATTAGAATACACTTTTTGAGTTTTATATAGCTTCTGTAACCTTTCTTTCGATATGGAACACACAAACATCTAACACGCACACATACAGACATTGAGTTTTATATATATATATATAGATTTTATGGGTTACATATTTTATTGATTAAAACTCATTGTTTTATTTTACAGTAACATTTTCTGTGTTATAATTTTAATTGTATTTTTTTAATCATAAGAAGATCTTTAATTTTAATTCAAGAATATGAATTTTGAACGGTGCATGCGGTTCTGAATGACTTCATGTTTTCTATTAATTAGTTATCTTTTGATTTTATTAGACTGCAAGAAAATTTCTTGTGCTACCAGATCAGGTTATCTGAAGATATCGGCTTCCTGACTTAAAATGCACCAAACATTGATGTTGTTGTTTTTTTCCTTTCCCTTTTCAAAACTCAATCATGTTTTGCAAAGCCAAAAAGAAAAGCAATTTTCCTCTACAAAACAACCAAACACCATAAATAAATATTTGAAGATATAAAGAACTTGAAGCATAAAATCTTTTACCAAAAAGAACGGATTCGACATTAAATAACCAGAAAAGGGTTGATATGCCGTAAAACAAAACAAGCATACGAGAAAATTAATCTTTATTTGTAAATTTTTTTTTTTTTTTTCGTATTGTTACCCTGGATGTTGGAGGTCAATGAAGGGCAGTTTTTTACAACTCTTTGTTATTTGGTTTTTATTAATATTTGCCGTTGTTAAATCTTGTAGCACTACCGTTCGCCACATTGAAAAAGAATTGCCAAATGAATCCCTGCAACTGTGGAAAGAACGAGCAGAAAAGGATTACATTATTCTCATGGATTTGAATTCCACAATGGACAAATTACAACCTGGAACCGTGTTGAAGACGCTTAAAGATGCCCTTTATAAGGTACATTCTTTTATTTTTTTCAATCGTCTCATAATATTCTATAGAACCTCCCGTGGATGTGAGTTCACTGCTTTTTGGTTGAAATCCGCCTTTTTTTTTCTCAATAAGACAAAACTGATTTCTGCCAGAGTGCTAGGACCTTCCCTCCTTATTTTTGCTTTGGATTTTATTTCTCTTTCTTCCTCTCTCTCACTTTATTTTTCCTTCTCTTTCCCTGTTTTTTTTCTCTCTCCGTCTTATCTTTCCTTCCTTTTCCCTCTTATGACAGTTCTCTCTGAAAACTAAAATTGTTAATTTTACTGTGAAGGCTAAGACTTCAAACGATTCATGATGGAGATAGGTGGGACTTTTGGAATAGTCTCCCAAGAGATAATAATTGTGGCAACTATATCCTTTTCTGGGCAACTATATCCTTTTCTGGGCAACTATATCCTTTTCTGGGCTACTATATCCTTTTCTGTGTAAATTTATACCACCCTTTCCTTACATGGCAACTGAAACATGCTTGTTTTCTTTTTTGCCAAATTGAATTGAATCAAAGAATGACTTCCTGTCTCCTTCCCCCTCACATGAGCATTCAGTGAATTTCTCTTAATTTTAACTTTCTTGTTTACAAAATATTTTAATTTCGCTAATTAAACATTTTTCAAATTATTTTAAATGTGTTCTTACTACTTATGCCTAGCACATTATCTGAATTGTTTTTAGTTACATTTTGCGCTACCCTCTCCATATACACACGAGGTGGGTGGGGGCGGTGGCCCTCAAGGTTGGGAAATACATCTCGATATAACTTTTCTTGCCATTGGCTACTCACGTCCCTGTCTTTTGTATGTAAACAAGATCTGCTGTGTGCCTGGCTTAACTTAGAGTTCTCTGTCCGTCCGTCTCTTCATCAAAGAATGACTTCCTGCCTCCTTCCTCCCACATGAGCACTCGATGTCTTTATCTTAATTTTTACTTTCTTGTTTACCACAATTGATATTTCATTGATTAAACATTTTTCAAATCATTTAAATGTGGTTTTATTACTTATCGCTAGCACATCATCCAGGTTTGTTTTAGTTGTTGCTTTTTGTGCTGCCTTCTGGAGACAGGCACAACTGATGGAGGCGTGGCTCCCCAGGTTGGGAAATTATCTCGATTTCAGCTTATTTTGCCATTGGCTACTCGCATTCCTGTTCATCATTCAACTGATGATCTATCCATCTCATCAACCCTCATCCTCTAGTGGCTTTTGGCCTTGATAAGTGGTGACTCATTAGTATAAAAAGTCCTCTCATAATATTCTTCATCATTCAACTGACAATCAATCCATCTCATTAACCCTTATCCTCTAGTGGCTTTTAGCCTTGATAAGTGGTGACTCATTAGTATAAAAAGTCCTCTCATAATATTCTTCATCATTCAACTGACAATCCATCCATCTCATTAACCCTTATCCTCTAGTGGCTTTTAGCCTTGATAAGTGGTGACTCATTAGTATAAAAAGTCCTCTCATAATATTCTTCATCATTCAACTGACAATCCATCCATCTCATTAACCCTTATCCTCTAGTGGCTTTTAGCCTTGATAAGTGGTGACTCATTAGTATAAAAAGTCCTCTCATAATATTCTTCATCATTCAACTGACAATCCATCCATCTCATTAACCCTTATCCTCTAGTGGCTTTTAGCCTTGATAAGTGGTGACTCATTAGTATAAAAAGTCCTCTCATAATATTCTTCATCATTCAACTGACAATCCATCCATCTCATTAACCCTTATCCTCTAGTGGCTTTTAGCCTTGATAAGTGGTGACTCATTAGTATAAAAAGTCCTCTCATAATATTCTTCATCATTCAACTGAC